>JABWTJ010000486.1:2500-324333 GCA_016801875.1 Solanum sitiens | reverse complement strand
GTTTAAACAAAAATTTTGAGATCACTATAAGCGAATCATTTGTAGTGACCTAGTTAGAATGCGACAACAAGAAAAAAATACTCTTGAAGTCGCAACAATGCATTAGTGAAGACTTCCACATTCGTCATCAAAATTCGGCAAGCCTACACGCAGAGAAGTCTCAAAAAAATGAATATGCATTCATAAAGACTTCAACCTTCGTCGTCCAAATTCGTCAAGTCTTCATGTTAAAAAGTCTCAAAAAGGAAAACACTTTCATGACTACATCAAATCTTGTCTCCAAAATTCGGCAAGCCTCCACGTCGACAAGTCTCAAAGTAAGGTGCATTTGTAGACACAGAAATTGTATTGGATCAAATTCATAAAAATTTTGAATCAAATCCATGTTCATTTGGGTTGAATAATTAATTTGGGCTTTACAAATAAATAAGTCCATCATATTAAATTCAAATCAAAACTCTATTTCACCGTGAAGCCCAAACCCATGCCACGTGTCACAATGACTAGGCATTAAAGACCAACAAGGTGACACCACTTGTCCAAATGAACTGGTAGTCCTAGTAATATGCAAGAGAGAATCACAATGCGCCAAGTGACAAAATTACATCCTTTGGCCAATCACAAGCAACCTTGTCCACTTGCTACAACTATAAAAAGGGGATAGTAATGACATTAAAGGCATGAAAAAAAACTCTTACAAGCATTCAACAAATTGCAGAAAGCTATAACATCAACCTCACATCTTTTCATAGGAGTGTTCAATGGAATACTTCCCGTAGATAGAATTGAAACACCAAAACGCTTTTCGACGTCTCGAAGGTAGAAAACTTCACAAGGAGGTCTACATCATACAACAATTTGAGAAATACGTATTGAAGGCCCTCCAATCACAGAGAAACTTAGGAGAGAAAATCAAGAGAACTATAAAATTTTACTCACAATGATTTATTAATAAAAATCTCATTTTTCTTTTATTTATTTTGCTTGCAGTTGATTTTTTGCGATTTGCAAATATTTCTTCAGAAAAATTGGTTAATGACTATTCTAATCATGTGGGATACTCACTCTAGTTATTGGATAGGTTTTACAACATTTAGGTAGTGGAATGGGACGCTATCTACACAGGGAAAAAGTTGGCTTGGAAAATTATAAAGTGAGTTCCCTAGGACTTCCAAGACCATTATGTGAAGTCTCCTAATTGGATGATTGACTTGTAAATGACTTATGTAATTTATGTTCTCCTAATGTTAATATTGCATAATAAATGTCCTTATGTTCGGTAGACTTAAGGAACACTTAGGTGTGTATTGATAAGGTTGTATAAGCGGTCTCTTTATGTTTTACTATAATACCCCCCAAAATGAATTTAGGTGTATAGAGACTCACATGTGCCTTATAAGCTTGTTAATATGTTATTTAAGTTATTTACAGTATCTATGATTGGTTTGAAGTGATTTGGAAGTCAAACGTCCAAGAAGGTACAAGATATTTGAAACTTAGCCCTTGGACGTACTTGAGTGTGCTTACCATGTTAGGATTTGTTGCGTGTGTTGTTTGATGATCAAACTTATGTTGAAGGACCTTAACATGTATAGGAGTGTTTTTAGGGTTGAGACATCTAGGTACTACTCCCCAAGGGCCCCGCAAAAGTCCCTCAAGAGGAGCCGCAAACACTGCCTAGACCTTGGTAGTGTCTACCTACAAACCTAGAACGACGGACCGTCCGTCCATCTACGCTCCGCCAATGGGGGAGCGTCTTCCTACACTTTGACTGGGAGATAAGGCCCCCAAACGATGGTTCCCACTAAGGCCCGTCGATGGGTCTTCTGGGCATCGATGGCGGGCGTCGATGTAGCCTATAACTCCTGCCATGCGCACTATTTCATTAAGGGGTGAATGGGAAATTCACCCCACGTCCTAACCTGACCCTAGATGATTATTTCATGTATTTTTTTGTATATAAAGTTGGTTATTAAAATCAAAACCCCATACCGAATTCATTATTCAAAATTAGACTTCCCTTTCTTAAAAACAAACTATCTGTAGAACCTCCATTGGAGATGAAGCTCGAGCAACTTGTAGATTGGATTGTGATGGTTTCTTCATCATGTTTTCGTGGTTTTCTCCTATTATGAGGTATGGTTATCCTTCATACTTAGTCAACCCTTATTTTAAGGAGTTCCTTCCAATGCTTTCAATGAGAATTCATGATCAAACCTGCTATCTTTCAACATAGCCATGGGTTCCTTCTCAAAATGTTTTCAAAAGCATGATAATGATGATTTGATGATTAGCTACTATTTTTCAAGTTGAATTCAATCCAATTTCTTGATAAATCCATGATCCCTCTCAAATCTCGAGTTAGCCTATGTTATGGTTAATGTGATCTTGATGCTAGAACTAATTGTAATGAGATTCAAGTATGATAAATTGATTGTTAGATACCACCAATTGTGTATATTGATGGTGAATAGTTGATGAGTGATCAATGTGGATCAAGGTTGGAAGATTTGGTAAGGTTGACCTATGTTATTCTATCTTATATAGATTTGTAATGTAATGTACATAATGTGTGCTTGAATCCTATAGTAATTGAAGCATGATTTCGTCTATGCTATGATAAGTTTAGATACTTCCCTATACATAAAATATTGATTAATTATGTGGATTTATCAATGATGATCAAAGCTTGGGTTAAATGGTAAGATTGCTCTATGCCTCTAATTTCCTATAGAATTGCTAGTTGAATTGGCCTTAAAGGGCATAATGTGGTATGGTCCACTTATGCTCGCGGTGTTTACTTTATTTTCAATCCGTATGTGTATTGATCATGGCCTTGAGGCAACATATGATGATCACAACGTGGAGTAGCATGCCTAGTATTCTATTCTAGTATCATGATATAGGTATGGATGATTCCTACTCTAATTGAATGATATTGTGAGATGTGGATTAGGTACTGCCATTTATGATGTAATAAAGGTTAATGACCCCTGCCTATGTACCCCTATATGAATGTGTGATTAGCTAATGTTAGGAGTATTGGATGTAATGTGAAGTTATCTTGTCTCCTATGCTAAATTGTGGTGTGTGGTCTATGCATAGATGAGAATTGTGGTCTTAAGAGCGTGGCTGCCTCAATATGATATTGATAGCCATTATGTGATCATTAGGTTATGGGACTTCACATGTACATTGCATTAGTAGGCTTAGATTGAGATTATGAGTAAGGTCTACGATGTCTTTGTGAAGTGAAGTCCAAGTATGTTAATGTTGACTATTGTCTTACTATGATGATGTTAGAAGTTTGACTTGTATGTGGTCTTGTAATGAGTTCTTCTATGTGGTCCATAAAGTATGTTGGGTCAATTGTGAGGTACATGTCTTATTATATGAAATGGTTCTATGAATGTATGTGATGTGTTAATGAAGGTTGTATGTAAGTACGTTGTGTCCTTAAGGTGGTGCTTGAGTGTGGATAGTGTAACAGGACTTTATCTATACTTTGCACCAAGTATCACTAGAGGGTTACTTGGGAAGTTAATGAGTTAAGAAGAAAAAGAGTTTACTGTTAACAAAAGGGAGTTCACTGTAAAGGGAATGAGTTTACTTTGATTATGGCTAAAATTCAATATATGGCTTATGCGATTTTATAACCACTGTATATGTCGATATGAATTATGTAAATGTTATGATGCTTATTGTAACAAGTTTTATAAAGTTTTCAGAAAAGGTATGATGCATGGTTTTAAAGAAAATGTCCCCTTCAAATGCATTTTTTTGCATGGCTGTCATACTTAGTGCGTTCTTGTACTAACACCATTGTTCTTCACCTTTTTACACAAAGTGTAGGTTATGGATGCTTAAAGGATGTCTCTAAGGTGAAGGGCTTGATATGTGTTTCCCAAGCTCAAGGAAAGGGATCCTTAAGTTAAAGGATTCACTTTGTCTTGTTTTATTCCAGATATGCAATAGCTTAATTAATATTTTATGTTGTAACGGTTGTGTCCCTAATGTACTCTAATGACGATGAGTCTAAGATGGCAAAGATACTTAGAGTCTAATTATGTAAATATGATATTCTATATATATAATGGAAGTGATATTCTAGCATATGATGTGCTATAAAAATTTTAGATTATAAGCTAAATTTACCTATGACAATGGGATGAATGACAACTATGGGGTTTTATAAGACCTCTGAGAGGTCAGATGCGCCATGATACTTCCAGGGGGTGATCCCCAGTCGTGATAAAAGTGGTATCAGAGCATGATGTTATGAAAGTAGTTTTATGGTCCAAAGTCTCATATTGCCACATCTAGTAGAGTCTCGTTCATTGGTGGTGAGTCGCAACACATCCATGAGCGAGAGGATATAGGACGATAGAGTTTCCATTCTTCATCAATCTCATGTCATTCCATAGAACGTAACTCTATAAGATCTTTCTCTTATGTTTTCTTGTCCGGTGTTCTTTTAGATGTGATTGCTTTGATGAGATGGCATCTATATGCTTTAGGGAGAAAGGGTGAGTTTTGATTCTTATCTTGGTTTTATGGTTTAATGAGTATGTGTGAAGGTGAACTTTAATACATGTTGATGTAATGCCATTTATGTCTATGTATGATATATATGGAAAATGATATGTTATGTGAAGATTTATATTATGATATGGCTATAACTTGTTAAAAATTGTTATGGTTAAAATGAGTTTCCTTTTTTGAATATTGAGTTGATATATGGTTTTGTATGATGGTAGTCTAATGATATGGTTTAGGCTTGAAATAATGTGGTAAATAGCTAAAGATGCATGTTGCCTTCATATATGTGCAATGGTTCAATGTAGCCCTTTGTATGTGTGTAATGCTTCATAGTTACCTTATATGGATTACAGTCTTTTATATAGGTTTTGTCCTAGAGGTGTAGGTAGTGTGCTTACCTTGTAGGGTGATGATATGGGTTGGAATGACCTAGAAGTTACCCTACAGTAGTGTTGAAAGAAAAGAAAGAAGCCTTATGGATATGTCTCCTCTATTGTTTCCCCTAAGGTTTTCATGACCCTTGGTACTCATGGTATAGTTTAGACCTTATGTGGTTGGGTAATATGACCTAACTTAAATGCTATTTATTTCCTTTAAGTGTTGGAACTTAGAGGAATGATGAACCTTGAGGTACTATCCCTTGATTATTGAGTTAATAGGCTCCTTGATGTGAGATTAAGGGTGAGAACCCTTAATGATGTTAAATCTTCTTGAAGAGTATGAAAGGTTGGTTTTGACTTGCCTTGACCTTGTTGTTTAAGGGCATGATGTGATTAGGCTTACCGCAAGTTGGGGCTAATGTCCCTAGATTGTAAGGTTTAGAGTGACCTTGATATTCCTATATTATGTTCCTTTGAACTTTTTTATGTTGTAAATCACTTTTATGTGATGTTGATGAAGGTTTTGATTAAGCTTAGATCCCAAGAGTAGGGTGATGTGCTTAGTTATTCTAGTTGGTGAGCTAAAGTTGTCCTAAGGTGGAGTTAAGTTGATCTTAATTGGGTTTACCCTAAGTGGGGGGATGGTGATGGGAGTAGTAAGGTTGTAGATATGTCTATCTTGTCCTTCTATTCTTACTTGAGCTTGAAACCAAAGAGTTCCTACAAGTTTGTTCATGATAGGAGTCTTGCATAAAAGTATGAGTTTCATGTTCTCCATATGTTAGGTATGTCTTAATTGACACTATGTAATGCATGTTTTGAAGATTCTAATTTGCATGAAAAAGGATTTTGATCAAATTCATGTTTTCTCATGTTAGTTGTGCATTTAACTTTATGAAGAAGTAATTTTGATGTCACTCTTAATGTGTGGTGTTCTAAGCCATCAATGAGAAATTGAGTCTCCTTAAAATGAAAAATGATGAGTCCCTTGAAAATTATGTGACTTATGGTTTGGGAAGTCTAAAGGTAGGATCATTCTTGAGGAGTGAAGGTATGTTTAGCCAATATCCTTGTGTGTGCCTATAAATTATAAGATTTTCCCCAAATTGATGCTTGCTTATGAAGGCTATTGTCATGCTAGAAATTGAAATGTTGTGAAATAACTTCCTATAGTTGTGATGTGTGTGGTGTGACTTACCATTTTGACTTCAATAGGAAGGAAATATGAGCATACTTTGGTTAAAAGTTTAAAATTTCTCATTTATAATGAATTGACCTTTGTGCATTTCTTGTGTAAGAACTCATGAGATATGTAAGTGTGTTGAGGAGAAGGACATTCCTCCTTAAACAAAGCTAAGCATGATAATGTTGAGTATGACCTTTATGGCATTATGTATAAATGATAAGTATCTTTGTTGATCTACTTGACTCAAGTTGATCTGCATTGAAGTATGAGTGCTTATTTGTTTCTTGAGTGATGTTTGACTTACCTTTGTGTGACTTAAAGGTTGTTGCATAATGTTCTATTTAATTAAATTAAATGGAAAGACCATGTTATTATTAGGAGAAGGATGTTCCTCCTATGAACATGACAAGAGTCTATTTGTTTGATGCATTATAGAGTGGGTGAATAAAGGTTTTGCTTGCTTGTGTTGCATTGAGTACTAAATTATTGGAAGTTGGTTTTCCTTATAAGTTTTGTTCATTGACTTTATGTGATTATTATATGAATGTTGTGATATTCTCTATGGTTCATTGAAGCCCTTTATGTTTTTGAAATGTTCAAAGTGTCATTCGAGGACGAATGATCCCAAGTGTGGGATATTGTAAGACCCCCAAAATGAATTATGGTTTCTACAGCCTCACATGTGCCTTATAAGCATTTTAATATTTTAATTAAGTGTTTCACAGATGTATGATTGGTTTGAAGTGATTTGGAAGTTAAACGTCCAATAACGTTCAAGACGTTCGAAAGTTAGCCATTGGACGAACTTGAGTATGCTTCGCATGTTTGGATGTGTTGAGGCTGTTGTTTGATGCTCAAACTTATATGAAATGACCTTAACATGTATAGGAGTGTCTTTCGGGTCGAGGCGTCTAGGTACGACTTCCCAAGGTCCCCACTAAAGGCCCTCAAGGAGGACCCCGAACACTGCCTAGGCAGTGTCTACCTACGAGCCAAGAATGACGGACCGCCAGTCCATCTACGCCCAGTCTGTGGGGGAACGTAGTCATCCCACACTTAGACAAGGAGATAAATCCCCCAAATGAAAACCCTCAGACCCAGACCACGGTTGCCAGTACGGCCCGTCAATGGGTCTACTGGGCGTCGATGGTAGGCATCGATGCAGCTCGTAACTGCTGGCTTGCGTGCGCACTGTTTCATTAATGGGTGAATGGGAAATTCACCCAACGTCCTAACCTGACCCTAGACGGTTATTTCATGTATTTGTGGGTTGATTAAGTTTGTTATATAGATCAAAACCCATACCCAATTCATTATTCAAAATTAGACTCCCCTCTCAAAAACAAACTCTCTCTAGAACCTACATTGGAGATGAAGCTCAACAACAACATATAGATTGGATTGTGATGGCTTCTTCATCATTTTTTCGTGGTTTTGTCCTATAATGAGGTATGGTGATCCTTCATCCTTAGTTAACCTTTCTTCTAAGGGGTTCCTTCCGATACTTTTAATGAGAATTCATGATGAAACCTTCTATCTTTTAATCTAGCCATGGGTTCCTTCTCAAAACGATTTCAAAAACATGATTATGATGATTTGATGATTAGCTACTGTTTTTCATTTTGAATTCAATTAAAATTCATGATGAACCCATGATCCCTCCCAAACCTCGATTTAGCCTATGTTATGGTTAATGTGATCTTGATGCTAGAATGATTGTAATGAGATTCAAGTATGATAAATTGATTGTTTGCTACTTCCTATTGTGTATTTTTATAGGTAATTGTTGATGAGTGATCAATGTGTATCAAGGTTGGAAGATTTTGTAAGGTTTACCTATGTTTCTCTATCTTCTATATATTTATAATGTTATGCACATAATGTGAGCTTGAATCCTATAGTAATTGAAGCATGATTTCGTCTATGCTATGATAACTTTAGCCACATGCCTATAATTAAATAATTGATGAATTATGATGATTGATCAATGATGATCAATGCTTGGGAGAAATGGTAAGATTTCTCTATTCCTCTACTTTCCTATAAAATTGCTAGTTGAATTGGCCTTGAAGGGCATGGTGTGGTATGGTCCACTTATGGTGGCGGTGTTTACTTTCTTGTCAATGCTTATTTGTATTGATCATGGATTTGAAGGCAAGATTGTTAAGTATGAGTGTGGTTATTATGATCACAATGTAGAGTAGCATGCCTATTCTTCTATTATAGTATCATGATCTAGGAATAGATGATGCCTACTCTAATTTAATTATGTTGTTTGGTGTGGATTAGGACTGCCAATGATGATGTAATAAAGGTTAAGGACCCCTACCTATGTACCCCTATATGAATGTGTGATCAGTTAATGTTAGGAGAATTGGATGTAATGTGAAGTTATCTTGTCTCTTATGCTAAATTATGGTGTGTGGTCTATGCATAGATGAGAATTGTGGTCTTAAGAGCGTGGCTGCCTCAATATGATATTTGTAGCCATTTTGTGATCATGTTGACCAATGTGCAGACACTCACACCTGATGCATACTTCCAAGTAGGATAGGTTCATGGTGTTAAATGAAAATATATTCTCATATGCACTCATGTCTACTACTATGCATGTAAAGTATATGTCCATGAAGTAAGTTATGTATCTCCTAACTAGGATGACATGATAGGTGTACAAGTATGGACAGGGGTATGGGACCTTGTCTATTGATTGTAGATGTGTGTCATGATAGGATAGTTCCTAGGTTTACAAATTATGTACATGAATATGAATACATGAGTATGTTATCAACATGTCTTTTATGCTATGATGTCAAGTAAATGATATGATGAAGTATGAATATGTTTAGTGTCAAAATGTGTTTTTTTTGAAAGGATTGCTCATATAGTTACACATATACACTTATGCATGAATGAAGTGAAGTACGAACATGTGTGGGTAAAGGGTTTTTATGTGAAAGGTTTGCTCATATATATGTACACATACACACACATGAAAGCATGTATATGATGATTATATGATGATCTAGTAAATAGAGGATCTCTTGAAAGGTGTTCTCAATTGTATCCTAAACTAGATGGTGCTTCAATATGCTATGTCCATCTGAAAGGTTTTGTCACATCATTTAGGTTTATGAAAGGACTCTCTCATTTATAACCTATGAGCTAAGAATATGAGGGGTTAATATCCTAATGCCTATGTTTTATAAAGTAATAATAATAATGGCTTTTCAATCAAGGGAACTTAGCTTAACACGGAGTGAACTTGAAATTGATGGGTGTCCCTTCAAAATGTGGGAAGGTAGGTTCACTATAGTCCTTACGAGGTGGATAACTACAATGCCTCAATAGTCATAAAGAGGGTTTCCATATATACCTCCAATTTCCCTAAATATGTTTGCCCCCATAGTATCTAGCAAGTGATATCACCTAATATGCTAGCACGATGTTAATTTTCTACCTTGGCAAGGTAGAGCACCTCTTCTTGGTGTGAGGTTCTACAACACCAGATTTCATGTTTAGAACCCATGGTCTTAGGGTCGGTTAATACTGTAGTTTCCCTAATTTAAAATGGACAATGGAAGTAAAGTAATGGACCCTAACTAGGATGACCTAAGGGAAATTGCTTAGGATAGGTGAGAGTAATGAACTTACCTATGCATTGCAAAAGTAGCTCTTGAAGGGAGTTCTAGGAAGGTGTTCGAATGTATATGTATATGTTTATGTTCCTTTTGCATGACATTGTAGTGTTGTCTACTTGTTATGGTGATATGCATGGTATGAGTCCTATTGAGTCTATATGATGAGGTCTTACCTTATGTGCAAAATGTTGGTCTTGGTGACTATATGATGAAGGTCCTACTTGATAGGCATGTAGTTGACTATAGTATCATGGTTGATGTATGAAGTAAATGTTAAGGCTTGTAGTCTCTTTATGAGCTTACTAAGTATGTGTGAGGTTATGAGACTTTACATGTACATTGCTCTAGTAGCCTTAGAGTGGGATTATGAGTAAGGTCTATGATATCTTTGTGAAGTGAAGTACAAGTATGTTAATGTTGACTATTGTCTTGCTCTGATGATGTTAGAATTGTTGACTTTTCTATGGTCTTGATGAGTTCTTTTATGTCATCCATAAAGTATGTTGGATCAATTGTGAGGTACATGTATTATTATATGAAATGGTTCTATGAATGTATGTGATGGGTTAATGAAGGTTGTATGTATGAGTACCTGGTGGCCTTAAGGTGGTGCTTGAGTGTGTATAGTGTAATGGGACATTATCTATACTTTGCACCAATTATTACTAGAGGGTTACTTGGGAAGTTAAGGAGTTAAGAAGGAAAAGAGGTTACTGTTAATAAAAGGGAGCTTACTGTGAAGGGAATGAGTTACTGTGATTATGCCTTAAATGCAATATATCGCTTATTTAAATGGTATAATGCATATTATATCAAGTTTTATGAAGTTTTCACAAAAGCAATGATGCATGGTTTCAAAGAAAATGTCTCCTTTAAATGCATGTTTTTGGATGGTTGCCATATTTAGTGCATATTTCTACTAATAACATTCTTCTTCACCTTTTTTCACAAAGTGTAGGTTATGGATGCTTAAGGGATTTCTCTAAGGTGAAGGGCTTGATATGTGTTGTAACGTTCCAGAAAATCATATGTCTATTGAAGAGCCCAGTATGCCCTTAGGATAGCCTATTAGGGGTACATAGGCACCCCAATGCCCAATATTAAGAAATATTGGGCATAGTATAGAAAAATTGGCTAAGGGATATTAGCCAATTTTCTATATACGAATAAGAAATATACTTTTTGGGTTGTCATACCCCAATCCAAGATTGATGTTCAATAAATGTACCTACAATGAAGACCCTAAGCTAAATTAAACGACATCTCAACAAAACATATGAAGTACTAGGCATCCAAGTGTCAAGCCTAGCACCATAGCACATGACCATTTAAAATGATCATGTAAATTAAGCAGTGCCCAAGGACATGGTGAGGGTCCTTGGGACAATAAGTAAACATTCCCAAATGAACCATAAATAATAGTTAGTTAGAAAAGTACAACCAACCCATGTGCAAGCACATGTGCAAGACATGTGAAGAAGAGGCCAAGGAGGGGACCACCCTAACTGAATTCGGTTAGGGTAGTTAAGGGGGAAAACGTGCACAAGGGACCCCTCCATGTGGGGACTAACTTCCTAACTAATTCTAGACTCTAACCTACTGCCCTAAATAGCTAATTAACCTAGGACCAAACGAAATAAACTAATTAGTGCACCCGACAATCTAGGACCAAAATCGGGTTGACACTAACCTAGTACGAGTTAAAGAGATAACCTAGTACCTAACCTAGGATGGTCCAAAAGGTTAGTTATGGTCCTAAAAACTTAGGGGTACTTTAGTAATTCCCCTAGGTTACCTAATTAATTAATTTGGCAAATTAATTAATTAATTTAAAAGGGCTAAAACCGAAACTAAAAAGGAAATTTTCAGATTTCGGTTAAGACAAGAAAGGGACAACCTAGTACCTAACCTAGGATGGTCCAAAGAGTTATTTAAGATCCTAACGACTTAAGGGTACTTTATTAATTACCCCAGGCTACTTAATTATTTAATTTATCAACTTAATTAATTAATTTAAAGGGGCAATACCGAAATCACAAAGCAATTTCCAGATTTCGGTTAAAACAAGAAAAAGACAACCTAGTACCTAACCTAGGATGATTCAAAGGATTGGTTATGGTCCTAACGACTTAAGGGTACTTTAGTAATTACCTTAGGTCACCTAATTAATTAAATTAGCAATTTAATCAATTAGTTTAAATGATGAAAACAAAATTCTTACACTAACCTAGTACAACTCAAGAAACATCCTAGTACTTACCTAGGATGGTCCAAAAGGGTTAATTTTGGTTCCAATGACTTAGGGGTACTTTAGTACTTACACTAGGTCCCTAAATTAATTAAATTAAGGATTTAATTAATTAATATAAAGTCAAAATGTTGACCAAAACCATAGTCAATACCAATTTC
Organism: Solanum sitiens; assembly: GCA_016801875.1. Lineage (NCBI taxonomy): Eukaryota > Viridiplantae > Streptophyta > Magnoliopsida > Solanales > Solanaceae > Solanum > Solanum sitiens. The sequence goes on along the minus strand of JABWTJ010000486.1, from coordinate 312,178 downwards.
CAGATTTGACTAGGTGTTATGTTCTCCTATGTTTAGTCAACTTAGGAGGGGCGTTTTGGTAATTCGTTAATTAGTTTATTAAATTAACTTATTAAACCTAAGTTTTATAATTCAATATCAGTTCTTAAACATAAAAATCATGTTCAAACTCATAAAAAAGGCGACACAAAAAAAGCAAGCAACGAACGAAAGAAAAATAGAAAATTTATCGATTTCTCTAGGGCAATTTCAAGGTTTCTTCAAGATTTTGTTCAAGGTGGTCTTCGTAGATTAAGTTCTACATAAGGTATGGGTTTATCTCCTGGAATTCTTTATCCAAGAGTATTTTCCTTCGAATGATTCACAAGATCTTGAAAACTAGGGTTGTTCCCGTCGTTCTTGTCGAACTTCCCTTCCCTAGTATCCTTTTCGATTTCAATGTTGAATAGGTTAGATATCATGTTGTTGGTATGTGGTGCTGGCTGTTCTTAACATGTATTGTTCTTGAATGATGAGTATTGAATGGACTTATTAACTTGTAATTGCGTAAAGTTAATCTTATCATGATAATTAAGGATCGATAATATACTAAGATAAGTCCGTAATGTGTTAAGTGAATTGTGTGCCTTTGGATGAATGTTGACTTGCTGTTGTATGATGTTATGAAGATGCTAAAGCCATCAAATGTTAATATGATTCTGTCCAATATGTTCTTAAAACGTGACACTAAAAGCCATAAACTAAGAATTGGCTCAAAGACATCTATGAAATCATATCTTGAATAAATTGGCTATCTGATTCCAATAAAGTTGGCTAACTCTATTTGGTCAAAATGAATATATGCTAATGGCTAGGAACTTATGTAAATGATTAAAAGATTGGTTAATGGTTCATACATATGGCAATTTAAATATGAACATACGTAAAAATTGGCTTATGCCAAAAAGATTGAATTGGTTAGTCTAACATACCCTATCCATACGAATTGTGAACGTTAAAACATTGAATTGTTCTTGTAAGTTAATCAAAGGTTAAAAGTTCAAGTGTAGTGAAAGTTTGGCTTATGCCAATAAATTGGCCTACAATATTATCTCCAAAAATATGTAATAGAATTGGCTAATGATTCCATGAAATTATATTTGAATGAAAATTTGGCTTATGCCAATAAATTGGCCTACAATATTATCTCCAAAAATATGTAATAGAATTGGCTAATGATTCCATGAAATTATATTTGACTGAATGTTTGGCTTGTGCCAATAAATTGACTATGAAGTTATTTTCAAATTTTCTAGGCCAATACTAATCATACGCCAATCTTGTGTAGCCAAAACAATGAAGTGACAACTCAAGTACTTCTAAGCTAATTCAATGAATCCATAACCAAGGGCATTCCATTCATTGGGACAACTCCCAACATGCTCTACAAGAATGAACTATGAACACATGAAACTCATTGAATGAAGTGCTCATCGTCCATAAACGGTGATATGAAGCTACTACACTAAAGTAAGTAAGTAACGTGAGTTATAACATTATTAAAGGGGTCTAAATTAAGTAAGTGACCAGAATGGGGTGTTAAAGGAAGTGAGACAAGTCTTACTTACACCAAAGCTAATTTGTTAAAAGAATACTCACGAATGAAGGTGTTAGAATGTGTGAGACTAGTCTCATTAACACCTAAGGATGATATGTAAGGACAATTCACATTCATCAATGTAAAGTAAGGATGATATGTAAGGACAATTCACATTCATCAATGTAAAGTAAGGATGATATGTAAGGACAATTCACATTCATCAATGTAAAGTAAGGATGATATGTAAGGATAATTCACATTTCATCAATGTAAAATAAGAATGACAAGTCATCAAAAGAGTAAATAAGTCTCAATCATACTCTATATGTAAGTGTAAGGACATTTCACACTTAATACTAATGATGAGATGAGAAATCACCTAATGAGCTATGATGTCCTCATGCTAGAAGCCAACTTCCATGATGTATGAGTTGAATGTAATGGAACTTTATACTGAGCACCGATAGGCTAGCTATGAGCGGTGATGCCTTTCTTCGGGAAGGGCGGAGGTTCACGTAACTCTCATGAGATGAGACTGTCCGGCATGCCGGGTATGGGTCTCCTTATATCTCCTAGTCTTTGAACCTATACTGCCAATATAGGGAGAATAATCATCACTCATAGACAAGACCTTAGAAGAAAAACCCAACAAAACACCAAAGGATTCCCTTTCAGAATGCCTACTTAGTGCAACGAGTAGGATGGCGTCCCATACCACCACCTACCCAAAGTATTACATTCTTTTAGAAAGTTTCGCACCAAGTCTTCCCTTCCGGAAGGTCCGACTTAGTGCAATGGATAGGTAGTGTCCCATACCACCACCTACCCTAAGTAGCGCATTCTTTTAGAAGACTTAGTGCAATCAAATCACATAGGTATCACATTAATTTGACAACTTATCATTTTTATTAGTTTTGTGGGTGGTTAGCTTAACTGACAAAGACCATGAGAGCTAGGCATGGAATCCCGATATTAACCCTTATCGGATGAGGAATCCTCACTTGCCTAGAGTAAGGTCATACTTCTTAACTTTTACATGGATTTTCCAATAGCTATACCTATGCGGGAACATAGTCAAGGGATAGAGAGATTGCACTACTCATTCTCTACTAACGAGGAGTACTCATCTCAAAAGGTACAAGGGAATACGACATCTCAACTCACAAAGCGTATCCCACATCTTCTTCCTATCCTCTCGGTGCTAGGCATAACTCCCCAAGGGTTCTCACATATTAGACTATATCTTAAGGATAAATAGCTAATGCTACATCTTGACTCACGAAGTGCATTCATCATCCGACCTATATAGAAAAGCTCATTAGGAATAGTGAGGTTGCTACTAGACACTTCATCTCAACTCACGAAGAATGTCCACCCTAAGACTCCCCTTCTTACTAAGCATAGCTTCATTCATTCACTTAAAGTGTGTGTGTACATGTAAGCACACCTTGCAAATAAGCATCATTTTATACACATTACTTCTAAACATGCTTTAGACTTCCATTTATCAACTTACACACTTTACATACTTCACTTAGTCACATTCTTCAATTAGACCAAAATCTAGGTCAAACATCCAATTCAAACTTCACAATCACAAAACAAGACCTATTTACAATTTCTATTCATTCTACGCTTTAGACCTTCAAGATCCTATTCTCAATACATAATAAACACCACCAATTTATCAAATAAGCACCGCAACCAAGAAGGTGGACCATACCACTCAAGATCAATTTATCATAAGAACAAAACAATATAAGCAACTCTTCAACTTTACTAAGCCATAACAACCTATAAGCATTTTATAATTAATTCATCATAATAAGGCCCTTAGGACAGTAGCTAAACCAATATTACAACACAATAAAACCAAAGTTCATTTCATACATAAACATGCTCATTTGATCCAATTCTTAAACCATGAAAGGAAACATTAACATGATTTCACTAGGGTTTTAGCATTATAATCACCAACTAACATTAATAACATCATTAATTTATCATTAGAAATATTTTCATGCAAGACCCATATTGGGTTGAAGATAATAGAAGTTAGGGTTTAAAACCCCATTTTGAAATTCATTGGAAATGTCTTCTTGAATGAAAGGGTATTCAATAATGGATACAATACCTCAATAACCAACCAAACCCAAGAGTTTTGGTGAAGAAATCACGTCCAACCATCCCTCCTATCCTTCCTTGACCTCTAGCTTTCAATGGAGTCTTGAGAGAGTTTGTCTTTAGAGAGAGAGAGAGTTGATTTTGAAATGAGGGTCTTGTCTAGGTCTAGGGCTTAAAACTAACTTAATATAAATTAAAAACACTAAAAATATTGACCTAGAGTTATAAAAGACTTGACCCCAAGTAGGCAGCAAGCTCCAACAACTTTTTTTGAAGGAGCTACTGAGCGTCGATGGGTCAATGGCCTATCCTGCTGGGCGTCGATGGCTTCAAAGACTGCACCATGGGGGGCTAGACTTCCCACTAAGTATGGGACTAAGCCCCCCAGTCGACGGGGGGTCGATGGGCCTACGCCCAGTAGACTGCCTCGTCGATGGAGCAGTGTTCTTGGCAGTTTGGTGCTAAGTCTTGGGCCCTTCATCTAGGGCCCCTTGTGGGTCGTAGGTGGGGTCGTGCCCATACATTAAACCCCTAAACTAAGTCGTCTAAGTCTTAGGAACATCTCATGCAAGTTTCAAGCAAAACGAACACGTAAAACTCACTCAAAAACCTCAAGACACACAAGTACTTTCTAAACCGAATTTAAGATACATATAAATGAATTACTAGGAAAAGGATATATACAAAAAAGCAATAGTAAGCACACAAGCCCAGCATTTATAGTAAATAAACATACTGAACAAAAAAGAGAAAAAAGCAGAATGGTTATTGAATATAGAAATTTAAATGCAAAAAATAAAACATATAATTATCCGATACTCCAAACATAACCAAACTTCACACACCCTTAGGAATACTAAACTAACTCAGTTTAACACAAAAATTCACTCAAGCAACACTTACGAAGCTCTAGTTCACCTTAATTCGTTTTAGGGCATTACAATTCTTCCTCGAATGACACTTGCCACACTTTGAATATTTTAAAGAGTTAAGACTCAAATAATAGTAGCTCTTAACCGTACAACACAATAGACAATACACACATGTAGGAGAAACCTTATTTAACATACTTTAAGAGACTCAAAGAACAACAAGAAGGTAGAGACTACTTCTACAACTCATCGTGCAATAAGACACACCTTTTTCATTTCATATAGGAGGAACTTCCTTCTCTACATATTAACATGCTCATATAAATCAGTTATATACACATTATAACCATTTTTCATGAAAAACAATTTCGTCAAGATTTCAAAATCTTTACAGCAAGCACCAATTTCTTTACAGTAAATCATGTTCAATTATCCCTTGATGCAACTCTTAAGCATTTTATGATTAAATCATGACAATATGAGAGATAAAACCATATAAACTCAATTTAAAACATAATTATAACTTCATGAAATGCACAATGCAAGGCATCAATGAAATTCAATTTCAACTAGACTCCTAATCACAATGCAACATGCTACATGCTACTATGACATTCTTTCTCTCAAGCTTCAATTGAATAGAAGAGATGAGACAACAAATCACCATTCTACTACTCACCATACTCCCCCACTTAGAAGGAACTAATATAAATAAAGAGATAAAGCTATAACTTATCGGCATCATCATCATCATCTTGTTTTGTTCCTTTGGCTCGGAGATCATAGAAGCGATTCCTCTTTGGAGCACCACCATCAGGAACATTAGGAGGAACTTGCTTGGCCTCTCTTCCTCTAGCCGCAATAGGAGGACTATCTTTTACATTGTGATTATCCTTCCCACAACCAAAGAACCCACTAGTACCATCTAGACACTTCCCAAGTGCTTCTTCCCACAAGTAGCACAAGTAAGCTTAAACCATTTGGGAACCACCACCTCTCTCATAGTTATCATTAGGAGCACTAGAACAATCTTGACTTGGAGTCCTCTTCTTAAACTTAGGATGAACTTGCTCATTGGTTATTCCCCTCTTAGCATCTCTATTTCTCCTCCAAAGTTTTGACTCTTCAATGGATTGAGCATACACCATAAGCCTAGATAGAGTCATGTCACCATGGAGCATGGTTGTACGACACTCTTCCTTCACCATATCTGAAACACCGGTCAAGAACCTACTCATCTTATCCCTAGGGTTAGACACCAAGGATGGAGCATACTTAGACAATAGGATAAACTTTAAGGAATACTCCTCAACACTCATGCTACCTTTCCTAAGGTTTATAAATTCCTCAATCTTAAACTCGCTCTTCTCACGGGGAAATTAACTTTCTAGGAATGCTTCCTTAAACTCTTCCCACTCTAAAGGACCCAATTCAACTGGTCTACAATAAAACATACTTGAGCAACGTCTTTCAATTAATACGAAGCTCACTCCACTTTCTCCCTAGAAGACACTCCCATAACATGCACTATCTTATACACTTCATCCAACAAAGCTTGGGGATCTTCTCCCACCTTAGAACCAAAGAAATAGGTGGATTCATTCTCATAAAGTCTCTCAATCTAGAGGTCATAGTACTCTCATAGCATTCACCCTAGTCCCAATGTCTCTATTCAATTGAGTTGTTCTAGCTCGGGCTAGAGTAAGGAAAGCCTCTCTAATCTCCCCACTAGCCATAACTGGGGGAACCACCGGAACTTCATTACCTCCACACACAATAGGGACTTGATCATCTTGGGGAGGAACTTGAGCGCCTTGATGAACTTGTTCCACTTGCTCAACTCGGGGAGGAATCTCCTTATTCTCCCTTCCCTCTTCCAAACTTTTAGCGGCCATCCTTCTAGTATTAATCTTCCTATAAACACAAGGAAAATATTAAGAAAGGACACTTATAACTTTTAACGCTACAGCATGACACAAGAGTAGAAAATAAGAGAAACTCTATCATACTATAGCCTCTCGCCAATAGATGTGTCGCGACTCACACCGATGGTCAAGACTCTACTAGACGTGGATTTTTGAGACTTTTCGATTCTATAGACTACTTCATAACTTTATGTTCTGATACCAATCTTGTCACAACCCGAGAGTACCCCCTAGAAGTTAGGGCATTCTCGAATTGAATGACGGCGTACTCGACCTCTCTGAGGACTTGAATAAGCCATTTCATACCATTCATTGCATACATGTATGAAAAGTAGTGCCGAATTAAAACATTTCACACGAAATAATAATACTTCAAAATATCTCTTTTATAGAAATACATAATGAAAGGCTAAGTCTCAAAGTCGCGATATTATACATACGAATATATTGGGACACGACCCATACTTCATCATATATGAAAATAGCTAAGTCTTTTACAATAATTTCAATAAGGAAAACTAAACATCAAGATGTCCTCGAATGTAGTGAGGACATACAAACTATTTGCTTGAACGAACACTAATCCAAGCTTCCACTTCGAGACTCCTCTCAAATGCCTCCTACACCTTTAGAGATAGACAAAAATGTACATAAATAGTACAAACACTTGTACTAAGTATGTCATAATGCATAAAATCATGATAAACGGACATTTGTATAAAACATGCTCTTTTTGAGAAATCTTCATAACATAGGAATAAGAAACACCTTTAACATGTCAAGCTTCAAATATAATAAACCTTTCAATTAAGAACTATAATATAGCATTAACATGTCTTATAAACCATATCATATAAACATATACAACTCCCACCAAAGGTTATACTAAGACTTACTTAAGTAAGACAAGAAAAGACCGCCCATACACCCTCTTCAAGCCTACCTAAACAATCCTCAAGACTACCTAAGATAAGATTGTTCCCTTTTCCTTTAATTTACTCCCTACCTAAGGTTACTCCAAGATTGACCTAAGTAGTACAAGAAGAGACCGCCCATACACCCTCTTCAAGATTACCTAAGTAACCCTCAAAGCTACCCAAGATAGAGCACATTCTAGCAAACATACATTAGCTAAAGTCATACTCATTAATTAAGTCAATTAAAGACATTTCATATTTTAAGGACTTCACATAATGGTCTTACAAAGACCTAGGAAACCTACACTCTAGCACCATCAAAGCCTACTCGTGCCATGCCTAGATAGCGTCCCATTCCACTACATAAACGTTACAGAACTTATCAAATACTAGAATTTATCCCACATGATGAGAATAGGCAATAACCTACATATACCATACTATCTAGACATAGAATCCGGAGTAATAAACCTACTCCGATGGAGGGTGTTCTACTTGCCAAGGGTAGAACTAGGACACATCCCATGTAGGCACATGGTTAAGGAATATAAAGGTCTTTTATGTACTCTAGTCTCATTCTCAAGTAAAGATACATTGTACTCTAGTCTCCTTCTTAATTTGAGCTACAATCCATAACATATTCGCTCAGTGCTATCCTTTGTTCTCATAGAGTAAGTTCAATAAAAACGGGTTATAACACTTCGAAAATCTAATACGTGTTCTAGAGACTAACATAAGTTTCCTAAGATTTAGACACGGTTTTAAGGTCCATTTTAATGAATTTAAGTCATTTAGGAATCCTAGAAATCAAAACGTCCAAGAACGTCAATGACGACTAGAAAATAGTTCAAGGAGGTACTAGCGTGCCTTAGACTATTTGACTAACTTTTTGAAGTCAGAAAATAATGAAAATTGGTGGAAGGGTGTGTAACATGTGTTTAAGTTAATTCATAGTCGAAATTCTAGGTAAGACTCCCCAAGGACCAACAAAGGTCCCTTGAGTAGGACTCTTGCAAGAGTGGGCAAAAGCTCTCAAGAGACAGTGTCACCAACGGATGCCACAGACGGGCCGTTGGTGAATCGACGGGGCGTCGATAACACTCGTCGATGGACACTTAACCAAAATCTTGGAAGGGTCATTTTGCATAGTCTCTGAACTTAGCCATGAATGTGCAGTACGAAAGGAGGGACTGGCCATCGACTGACCAACTATCCGTCGATCGTGGTCTTGTCGGTGAGGCCTGTGTTTTGCTGCACGTTTTAACTTGTTTCATTTAATTGGTTGACTTAGTTAGGAAGTTAATTAGGGGTTATGGAAGGTCTAATTAAGTGATTTAACCCCCTATATAATATCCTAACCTAATTAAACTAATTAAAAGTCTCATAACTCACAAACCCAAACTCTCTTCCTTCTCTCTTCTCTCCCTATCTAGTGAAGAACACCATTGAAGACCAAGCTAGGGGAGGGTTTAAGTGCAGAAAAGAGTCAAGTTTCACTATCAATATTCATCAATTATTAAAGTATGGGATCTAATTCACCTTTGAGACCTCTTTCCGCAGAGCGTTCCATCAAATTGATTTCAAAAGTTGAGTTTTCAAGTGGGTTTTATCCAATCTCGAAATTGATGTTATGAATTGAGTTGATTATGATTTATTTTGGATATTATGAATATATTAAGATGTATTCTAACATAATTATGATTTATCTTGATGGTTTGGTCTAGTTTGTAGAAGATGACCTTTACCCCTTAACCCTAGGTTATGATCTTGATATGATTTAGGTTATATTGGTTGAATTGCTACTAGATGATGTTATGGTACTAATCATGAATGAATTAGGGTGAATTTTAGTCCTTTCATGCTAATTCTTGAGAATTTGATCTAGGTTATGAAGAACGTTGTGAATTGACCTAAGTATCTTGTCTTAAGCTATGATCTAGTATTGAATTGTGATGTAGTGATTCTTTTACCCTTTTTATCACGTTGGTTATTTAGTTATGATGATGTTATACCCTAATTGGGTTTAATTAAGGGTTGATTCTAAGACCTTGATAATAAACTATGAATGAGACTTGGTATGTCTTATGACCCCTATCCTTTACTTCAAATTATGTGATTAAGTCATGATGTTGTATTGGAGTATGCCTTATGTTAGGATTGATAGGGTGGTATGATGTTGAATTGAAATTTCTTGTAATGAAAGGATAATAACCATGAAATTCTTATTGAGCTATGATTATGATGAATATACAAGGGTTAGACCCTATGACCTACAATAAGTTGTGATGATTAATAAAGACATTAAAGACATTTAAAAAGGGACTCTAGCTTAGCACCAAGTGAGCTAGAGTGAGGAGTGTCCCTTCCCACATAGGGAAGGTAGGATCACTAATGTACTCTTCAAATTGGAGACTACAAATGTAGTATAAAGAGGGTCCCAACTATATCCCCAAGTTCTTGAACTATGTTGCCCCTATAGGAATACTAGCTAGTGGTTCAACGTAGTTGCTATGTTCATTGTTTGGCAATACCTTGGGAAGTAGTCTGCCTTCTTTCTGTGTAGGGTTCCATGAAACCGGATTCCATATTAGCTCATGTGGTCTATGTCGGTTAGGGCAAGATGTTCCCAAAAGGTAAAATGAACTAAAGCAATGAACTCTAACTAAGATAACCTAAGGGTTCTAGCTTAGTCTAGGTAGGGGTATGTGACTCTACCTAAACAATGCACTAGTTATCCTTGAGGGGATTCTTAGGAGGATGTTCTTATGTATGAATATGTTATGAAGATATATGATATGTATATGATGAACTTTCACATTCTTGATACTATATGTTTATTAATTTATTTATGAATATGTGTTGGCCTATATTGGTAAAGTAAGATGATATTTACTCCTAAATGCCATGCTATGTGAAGTAGGATGTTAGTCATGATTCTTGTTGGGTTATTTGATTGAGTAAGGTTATGGGGATTTCCATTGTCATTGCACTTGTTAAATTTACAGGGGTTCATGGGTAATTGTCTTGCTTAGGTTATGATGAAATGTACTATTATTCATGCTTGTTGCTAATATGACTTGATGATAGAGTTACTTGACTATGTATTCAATTATATGATATGCATGTTGCCTTGACTAGACTTGATGTTGTTATTATTGTGATGTACATGCCTATGACTTAATGAACATGTCCTATTGGTTTGTATGGTCTTGTTGAATGTGCATAAAGGTTTTTAATGAAATGTTCATACTTAATGAGATGTCCCTTTCCTTAGCATGTTTTCAAAGTATGTGTGCATATGGTCTCATACTTAGTACAAGTGGTGTACTAACCCCATTTCTTCCTTTTCCCCAACATTTTAGGTTCCGGTCGTTGAAGGACTTTTGGAGACGAATTTGAAGAAGACTTGGAATTCTTAATCATCCAAGTTGGGTAGGTCCTCACTTTCCGAGGGCAATGCCAATATCAAGCCTATAAAGTTGTTTTAGTATTAAGATCCTTATGTTTCTTTCCTTTCATTTGAGTACTAAACATTTGTATGACCTATATGTGGTCTTATTGTATTGGCGTATGGGCTAGGTTATGAGATAAGAAGACTATTTTGAGACTATGTTATATTCAATATATCTATGTCCAATAAAAGTAGAAGACTAAGTAATCTTCCTATACGAAGGGTCTATGTATACTCGATATATATATATATATATATATTAGGTGTATGTAGAGGTCTATGTAAACCTCCAAGTAGAAGTAATGAAAAGTTTTAAACGTTCCGTTATATTTGATCTATGAATGTAATGATGTAAGCTAAGAGGCTATTCTTAGTCCTCAAAGAGGACGACGACGACGGTTAAATTTAGGGGGTATTCCCGGATGTGACATGGTCATATGTAAAGGTACCATCTCTTAGTCATTACCTAGTCATAATGCACCTACCAAAGATGGGTCCACTAGGGATGCCACTCAATGGTCGATAAGGATAGCTCATTTTTAACCTTCTTTCTATATAGAAGGTACGACATATTAGTCATGCTTAGAAGGGAACCACATTAGGTCTACCAATCCTAGACTTTCATTCAACATTCATCCATACACATACAAGACAAAGGTGCATAAGCCTACTAAGTCAAGATGTACATATTCACATATCTTTCATGTATCAAGAAGAAGGACATAGTCTACCTATCAAGACACACACATCATATCCATATCACATGTACAATAGTGTTCAAGTATCATATAGGGATAACAAAGTTAACCTATCAAGACACACTAGTAACACAGTTAGAGACATTACCTTAATCTATCAAGATCACATATATTCAATTAGGAGAATTCTATCTCAGACATGCATGTATATCATATAGTCCTTTACATTGATCATAATCGAGTCTTAACATGATAATATCACTATTCATAATGTAATGCTGACAAGGACAATGTATAATAAAATTCATAAAATAATGTCGACGAGGCCAGATTAACACATAGCACCGCCACCATAAGTGGACAATACCAATCATAAAATAATTCATGACCTACATTACATAAAATAAAGAGAGTTATGGCAGAGTACCATCAAACATCATATAAAATCACATATAGAATTTAAGCCACTTTTTGGGTCACTTTACAGTTAGCTATTTGCCTTAACAATGAGCTTTTCCTCTTTACAGTGAACTTCTTCTTTTAACTCCTTAACTTTCCAGGTAATCCCTGTAGTGATACTTGATGCAATACATCACCTTAAGGACACAAGGAATCAATCATACATCATACATAAGCCATCACCTATCATCATAGAAGTATAGTACAACATAGACACATTTAAGTTAAAACCATAAGAACCTTACAGTAATCTCTTATTCATTAGACACATATACTTATTTTACTTCACATAGAACCTTATGAGACCTTACTCATAATCCCTATCTAAATCTACTAGCGCATTGTACAAGCGAAGCCTCATAACCTCCCACATACTTAGTAGACCTATCATGAGACCACAAGTCTTACCATCCAATTCTTACATCAACAAGTAAGTGAAGACAACTTCATTCATGTCAACAACCTTCATCATATAGTCATAAAGACAAACATAGTGCATATAAGAATAAGACCACATCATATAGACTCATACCATGAACATCTTCATAACAAGTAGACAAATACTACCATGCCATGCATAAAGACATAACCATAATCATACACCTTAGATCACCTTCCTAGAACTCCCTAAGGATCCACTTGTGTAATGTCTAGGTGGGTTCATTACTTCCACCAATCTAAGTAACCTCCTTAGGTCATCCTAGTTAGGGTCATAGTCATTCACTTCCATTATCCATTTTAATTTAGGGAAACTATAGCTTTAACCGACACTAAGACCATGGGTGCTAAACATGGAATTTGGAGTTGTCGAGCCTTACACCAATGGAAGGTGTTCTTAACTAGCCAAGGTACAACATTAACACATGCTAGCATCTTAGTTGATATCACTTGCTAGATAATATGTGGAAAATATAGTTTATGGAACTTGAGGGCTATCATAAAAACATCAACTTTATGACCTTGGGCTACGAGGCTATCCACCCCGTGAGGTCTATTGTGACCTACCTTCCTACAATGGGAAGGGACACTCCTCATCTTCAAGTGCACTCGGTGATAAGCTAAGTTCCCTTTATTAAAAGCCTTTATTACATTACTTTATAAAACATATGCTTTAGGGGATCCAATCCCCATATGCTTAGCTCATAGGTTATAGATGAGAAGTCCTTTCATCAACCTATATCATGTGAGAAAACCTTTCACATGGACATAGAATATTCAACCACCTATCTAGTTTAGGATACTCTCGAGAACACCTTTCAAGAGCCCCTCTATTGACTAGATCATCATACATATGTGTGTGTACATACATGTAAGCAATTCTTTCACATAACACCTTTAGACCACACATGTTCATACTTTACTTTATTCATGCATAAGGGCATATGAGTAACTACATGAGCAACCCTTTCACATAAACACATTTAGACACTATGCACATTCGAATGTATCATGTCATATACTTAACATCATAGCATATTCATAACATGTTCATACATTCATTTTCACGTACATGGAAACCAAACCTAGGAACTATCCTTTGAAGGTGCACATGTGCAATGCATAGACAAGATCTCATACCCTTTCCCATACTAGTACACCTATCAAGTCATCCTAGTTAATAGAATACATAACATACTTCTCAAACATTTACCTTATATGCTAGTAGTAGACATTTAGTGAATATGAGATCAACCTTTCATTAGACATAGTTAACCTTTACTACATTGTAAATATGCATAATGTGTGAGTGTGTGTGTACATTGGTCAACATGATCACATATTGTCTATAAACAACACATTGAAGTAGCCACCCTCTTAAGACCACATTACACTTTCAAGCATAGACCACACAACACAATTTAGCATAGGAGGCAAGCTAACTTCATATTACACTTTAAGACTCCTAACATTAGATATTCACACATTTACATAGGGGTACATAGGTAAGGATAATCAACCATTATAACTCATCAATGGAAGCACCTACACTTTACCCTAACATAGATATATACATGCTTATACAATAGCCATACAACCTTGATCACAACTAGAATAGGAAAGTAGGCATAGGTTGCATATAGTGTGATCATCATAACCCCAAACTCATATATTTATCATTTTTCCTTCAAGGCCAAAGTCAACACGTATATAATGACAATATGTTAAACACCTCCACCATAAATGGACCATACCACACAATGCCCTACAAGGCTTGATCAACTACAATAATATAGAAAAGTAGAGAAGAAGAGTCATTCTTACCAATTCATCAACCGTTGATCATCATTGATCAACACACATCTTTCATCATCAATACATTATAGGTCAGTAGATAAAGATACGTTTAATTATGAAAGAAACCATGTACAAGTTGCTACAATATTATACAACAATCTAATACAATACAACACATATATACTAGAAAATAGAGAGTTATAAATCAACAACCAATCCCTAGTCTTGTTCATAAATAATATTTTAATCAATAATATCTATTTAGGGTATTAGCTAAAAAGATTGCACATCAAAGGTAAATCATGCTTCATCCACCCTTGAATATAGGTCACGGCATATACATTACTCTACCAAGTCTATAGGCTATAAGAACCTAATTCAATCTTTGCCAATTCAATTGTTATCTATTAATATTGGATCAATTATACCTAATTATCATCAAATTATACATAAAGTCAGTAGCTAAGACAATTCACCATGATCGAGTCATATAACAACCATCCCAACGTCAAGATCACAAGTTACTACATGATAAACTAGGCTTATTCAAAATCATTCAAACTTAACCCTCATTGATTATTCCTCAATAATTCATCATCAATATACATACTAGGTAGTAAGTATAAGAATATTAACATAATTGAATCACAATCGATATGCATAAGATCAAGATCATAAAGCCATACATAGGCTAAAATCGAGTTTGTGAGAGAGCATGGGTTCATCATGTAATTGCATTGAAAATAACGTCTAAATCAGTATATGATAATCAATATATTTATATTATGCTTTTGAAATCAATTTAAGAAAGAACACATGGATAGATTGAAGAAGAAGAGATTTGATCATGGAACTTCTTTGAAAACTTGGAACATGACTCTCTAGATGGAATATTAAATAGAGATGAAGGAGCACCATACCTTTATTATATGAAGAATCCACTAAAAATTAGTGAAGAACCCATGGAAATCCAATCTACAAGCTAACCTTAAACTTCACCTTCAACGGAGGTTTCTAGAGAGGATATTTTGACAGAGGGAGATTTGATTTTGAATGGAGGATTGGGTGAGGGCTATTCACATTTTTAACCAACCTAATATACCTAAAAATACTTAAATAAACAGCCTAGGGTCTGGTTAGCACGTGGGGTGAATTTCCCATTCACCTCATAATTAGGAAGTGGGCATGGCAGTTTTACACAGCCTGCATCGACGGACCCATCAACGCCCAGTAGGTCCATTGACGGACCATGCTTCAGGACGTAATCTGGGTCTGAGGCTTGAAAACTGCCTTGAGCCTTCACGAGGCTAAGTTTCCATCGATGCCTCCCCATTGATGGGGCACTGGTGGACTGACGAGGCGTCATTTGAGCTTGTCGATTGACACTGCCAAGGCAGTTTCTCGACAACCTTTGGTTTCTTCTTGAGGGCCTCTTGCGGGGACCTTGGGAAGTCGTACCTGGACGTTTCCAACGTTAATATGAACACTTAGAAAGTCAAGGACCTTCCCCATCAGTTTCACCAAAAACAAATACACCAAAGATGTCCAAACATGCCAGGCATCATCAAGACACTCACATGCATGTCTCAAGGTGTATCTTTCAAACGTTTTGGACGTTCGTGGACGTTTGACATCTAAACTTCATTAAACTCACCATACTGCCTATAAAAATCATTTAAAATCATAAAAGGACCTCATAAGCTCATATCACACACATAAGCACATAAAAACACAGAAGGCCCCTTAGGTGACTAGTCGTCGAATGTCTTATCGTCCCTTGATGTTTGACTTCCAAATGACTTCAAATAACCCAAGCACACTTTAAAACACTTAATTAACATGTTAAAAAGATTATAGGCACAAGTGAGGCTCTAGACACCCTAACTCATTTTGGGGGTCTTACAATATCCCCCACTTGGGAAAATTTGTGTCATCAGGGATAGGTTGAAGGTGGCCTATAGTCGAAAAAAGTCTTATGCCGACAATAGGAGAAGAGAGCTTGAATTTGAAGAAGATGATAAAGTGTATTTGAAAATTTCACTCATGAAATGGGTAATGAGTTTTGGCAAAAAATCGTAGTTGAGTTCTCGTTATGTGGGTCCATATGAAATTTTTCAAAGGTTGGCAAGGGGGCATACGAGTTGAGATTACCTAGTGAACTAGCTTCGGTTTGTCCAGTGTTCTATGTCTCCATGCTTATGAAGTGCATCGGTGATCCCGAGTTCATTCTTCCTATTGAGGGTCTAGGTGTGGATGAGAACCTCTCCTATGAAGAGGTTCCAGTGGAAATCCTTTATCGTCAACTAAAGAATTTGAGGAACAAAGAGGTGGTCACGGTAAAAGTTCTATGGAGAAACCACCTAGTTGAGGGAGCAACATGGGAGGCCGAAACCGACATGAAATCCCGATACCCACATTTATTTGATAATTAAGGTTAGTTGTTCCTATTAATAATGAAAATAATGACTTAAATTGAATTTGACATGTTTGGTAAAGATTCACAGTTTCATGGTACATGTTTTTGCAAAAATGAAGTTTCATGGAAAAAATGCTCTTTTGCTTGCTTTGCACTTATTTGTTTATTTGGTATGTTCCTACCTTCATGAAATGATATTCAGCATGTTGATATAATGAGCTCTTGTTGTTGTGAGAAGAAAATTACTCATGTTGTGATTTTGAGCTCTTATGTGTAGTAATTGAAGTTTTTGAATTGTTATGTGTAAATGCCATGTTGTTATGATAATTTTAGTTGTAACTCATTTCGATTATGTATGTTGTTTGTTGGGCTGGTAGTATTTAGTCTATACTTTCACTTTAAAAGATTTTAGTATCATTCGGGGACGAATGTTCCTAAGGAGGGGATAATGTAACACTCCAAAGGTCAAAAACCTAATCTAGAGCCTCACATGAGTGTCTAAGGGTTGTAAAACCGTTTTAAGGTAAAAAATTATATTTATACGTCATTTAGGAAGTTTTAGAGTCAAAACTTCAAGGAACGTCCATGATGTCCGGAGACTAGTCAAAGAGGTGCCAGTGTGCCTTAGCCTATTTATCGAGGTTTTAGGGTCTAAAACATATTAGAGTAGGTTTAGGGTCGAAATGTCCAAGTACGACTATCAAGGACTACCCTAGGGGTCCTTGGAGAGGACCCTTGCATTTGAGTCAAACTTGCCAAATGAGGCAGTGCATGTAGTAGCTACCTACCCTTGCCATCGACGGGGCGTAGGTCAGACGACGCGGCGTCAATGCCTCCATCGTTGCACACTTAGCCATTTTCAGCAAAAATGGACAAAATGAAAAGTCTAT
Organism: Solanum sitiens; assembly: GCA_016801875.1. Classification (NCBI taxonomy): domain Eukaryota; kingdom Viridiplantae; phylum Streptophyta; class Magnoliopsida; order Solanales; family Solanaceae; genus Solanum; species Solanum sitiens. The sequence goes on along the minus strand of JABWTJ010000486.1, from coordinate 294,633 downwards.
GAACTTGTCGATGGATGTGTAGGACGGTTGGGGGCATGGGCGTCAACTGACCTATGGACCTTAGGTCGGGGTCTCGTAGGTCAGTTTTGAATGTCGCTGGTAAGTTTAGTTGGTTCATTTAATTAGTTAGTTTATTTAGGAGTTTAATTATGGAATAGGGGGTGGTTAATTAAGTTAGTAAGTCACTATATAAACTACCCTAAACCTAAACCCAACTAAACACATCCCAATTCTCAAACACAAATTGCTCTACCTTCTCTCTATTTTCTCTCTCCCAACGAATAACTCAATTGGAGGGATAGGTCAAGGTCATTAAGGAAGCAAGAAGATGATTTTTCTCCATCAATCTTCAACAAATATCAAGTAATTGGAACTCTTCACCTTTGGGATTCCTTTCCCCAAAGGGTTCTTCAAAAATTGGTTTTCAAAAAGATGATTTCATATGGGTTTCTTTCTTATACGAATTTGATGTTCTAAATTGTATTCTTTATGGTTCACATTGATTATTATGATTGTATTATGATGTTTATTGTGTAATTATGCTAGTTAGTTTCATAATCAGTTTTATCAGATTCTAGTTCAGAATTATAATCAATTTTATCAGATTCTAGTTCAGATTTATCTTCTATATCTGATATTTCATAATGTATCCTATCATCTTTTAATTCATCGTCTAAAAGATTTATTTGCATATATTTATGTTCATTTATGATTTGTTTTTTAGGTAATTTACAATCTTTTGCTAAATGTCCTAACTTATCACAATTGTAACATTTACGTTTTGATAAAGGTTTCTTTGGTTTTGATCTTTTTTGTTTTTTATCTTTACAGTCTTTAGCTAAATGTCCTAACTTAGCACAATTGTAGCAATTATATTTCGATAAAGATTTCTTTGGTCTAGATGATCTTTTTTCAACTAGTAATTTTAAAAGGGCTAATTCTTTTTCTAATTCTTCAATTTTAGTATTTTTGATTTCATTAGTTGCTTCAGTTCGTATTTTATCAATTTCTTTAGCTTTATCTATATCGTCATTTTCTTTTGTTATTCTTATCATAGCGGTTAAGCTATCTTCTAGTTTAGCAGATTCTTTTTCTAACATTAGATATAGTTTATCTTTTATTTGTTTATACCTTCGTCCTAAATTAGAAAAGACTATTTTTATAGCTAATCCTTCATAATTTTTATAGATTTTTTCGTCTACTATAAATTCTTCTTTATTCATTATTATTGTTATAATAAACAATATTATGTTGTAATTTATATTCTAAACAGTCGATTTTTAGTTTTAAGTCAAATATTTGTTTCTTTTGTATTAGAATTGATTTTTTACATACTCCTGCAACTATATTTACTATTAGTCGTTCTTTCATAAAATCGTGTCTATATTGTAATCTATTTATTTCTTCAATTATAAGTTGTTTTTCTATCCTTTGATTCATTTTAATTTTTTAAGAGAATATTTGGTCATAATATTCCTTTTTTAATATATTTAATCTCTGGATTTCTTTTGCATTTGTTTCTATATACTCTAAATATTTTTCTTCTCGAAGATATATATATTTATTTACGTTTTCATATAATAATTTTTCTTCAAGATCTATCTTTTCTTTAGTTTCTTTCCATAATCTTAAATATCTGAAATTGATCATTGATCTCTATATAGTTCTAAATCATCAAATAAATCTTCTATATCTAGATTATCATCAACTATCAGCTCAGACCAACCTATAGTCATCGTTTCGATCATTTCATGCATAATTAACATATCATAAATTATCATACGAGTATCAACATCAATATCTTTCAATATATAGAATAATAGGGGCTTTTCGCCGTGCTCCTTTTTTTCAGTTATAGGGCGGAGAGAGGGAGGCAACTGAAACTTTTAGAGTCGAGTTTACGCTCTTTCCTCCTCTTTCGATAAGCTTTTCATAGCCGTAGTCGTACTCAAGTACCCTTGCAGGGGAATCCACTTCTGAGATGGAGAGAATCCCGGGATGCATATGCTCTTTTCAGGGTTGAAGGAAGAAGTAAGCGCAGCTATTGGACTTCTTTGTACTTTTTTCTATAGGATGTATAATTCTATCATCTGCTAGATATAGCTCTATTGGTGTATCTATTCCTTCTCGAAAACAAGCTTTTAATAATATCTCTGTTCCTCCTAAATGTACATATTTTATAGGGGCTCGAGGGGCAGAGATAGATATGAGCTGACAGCTTATGTTTTCTGGTATTTTGTTTTGGGTGAGATGTACACCGAAAGGAATTGACGCTACAAACACTTTTCACCGGTAGTCCTCGATCGAAAGTTAGCTCGACTCAAGTCGACAGGCGAGAGACAAGGTTGGGTGAGGGTACAAGGCATCATGTGGGATCTACGATCGACTGTGCCCGTTGTTGGCTTTGCAGATGCTTTCAAATACTCGCTCAATTTTAGGTATCTCCGGTTGTTGACCAATATCTTCCGGTATAAGCATATCTCGAGTCAATCCAATTTTAACCACTTGGATCATGGGTTTTATCTCGTTAAATAGTATTTCTGCTGGTGCTATATAACATCTTATAAAAAATAGATTTCCTTTTGTTATCTTTTTATAAATTAGAAAGGCCTTGTGGATTTCTGGAATTCCACTAACTTCTTCACCTGTATACGTATAGACTGTACTTAACAATCCATAATTAAAACAAGTTTTAACTAAGTTTGGGTTAGTTTTTGGTTGTGCAATTAACTTATTGTAACCTTGTAACTTCTGGGTTACATAATCTTCAGTTCTTTCTTTGGTAGCTATAGATCTGGGTTTGGTATTTAGAAAGGTTACGATTTGATATATATTTTCAATATAGTTCTGGGAAATATGGTTATAAATTTTCTTTTCCTTGCTCAAACTAGCTGCGTAGGTGGATATTTGTGGGGCTGATGCTTCTATTATCTGAATTTTGGGTACAAATGGTTTTTTAAATAAACTGTTGAGGTTTATAGGTTTTTGATTTGATTTTTCCATAGCTTCTTTACTGGTACCTGCAATTCCTGCAATAGATAATTTGTTAATATTATGAGTTTTATGGTGTTTCTCATCGTCACCTTTTATCTCTGGCTTTTTTCCGTCTGCCTGAAGACGTAGCTCCGCATGTTTTAAGTCATGCTGCTGACTATTAACTTGCTCTTTAAGCATTTTTACTTCATTATCTATTTTGTCCACCTTTTGACAAAGGCTTGTCATCATAGATAGTAGTTGCTTCATTGTATCTGTTTCTGCTGAGGTAGTCTGCAATAAGATTCTTATTAGTAGAAATTACTTCAATAGTAAAAGTAAAATTTAATATATTCAATACTAGTCTTCGTATTTCTTTAGTTGTTACCGAATCATCTATCTTGCGTGTTAGCCACCATTTTACCTGTGTGTTATCTATTCTTACAATAAATTTGTTATACACAATATAATGTTCAAACGCTAATAAACATTTATATAGTGCTAATAGCTCTTTTCTATTAATTTCCCATTTTATTTGAGGTTCAGTATATGATCCTGAATGATATCTACAATGGTATTCAATTTTTTCATCCTTATATTTATATTTTAATAGTCCTCCATAACTATGTTCACTTGAATCAGTTTCAACTATATATGTAAAATTTCTTTTTTCATCAGGAAAGTTTAGTTTTGGTAGATTTTTACATAGTCGTTTAATATTTTTAATATTTTCATTATCTTTTTTATCGAAATGATATTCGACATCTTTTTTCAGTTTCTTATGTAACGGTTTTAAATATTCTGCTAATTTAGGTACATATTCTCTTACCTGATTTACTAATCCTAAAAAGGATTGTAATTTCTTTTTCGTATCTATATTTTCATCTAAATTAATAATTTTTTGTACTAAATGCATCTGCATTTTTATACCTGTTTTATCTATTTGTATTCCAAGAAATTCTATTTGAGATTTCATTATTTCTACTTTTCGTTTATTCAAACTAATACCTGATTGCTTAATGATGTGAATAAATTTTTCTAGCAATTTTATATGTTCTTCCTGTGTTCTAGAATATAATAATATATCGTCAATATATACTATACAATTTTCCAATTGACTAAAATAGTTATCCATAAAACATTGATATCTTCCTGGTGCATTTTTATATCCAAAAGGTAATACATTCCATTCATAATATCCTTGGGGTACAGTAAAGGCGGTTAACTGTTTTGATTTATCTTCAAGTTTTAAATGGTAGAAACCCGATTTACAATCGAATTTACTAAAATAGTTGTAACCTTGTATTTGTCTGATTAATATCTTATTTGGAATAGGGTAATTATATGTTTTTGTCTTAGCATTTAAATTTCTATAGTCAATGACCAGTCTACTTTTACCACGTTTTTGTTCATTGTGATTATTAACAATAAATGCTGGACTACAATGTTTACTATTGGTTTCCTGTATATAATTGTTTTTTAATAATTCTTCTATATGGATTTTAAATTCATTAAGGTCATCAAAGTTATATCTTAATGGTTTTTGCAATATTATGCTATTTTCATCTATTAATTCTATCTTTATTGTTGTTTTATGTTTATCCCATCCATTTAAAGGATTATCATTATATAAAGTTTCTAATTGATCAGTTATTAATTTAAGTTTATCTACTGCAAAAATAATAATTTCAAAATGATTAATATCTTTTATATTTTCTAATGCTTGATTTATTTTTGAATCTCCTTTAATCCAATCTGTAGGTTTTCTTTGTTTGTTGTTAACTCTTTTTGCTCCTATTTTATAGCCACATGGTGTTGTAAACCACCAATGAGTTTTGGTTATGATATGAGGGTATAGTTTATCTAAGAAAGGCATTCCTAGTAATATATCTTTTGTTTTACAATCAAAACAATATATAGTTTCTATTGTCAAGATTTTATCCCATATTTGGATTTTAACATTAGTAGCTTTGTAAGTAATCATACTACTCTCGTTATTAAATCCTGTTACGATCATAGGTGTTTGTAATTTTGTCCATTTTTCTTCTGGTAAACAATTGTATTTACATATATTTGTTTCTGCTCCTGTATCTATCATAGGTGTATAATATCTATTATAATATCCTTCTATAATAATTTTTGCAAGAATATATATCTTCATTTTATTCTTTGTATTATAATCTTCTTGTTTTGACAAGTAAGTATTAATTTATTATCTTCTATCTTATATGGTATAAATTGTTCTAACCATTTTAACCCTAAGGTTATATCATGTTCACTTTGAGAGATTTTAAAGTTTATAGTAAAGTTTATTCCTCCTATTATTATATCTTTTTCAATTGATTCATTACAAATCATAATTTCAGTTGGTAATCCAGGGCAAATATGTCCTGTTTTTATAAGTTCATTTTCTGGGACTAATTCTTTATTTATATAATTTTCCTCTTCTCCTGTATTTATTAATATTTTATATTTTTTATCGTCAGTAACTCCTGCTATAAAGTAGTAATTTATTAATTCATCTTCTGTATATTGTATTTCAGGGAATTCATATTTTCTTTTTGAAGTACTAGCTCGTGATGAGGTAGCTCTTGATAGTTTAGGGGTATTTACTCTTTCTTGTATTATTTGTAAATCATCATTTACGCTCATTGCGTTATAACTATAATCATTATTATCTATAATTGTAAGTATTTGATCAAAAGGGTTGTCTATTTTGATTCTATCTATTTTATTCTTAGCAATAACTTTATGTTTTGTTGTTAAGATATATAGATTTTTACATCTTACTGTAAATATTTTACTTCCAGGTTCTAGTTCAATTCCTGATAATTTCCAGTATAACATTAATGATTTGTCTATATTTTTATCTGTTAATGCTATTGAATAATTAGCACTTATTATAAATTTAAATTTTTGGTATATTAGATTTCCTTTTATAGCACTTATTATACTTTTTTCTATAGGATGTATAATTCTGTCATCTGCTAAGTATAACTCGATTGGTGTATCTATTCCTTCCCGAAAACAAGCTTTTAATAATATCTCTGTTCCTCCTAAATGTACGTATTTTATAGGGGCTTTAGATTTTATTTGTTGTATTTCTTGATTAATTACTCTTTTATTGAGTATTGGGATTTGTGCTTTTCCTTTAGTATATTTACAATCTATAATGTGTTCCTTTTGACTTACTACATAGTATTCTTCCTTACTTCTTTTAAAGAATTGGTTTAATAAAGGTATTTTTAGTACTTTTTCTACACTACAGTCTATATGTATACAGGTGAAGAAGTTAGTGGAATTCCAGAAATCCACAAGGCCTTTCTAATTTATAAAAAGATAACCAAAGGAAATCTATTTTTTATAAGATGTTATACAGCACCAGCGGAGATACTTTTTAACGAAATAAAACCAATGATCCAAGTTGTCAAAATTGGATTAACAAGAGATATGCTTATACCGGAAGATATTGGTCAACAACCGGAGATACCTAAAATTGAACTACCAAGTTTTTACGCAAATAAGAGGCTAATTGGATTATCAACAATTATTCAAGAATTAGCCAATAATTATTTACAAGGTAATGCAATTTGGAGTTATTATTCACGAGACCATCTAATGATTTATGCAAATTCACGAGAAATAAGGCAAGCAGATATGGATGAAGTCCAGAAATGGATATTGTCCCTAATTAAACCAGAAGATATGCCCACAACAAGAGCAATTAAAAGAGGATTTATCTCTGAAGAATTGTTAACAAGATATTGCAAGCTTATTGGACATAAATATCCGGAGCATATATGTTCAAAATGCAATGAAGGAGATAAAACAATACCAGATGTCCTATTCGAATAAAGCCAAAAGCAGATGACGGAAAAAGAGAAGAAGATAAGTCAAAAGTTATTTTGTAATTGTCGGCCAATATAGGCCATAATTGTATTTTAGTCTTTATCGGCCATATGTAGGCCATAGTAGATAGCTTTTACTTTTTCTTTATTGCTTTTACTTTTTTAAAGTTTGTCGGCCAACTGTAAAAAGGACGGCCATTATGTAAAAGTATTTTGTCGTTTGTGTCGGCAGAATTATATACTGCCAAGTGTGATAAATAGTGTCGGTCACTGTCCTGACCAATTATGTAAGTTTGTGCTATAAATAGAGGCTTCAGACCTCAGTAATAAACACAAGCTTTCCACCATCCTCTCTCTTCTCTCAAAATCCTCTCAACCACCTACAAGACCGATGGAAGGTGGTCTACCGGCCAAGGTAGAACCTAACATAAACCTAGCTATCTAGGTATAATCCTCTAGATAGTATCCTATGGTGGCAATATAGTTTGTGGAACTTGGGGAATTCATGGAAATATCAACTCTACACCCTATGTTGGGTCATGAGGCTATCCACCCCATGAGGACCGTAATGAACCCTACCTTTCTTATGTAAGATAGTGTCACCCCTCACATGAGGACCGTAGTGAACCCTACCTTTCCTATGTTGGAAAGTGTCACTCTCTCATATACAAGTTCACTCGGTGCTAGGCTAAGTTCATTTTATTGAAAAGCCTTTATTACGTTTGTTTATAAAACATAAGCTTAGGATATTCATCATTCATATGCTTATAGCATATTCAAGCACCGATCTAGTTATGGAGTATTCTTGGGCAACCCTAGAAAGGCCCCTCTCACTAACTAGATCATCCATGTGTGTGAGCGTATACTTAGATGTGATCAAACCTTTCTTATAACACATAAGGTCACACATGTTCATATATTCATCCTTCATATACATAATAACCAAACCTAGGAGTTATTCTACCAAGATCCACATGTGCAATGCATAAACAAGGTCCTATACCCTTGTCCATACTAGTACACCTATCAAGTCATCCTAGTAAGGGAATACAAATCATACATTCATAAACATAACCTTAACATACATAGTAGTAGACACTAGTGAATATGAGAACTACCTTTCATTTAAACACAATGACTTATACTACTTGTAATATGCATGTAAGTGAGAGCGTGTGTACATTGACCAACATGATCACATAATGGCTATAAATAACTTCTTGAGTTAGCCATCCTATTAGACCACATTACACTTCCAAGCACATAGCACACAACACATAATAGCATAAGAGACAAGACAATATATACCTTAATATCAAGACTCCAAACTTTAGCTATTTACACTTTCATATACGGGTACATAGGTAAGGGGTTATTAACCATATTAACACATACATGGCAGCACATATACTTTACCCTAACATGGTTATACACATGCTCATACAATAGCCATAAAACCTAATTCACAACTAGAATAGGAAAGTAAGCATAATCTTCTCGTAGTATCATTTTAATCACATGTTCATAAGTTCATCAATTTGCCCTCAATGCCATGGTCAACACGTATATAATGACAATAAATTAAACACCGTCACCATAAGTGGACCATACCACACAATGCCATACAAGGCTTCATCAACATTACTATAAAGGAATAGAGAAGTAGAAGAGTAGAGGAAATAAGCATTCTTACCAATTTCTCACCCTTTGATCATCATTGATCAATACACCTTATTCATCAATAAAACACATATATTGTAGTAGCTAAAAGTACTTTAAACATATAAGAAACCATGTACAAGTCACTACACGATTATACCATAACATATACATCACATACTAGGAAAGTAGAAGAACATAGATCGTTAATCAATTTCATTCATATGGATTATAGGTCATATTTCATGAATCATATCACCCTAAGGCAGTAGCTAATGAAATCATAATCTAGATGAGACACTACTACAATTTTCCATTAAGGTCGATACAAGCGTGCTTCATATAAGGAGTTCATGGAACGTAAGTTTACATAGATTAATCATATTCAACCTATCATGAATTGACCCATATTGTATTAACTACATATAATTCATCCTCATATTTCATTATAGGCAGCAGCTATAGACATTAACCATAGTCAATTCCTATAGCGACTAACCTAACGTCAAGATTACAAGTTACAACTTCATAAACAAGAAGAACCTAGATTAATTCAAACCAAGCCTTATATACTTTGGTCATACATGATTTATATCCACAATTAAACCATGGTATTAACCTAAAACAGTAGCTACAAGAACCATAACTTAATCGAAATTCACTTTAGATCTTAAGAAAGCCAATGTTACAGTGAACTATAGAAACTAGGCTAAACATGCTCAAATCTTCATACATTGATCCTCATAGATCATTCAACATCAATTAAACATAAATTCATGTAAATAACATTATATACAATCACTTCAGCGTAAGGGAATCATAATTCAATCGATAAAAAGTCAAGATCACAAAGCCCATGCAAGAGCTAAACCAATTTTGGAAGGAACATGGGTTCATCATGCAATTGGAGTGAAATCACATTCAAATCACTTTATTAACTTCAATTCATCATGATTTAATCATTAAAAATGTTTTGAGAAAAAACCCATGGCTAGATTGGAAACTTGATCATAAGATTTCTTTGAAAACATTGAGAATGGCTCTCTAGATGAAAATATAACTAGAGATGAAGATCACCATACCTTTGTCTACAAGAAAACCTCTAAAACTTCATGATTCATACATAGAAAGTCCATCTCCAAGCAGCTCTTGAGCTTCACCAACAATGGTGTTTTTAGAGAGAACATTTTTGGAGGGAAAGGCTTAAAACATTTGAGAGGATTTTGGGAATGGGTTGATCACGTTTTAGAAGACTAATATACACCTAAAATTAACTAAATAAACATATTATTGTCACGTTAGGACGTGGGGTGAATTTCCCATTCACCCCTTTAAGTGACAGCACGCAGGCTGCCAACCTGCATGCACCCGCGACGAGGGCAGTAACGGGGCATCATGGGCATGATGGGGCGTCATGGCCATGACGGGACGTCATGGCCTCCGTCGCCCAAGGCAATTCCCCTTCGACGAGACCTGCTCGATGGGCCTTTGGGGGACCAACGATCCATCGTTGGGTCCGTCAAGGGACACTGCCCAGGCAGTGTCTAGGCAGCTTTGGGGTCCTTCCTTTGGGGCCTCTTGCGGGGACCTTTTGAAGTCATACCCAAACATTTCCAACACTATTACAAACTTTAACATGTTATAGACCATCCATATAAGTTTCATCCAAAACAAACACCTACAAGACGTCCAAACAGCCTTGACCCCAACATGACATTCGATGAACGTCTTAGGGGCTATCTTTCGAACGCCTTGGACGTTCTTGGGCGTTTGACCTCCAAACTTCACGAAACTTCATACAATAACATTAAACATCATTATAAACCATTTCAAGACTTATTATACTCAGTTCATAGAATTTAGACATGCATACACACATGAGGCACATAAGCGACTATTCGTCGAACGTCTTAGACGTCCCTTGACGTTCGAATTCCAAATCACTTCAAACTTTGCACACTGACTCTATATCACATAATAAGGCATTTTAGGACCTTATAAAATTAAGACGAACATGTTAGGATCTAAACACCTTATCTCATTTTCGGGGTTTACAAGTTGTGTATTTAATTTCATGAGATAAGGTAAGAAACATATTTGAAGTCACTCTTAATGTCTAATGTTTAGCCTTATAATGAGTAATTGAGATCCTTTAAAATGAAAAATGATGAGTCTCTTGAAAATTATGTGACTTCTATGATTTTGGAAGAATGATTGTAGGTTCACTCTTGAAAAAGTGATGGCATGTATAGCTAATATCCTTGTGTGTTCCTATAAATTGTGAAATCGTGCCAAATTTATGCATGCTTATGAAAGCTAGTGTTAGGACAAAAATTTAAATTATGTGAAATGGATTACTGTTGTTGTTATGTGTGTGGTGTGAATTACCATTTTGACTTCACTAGGAAGAATGTTTGAGTATGTCATGATTAAAAGTTGAGAAATTCTCATGTTACAGTAAAGTTGACTTTTGTGCAATTGCTTGGGTATGAACTCATGAGACATGTAAGTGTGTTGAGGAGAAGGATATTCCTCCCTAAAACATAACTAAGCATGGTATGATTGAGTATGACCTTCATGGCACTAGGTCTAATACAATAAAGATCTTTGTTGATTCAATGAACTCAAGTCTATGTTCATTGAAGTATGAGCGCCTACTTGTTTATTGAGTGATGTTGAATCTGCCTATGTGTGATATTACATGATGAGCTCTTAATAAAATCAAGGGTAATGGCCATGTTATGATTAGGAGAAGAATGTTCCTCCTATGAACATTATAAGAGCCTTTGATGTTTTAAAGAGTGAGTGAATAATGGTTTTGCTTACTTGTATTGCATTGGGTGCTAAATGGTTTCAAGTTGTGTTCCTTGTAAGTTTGGTGAATTGAATTCTATGTGATGATGTTGTGAATATGGTAAGCTGCTCTATGATTCATTAGATTCCTTGCTGTGATTAAAGTGTTCCAAGTGTTATTCGAGGACGAATTTTCCCAAGTGGGGCATATTGTAAGACCCCCAAAATGAGTTAGGGTGTCTAGAGCCTAGCATGTTCTTCATAAGTTTCAAGGTCCTAAAATGGTTGATAATGTGGTATTGAGGTAGTGTCTAAAGTTTGAGATGATTTGGAAGTCGAACGTTAAGGGACGACCAAGACGTTCGTCGACTAGTCACCAAAGGGGCCTGAGATGCTTTTAGGTGTCTATATGTGTGTAATGAGCTTATGATGTCCTTATATGAGTTATAATGGTGTTTATAGGCAGTATATTAAGTTTCATGATGCTTGGAGGTCAAACGTCCAAGAACATCCAAGACGTTTGAAAGTTATCCCTTGAGACGTTCATGTGTGTCTTGAGTGTGCCTTGCATGTTTGGATGTGTTTTACGTGTTCATTTTGGGTGAAAATTGCTTGGAAGGTCTTCAACATGTTAAGGTGTATATTCACATTGGAAACGTCCAGGTATGACTCCCCAAGGTCCACGTAAGAGGTCCTTAGAAGGACCCAAAGGGTGTCGAGACATTGCCTTGGCAGTGTCAATCGACGAAGCCAAAGGACAGCTCGTCAGTCCACCAACGGTCCATCGATGGTGAGGAGTCTATGGAAACTTATCCTGGGGAGGTCTCAGCCAAAGGACAGCCTAAGACCCAAACGACGGAAGCCACAAACGGTCCGTCAATGGGCCAAAGGGGCGTCCATGGCTGGCCGTTGATGCAGGCTGCAGCTACTGCTTATCGACTGTTTTAATTATGGGGTGAATGGGAAATTCACACGTGCTAACCTGACACTACATGGTTTATTTGGATATTTTTGGGTGCATATATATGATCAAAAACGTGATCACCCCATTCCCAATCCATTCTTCAAAACTTAGATTTCCCTCCCAAAAATATTCTCTCTAGAACCTCCATTGAAGGTGAAGCTCAAGAACAACTTGGAGATTCGATTTCCATGGGTTCTTAACCAATTTTTATAGATTTTCTTCTACATTAAGGTATGGTGATCCTTCATCTCTCGTTAATCTTCCATCTAGAGAGTTCATCTCAATTGTTTCAAAGAGATTTCATTATCAAACCTTCAATGTTTCAATCTAGCCATGAGTTCTTTCTCAAAACATTTTCAAAGGATTTCTCATGAAGAATTGATGATAATGTATTAATTTGAATGTGAATTTCGATCCGATTGCATTATGAACCCATGTTCTCTTCAACTCTCAATTTAGCCTATGCATGGGCATTGTTACCGTGAATTATTTTTGATGGAATTGTGATTATATTAAGTTGAATTGCTTATGTCTACTGTTTATTATGTATATTAAGGATGAATTATTTATGAATGATCCATGTGGATCAATGTATGAATGTTTGAACAAGAATAGCCTATGTTCTTCTATGAGTTCACTGTAAGCTCGACTTTATGACAATTGTTGTAGAATTTTCATTATATAAAGATCATTGTAGCTACTCCCATAGGTTAATATTATGGATGAATTGTGGGTTTGAATCCTTGGTTATCAAATCAAAGGAATCTTGGTGAGGATTGATCTACATGTTTTAGCCTATAGATTGATGATGCTATGAATGTGATGCGATCTTGATTCTAGGTTAGATGAAGTATGATTTAGATTAGGTCGCTATATCTTTAGCTAAAGACCTACATGTATATGGTTGAAAATTTGTTTTTGATGATCACAACAAGGGAAATTGGTGAGTGATCTACATTCCCCTACTCTCTATTGGATTGATAGTTTAGTACCTATGTTGGTATCATGATCTTGTAGGGATTTAACTATGGTTTCCTTTATTATTAAAGTACATTTAGATACTTACCTATTCATGAATTATTGAAGAATAAGGTGTATGGATCAATGACGATCAAAGGTTGATGAATTTGTAAGAATAGATCTTCCCTTCTACTTTCTTATAATATTGATAGTTGATAAAGCCTTGTATGGGATTGTGTGGTATTTTCCACTTATGGTGGAGGTGTTTAATTTATTGTAAATATATATTTGTGATGTTATCATGTCCTTAAAGGCAATTATACTAAGAATGTGTGTTGGTAATGATCACCCTATGTGAAGCCTATGCCTAGTTTCCCTATTCTAGATGTGATCTAGGTTGTATGGCTAATGTTATGAGCGTGTAAACGGTTATGTTAAATTTACGTATATGTGCTTCCTATGATGAGGTCTTATAATGATATATGTGAAGTAAAGTTAATATAGATGCATAATGACTAGAGCTTATTGTAAGAATGTTGTAAGTCTTGAATAAATGTGTCTTATGTTATGCTATCTATTCTATTATGTTATGTGATGTATCCTTCACTACAATTCCTTGATAGGTGTACTAATATGGGCAAGGTATGGGACTTTGTCTATGCATTGCACATGTGTACCTTTATAGGATAGTTCCTAGGTTGGTCTTCTAACTACATGAATAGGAATGTATGAACATGTTATGAATATGACTTATATGCTATGATGTTAAGTACATGATATGATGTAATATGAATGTACATAGTGTCTAAAAGTGTTTATATGAAAGGATTGCTCACATATTTACACCTATAGACTTACGCAGTGATATATGAACATGAGTGACACTAATGTGATCTGTGAAAGGTTTTCCCACATATAAGTATACACACACACATGTATGCTTATCTAGTCAATAGAGGGGCACTTGGAAGGCAAGAGTACCCTAAAACTAGATAGGTTCTTGAATATGCTATAAGCATATGAGGAGTAAATATCCTAAGCCCATGTTTTATGAATAATGTAATAAAGGATTTTCAATAAAGAGAACTTAGCTTAGCACCAATTTAACTTGACAATGAGTGGTTTTGAATTCCCTTGAGGGAAGATTCACCATTGTTTTCTCATAAGGTGTCGACTTCCCTTAGAGGAACATTCACATATGGTTACACATGAGGTGTTGACTTTCCTTGAGGAAGATTCACTCATGGTTTCTCATGAGATGAGCCTCCAATGCTAATGAGCATGTAGAGGGTTATGTACATTTCTTAGTTCCATAAACTATGCTTTCCACATAGGATTTAGCAGGTGAATTTCACCTAATATGCTAGAATATATGTTAATGAACTGCTTTGGCTAAGTGGAGCACCTTCCATTGGTGTCATCCTCTACAACACCAAATTCCATGTTTAGCACCAATGGTCTTAGTGTCGGTTGAGGCTACAGTTTCCCTAAAGTAAAATGGACAATGGAAGTAAAGTAAGGACCCTAACTAGGATAACCTAAGGGTAGTTTCTTAGTGTAGGTGTGGGTATAGGACTTCATCTATGCATTGCACAAGTGGATCTTGAGGGAAGTCCTAGTAAGGTGTTCTAATGCATGTGTTTATGTACATGTTCCTTATGCATGAATTTGTAGTATTTGTCTACTTGTTGTGATGAAATGAATGGTACGAGACTGTACGTAGTGGTCTTATTGTATATGCATAATATTGGTCTTAATGACTACATGATGAAGGTTTTGTTGACATGAATGAAGTTGTCTTCACTTACTATGTTGATGCTTGAATTGGATGTTAAGGCTTGTGATCTCATAATAGGTTTACTAAGTATATGTGACGTTATGGTGCTTCACATATATATTGCATTAGTAGACTTAGATTGGTATTATGAGTAAGGTCTCATAAGGTTTTGTGTGAAGTGACATTAGTATATGTGCAAAGTGAATAGAGTTCACTGTAATGTCCATATG
Organism: Solanum sitiens; assembly: GCA_016801875.1. Classification (NCBI taxonomy): domain Eukaryota; kingdom Viridiplantae; phylum Streptophyta; class Magnoliopsida; order Solanales; family Solanaceae; genus Solanum; species Solanum sitiens. The sequence goes on along the minus strand of JABWTJ010000486.1, from coordinate 279,429 downwards.
GTCTTGGCTTATATGTGTCTATGATGTACTATACTTCTATGATGGTATGTGTTGGCATTGTGTAGGTTATATGTATGATTTCTTGTGACCTTAGGGTGAGAAGAAAAGGATTCACTATAAAATGAGATAACTCACTGTGAAGAAGAAAATAGCTTACTGTAATGTGGCTCTAAAATGCCTTAAATGCAATATGTGATTTTAATATGATGTATGATCAGTGAATATGCGTATATTAAGTATGTAAATGGTTTAATGCTTATTGTATCAAAGTTTTATGAAGATTTTCACAAAAAGGTATGAAGTATGATTTCAAGAAAAATTTCCCTTTTAAATGCATGTTTTTGCATGATTGTCATACTTAGTGCATTCTTGTACTAACTCCAGTCTTCTCTACTTTTTACACAAAGTGTAGGTTATGGATGCATTAGGGATGTTTTTAAAAGACGAGGAGCTTGATGTGTGGTTCCCAAGCTCAAGGAAAGGAATCCTTAAGTCCAAGGATCTCTAAAATTATAGTGTACTGCAATTTGTAGTATTGTTGTACTTATGTATTATGTTCTAAGGGCTGTGACCTTAAAGTACTCTTATGATGGTGCGTCTAGATGGCAAAAAGATACTATAGTCTAAATACATACTTATGATATTTTATATATATGAATGAAGTTTCTAGCATATGATGTGATATGAAAAGTTTTAAATTTTCTGACAATTTACCTATGACACGATGAATAATAACTATGGATTGTTTAAGACCTCCGAGAGGTGAAGTATGCCATGTTACTTCTAGGAGGTGCTCCCCGAATGTGACAGAGGCTCTAGTTAAGGTCATAGACTTTAAGAGTGTTATATTATCCCCCCCTTAGAAACATTCATCCCCGAATGACACTAAAATCTTTTGGAAGACAGGGATAGACTCAAGACTAGCAGCCCAACCAACAACATGCATATTATGAGTTACAACACATAGGAGTACTTCACAACTCCATTCAACACATATCAACAACATTACACATATTAACTCAAGTCACCACAAATAAAAGCTCAACTTTTCATAATACATATAAGGAACTACCTTCTGATCATCAACATGATCTCAAAATTACGTTAAAGCGTTACCATGCTATTCTTCTCAAGACAACATCAAAAGACAAAAAATCTCAAGAGACAAAACATATAATTCACATAAGTGCAGGTTAACACAAAAATCCTCTTTTATGATAACTCATTTTGACACTTAACTTTACCAAAATATGCACATACTCGAAAACAAGCAAAAATTCAATTTATTTATTATTTCCATTATTAATAGGAACAACTAACCTTAATTAGTAAAGAGATGAGGATAATAGGACTACATGTCGGCCTCGGCCTCCCATGTTGCTCCCTCAATTAGGTGGTTTCTCCATAACACTTTTACGGAGGATACCTCTTTGTTCCTCAACCTCGTCACTTGAAGATCAAGGATTTCCACAGGAACCTCCTCATAGGAGAGGTTGTCTTTCACACCAAGACCTTCGATAGGAAGAATGGACTCGGGGTTACCAATGCACTTCTTAAGCATGGATACATGGAAAACCGGATGAACCAAAGATAGTTCACTAGGGAGTTTTATGTCACATCTGGGAATACCCCCTACACGTAATCGGCATCGTCGTCCTCTTTGAAGACTAAGACTAGCTCTTAGCTTACATCATTACATTCATAGGTCTAATTTAGCGGAAAATTTAAAACTTTTCATTACTTCTACACAGAGGTTTACATAGACATATACATACACAGAGTATATATATATCGAGTATACATATACCCTTGTATAGAAAGATTACTTAGTCTTCTACTTTTATTGCACATAGATCTATAGAATATAACATAGTCTCAAAAATAGTCATCTCATCTCATAACCATCTAATAAGAGTATATCAAATTGGGCCTAGCCCATACATCAATGAAACAAGACCACATGTAGGTCATACATATGTTTAGTACTCAAATAAAAGGAATGAAACGTAAGAGTCTTAATACTAAAATAACTTCATAAGCTTGATATTGGCATTTCCCTCGGAAAGTGAGAACCTACCAAACTTGGATGATTAAGAATTCCAAGTATTCTTCAAAGTTGTCTCCAAATGTCCTTCAATGACCGAAACCTAAAATGTTGGGGAAAAGGAATAAATGGGGTTAGTACACCACCTGTACTAAGTATGAGACCATATGCACACATACTTTAAAAACATGCTAAGAAAAAGGACATTTCATAAAGTATGCAATTCAATAAAAACCTTTATGCACATTCAACAAGACCATACCTATAAGACATGTTCATTAAGTCATAGGCATGTACATCACAAGAACAACAACATCAAGTCTAGTCAAGTCAACATGCATATCATATTATTGAACACATAGTCAAGTAACGCTATCATCAAGTCATAATAGCAAGAAGCATGAATAAGAGTACCTTTCAACATAACAAAAGCAAGACACTTACCTATGAATCCCTATCAAGTCAACAAGTAAAATGACCAAGTAAGGCCCCATAACCTTACTCAGTCAAGTAACCCAACAATAATCATGACTAACATCCTACTTCACATAGCATAGCATTTAAGATTACGTATCATCATACATTAACAATGTAGGCCAACACATATTCATAAGTGAGACTACTAATCATATAGTATGAACAATGTGCAAGTTCACCATATACATATAATATATCATCATAAGCATATTCATACATAAGAACATCCTCCTAAGACTCCCCTCAAGGATAACTAGTGCAATGTTTAGGTATAGTCCCTGTAACTCCCTAAAATGAACTAAGGTGAACTAGATATTCGTTTTGCTTAGGTTTGTAGGTCCAACGACCAAGAACGTCCATGACGTTCGGAAGGTGAGCCTTAGAAAGTACTTGTGTATCTTGATGTGTTTGAGTGAGTTTTACATGTTCATTTTGCTTGAAACAAATGTTCGATGTTACTAAGACCTAGAAGACTTAGTTTAGGGGTTTAAATTCAAGTAACAACCCCACCTAGGACCCACAAGGGCCCTATATGAAGGTCCCAAAGACTTGGTCAAAACTGCCAAGAACACTGCTCCATCGACGAGGTAGTCTATTGGGCGTAAGCCCATCGACGCTCCGTCGACTGGGGGGCGTAGTCCCATACTTAGTGGGAAGTCTAGCCCCCTCATGATGCAGTCTCTGAAGCCATCGACGCCCAGCAGGATGGGGCGTCTACCCACCGACGCACAGTAGCTTGGGTCGTCGATTGGCTCCTTCAAAAGCTGTTGAAACTTGCTGCCAACATGGGATGTTTTGTGTAAATTCACCCCAAGTCTTTTATAACCCCAGGTCAATATTTTTAGTGTATTTAAGTTAGATTAACTTAGTTTTAATCCCTAGACCTAGACAAGACCCCTCACTTCGAAATTCAAACTTTCTCTCTAAAGACAAACTCTCTCAAAGTCACCATTGGAGCTAAAACTCAAGGAGGACCAGGATGGTTGTTGGTGGTCGACTTCCTCACCAAAAATCTTTTGTATTTCCCTTAGCTAATGTATGGTATCCATCCTTTAACCCTCTTCCATTCAAGAAGTTGATTCCAAAAGATGTCAAAAAGGGTTTTCAAATTCTACTTTCTCCTATCTTTGATTCTAAGCATGGGTCTTCTTGTAAAAGTGTTTAATGATTCAAATGTGTTTATTCTAGCATTAATTGATGATATTAATGTCAAAAACCTTATGAACTCATGCTTATGCATATTTCAAACTTTTAGCTTGAGAATTGGGTTAAATGTGCATGTTTGTGTAGAGAATGAACTTTGGTTTTCTTGTGTTGTCATGTTTGTTTAGCTGCTGCCCTAAGGGACTTATTATGATGAAATATTGAGAAAATGCTTATAGTTTGTTATGGCTTGGTTAAATGATAAGTTTCATATATTGTATAGTTCTTATGATAATTTGATCTTGAGTGGTATGGTCCATCTTCTTGGTGGCGGTGCTTACTTGATGAATTTTTTATGTTTAGTATGTATTGAGAATGTGATCTTGAAGGTCTAATATTTGAAATGAAAAGATATTGGAAATGGGTCTTGTAGTGTGCTTTGTGAAGCTTGAATTGTATGTTTGACCTAGATTGGTTCTAAATGAAGTATATGATTATGTGAAGCATGTAATGTGTGTGAGTTGAAGAATGAAGGTATAAATCATGTATAGAAGTAATGTGAATGAAATAATTCTTGTATGCAAGGTGTGCTCACATGTACACACACACAATTAAGTGAATGTATGAAGTTAAGTTGAGTAAAAAGGGGAGTGTTGGGGTGAACACTCTTCGTGAGTTGAGATGAAGTGTTTAGTAGCAACCCCACTATTCCTAATGAGTTTTCCAAGATAGGTCGGAGGATGAATGCACTTCGTGAGTTGAGATGTGGTGTTTAATAGTTATCCTTAACCTATAGTTTATAATGTTGAGAATCTGTGGGGAGTTATGCCTAGCACCTAGAGTATATGAAGAAGGGGTGGTTACACTTCATGAGTTGAGATGTTGTATTCCAATATACCTCTTGAGATGAGTACTCCTCGTTAGTAGAGAATGAGTTACTTAGTAGCAATCTCCTTATCCCTTAACTATGTGCCCACATAGGTGTAGCTATTGGGAAAGCCATGTAAAAGCTAAGAAGCATGACCTTACTCTAGGCAAGTGAGGATTCCTCATCCGATAGGGGTTAATATCGGGATTCCATATCTAGCTCTCATGGTCTTTGTCGGTTAAGCTAAACCCCACAAAAGTAATGAAAGTAATAAGTTTTCTAAAAGCATGTGCTACTTATGTGAATTGAATGAACTAAGTCTTCTGATAGAACATGCTACTTAGGGTAGGTGGTGGTATGGGACACTACCTATCCATTGCACTAAGTAGGACCTTCCTAAAGGGAAGACTTGGTGCCAAACCTTCTAGAAGGGTGTACTACTTAGGGTAGGTGGTGGTATGGGACGCCATCTACTCATTGCACTAAGTAGGCATTCCGAAAGGGAAGACTTTGGTGTTTTGTTGGGTGTTATTCTAATGTGTTGTGATTTGAGTGGTAACTTGTTCTCCCAAGGTGAGTAAGCCGAAAGGGGTAGTCTTGAGGATCACTTTGGTGTGCATTAAAGGAAGTGTTTAGACGTTTCCTTCATGTCTTACCTTGGAGAGTCTTAGGATTATTCTTAGGTGGGGAAACTCCAACGGAAATGAGTTCATTTCATCATTGACAATACCTTGGAAGTTCACCATTCTTGGAGTCTTTTTAGTTCATTATAATAGTCTTAGTAATTCACTGTAATGTCCAAAAATGGTTCACTGTAATGTCAAGGTAAGTTTACTGTAAAGTGGGGAAGTTCACTGTAAATGATCCTTTTTTGCTAAAATCGTGGAAATCCTTCTTTAATTGTTAAATGATGTTCCTTATGTTGTTTTGCTTCTAAATTCATGAATGTTATAATTATTTGTCATGAAAGCTTATTTTATCAAAATGTCCCTTTTTACATGATTTTTGCATCTGTCATACTTAGTACATTATTTGTACTAACCTCATACTTTTCTATACTATAAGTATAGGTTGGAAGCTTTTGAAGGTTTGAAGGTGAAGCTTGGGAAAGTTCCTCTCAAGACAAAGTATGTCCTCATATATTCGAGGGCATAGTCCTTTTCTTAGTTTCTTAATTAAAGACTTACTATGTACTTATTTTAATGTAAAGGTCCGTGTCCTAAGATATTATGTCGTGTCTTTAAGTTGGCTTGTGACGATGAGATTTTCTAGTATTTTATGAAATACTTCCTTTATTTAATTATTCGTGAAAAGTTTTAAATTTTGCACTACTTTTCATGTCTTATGTAATGAACGATAGTTAGAGGGCTTGTATGAGACCCCAAAGGGGTCAAGTACGCCCGGTCACGATCCGGGAGTTGTCCCTAGCTTGTGGGGGGTGCTTTCGGATCGTGACAGACCCATACCCCTACCTAGACTAAGCTAGACCCCTTAGGTTACAATAGTTAAAGTTCATTCCTTTAGTTCATTTTACCTTTTGGCAATATCTTGCCCTAAACAACATAGACCACATGAGCTAGTGTGGAATCCGATGTCATGGAACCCTACACCGAAAGAAGGCCGACTACTTGCCAAGGTAGTACCAAAACATGAACATAGCAATTACGTGGATCCACTATCTAGTATTCCTATGGGGGCAACATAGTACAAGAACTAGGAGATATAGTTGGGATCCTCTTTATGCTACATGCATCTTAGTCTCCAATCTCAAGAGTACATTAGTGATCGTACCTTCCCTATGTGGGAAAGGACACTCCTCACTCTAGTTCACTCAGTGCTAAGCTAGAGTCCCTTTTGAAATGTCTTTAATGTCGTTATTAATCATCATAGCTTAATGTAGGTCATAGTGTCTAACCCTTGTATATTCATCATCATCATAGCTCAATAAGAATTGTATGAGTATTGTCCTTTCATTACAATTCATATAGGTGAGGTTAGCACATTAACATCTTCATATCATGATAAGGCACATTGGTAAATCATTCACCATCCTTATAACATTTACATCTTAAGCCAACACCTCACAAATCATAGTCAAGACATTTCCATTCAACATCATACCCGCCTATCAATCCTAATACAAGGCATACTCCAATACAACATCATGACCTAATCACAATTAACCATAATTTCAAGTAAAGGATAGGGATAATAAGACTTACCCAGTCTCCTTTATAGTTCATCATCAAGGTCTTACCATCAACAAACCAATAACATCCAACAATAGGTGTAGTAACATCAATCGATAGTAATAAACACAAGAACTAGGTCAACTGCATCAACACTATCCTAATTAGCATCAATTCATAACCTAAGGTTAGGGTAATTATGATTCATCATAAATTCATCTAGAATTAGATCCAATCCAAACACTAAATTACCCTAGTCAATCCATACATCAATTAGAATAGATAAAACACGTCTAATAATCAATTCATTCTTCAATTCCCATAAAGTCATGACAAAGATCCAAGATTCGGGGAATTGGGAAAGGGAACATGATCAACATGAAATTTTATCAATGAACAATAATTAACCAACAATCTATACTCAATTAGTCATAGTAAAATCACAATTCATCATCAATTTGAAGTTTAGAAGAAAACCCATTAGAATTGGAAAACCCCATGGGATTGGGTAATTTAGAAATCAACTTTGAGAGGACCTCTTGGGGAAAGGAATTCCAAGAGTGAAGAAGTCATACCTTAATGAAGATTAATACACGAAATTGAAGTTAAACCCTAGAGAAATTTACCTTCTTCTTCAAGCTTTCTTCCTTCTTCAATGGAGGATTTGGGGAAAACTCAAAACAAGCAAAATTGTAAAATTTCCAACTTGAAAGCATATTTCACTGTAAGTCACTGTAACAACACCAAAATGCACATTTTTGCTACATTTCACTAAAAATCAAGGCAACTTCAATTTTAGTCATTATTTTCATTATTAATAGGAACAACTAACCTTAGTTATCAAATAGATGAGGGTAACAGCATTTCATGTCGGCCTCGGCCTCCCATGTTGCATCCTCAACTAGGTGATTCTTCCATAACACCTTTACGGAAGCCACCTCTTTTTCCTCAATTTCATTACTTGCCTATAGAGGATTTGAACCGGAACTTCGTCATAAGAGAGGTTATCCTTCACACCAATACCCTCAATAGGAAGAATACACTCGGGATCACCGATACACTTCTTAAGCATGGAAACATGGAAAATCGAATGAACTGAAGCCAATTCACTAGGCAACCTTAGCTCATAAGAAACCATACCAACCCTTTACAAAATTTCATAGTGACCCACATAACGAGGAATCAACTTCCCTTTCTTGATAAATCTAACCACCCCTTTCATAGGAAAATTTTTTAAATACACCTGATCACCTTCTTCAAACTCTAAATCCCTTCTCCTATGATCGGCATAAGACTTTTGTGGACTATAGGACGTCTGCAAGTGATTCCTGATAATATGGACTTTCTCCAAAGTCTTATAAATCAAATCGGGACCAAGAAGCGAAGGCTCACCCACTTCAGACGACCCAATAGGAGACCTACACCTCCTACCATACAATGCTTTAGAAGGAGCCATAGATTTGGATGAATAAAAACTATTATTGTAATCAAACTCCACCCATGGAAAATGCTTATCCCAATTTTCCTTGAAATAAATAATACAAGTCCTAAGCATATCTTCAAGGTTTTGAATAGTATGCTCCGCTTGACAATCCGTTTGGGGATGAAAAGCAGTACTTAACTTCACCTTAGTACCCAACCCTTCTTGGAATGACCTCCATAACCTAGATGTGAATTGTGCACCCCTATCCGATATGATGGATAACAGAATACCATGGAGACACATAATATCATCTATGAAGATCCTTGCATAATCTTCCGCCGAATAAGTATACTTGACGGGAATAAAATGAGCGTATTTGCTCAACCTATCCACTACCACCCATATAGAGTCATATTGACTTTGAGTCCTAGGCAAACCTACTGCAAAATCCATATTGATGTCTTCCACTTCCATGTAGGAACTTGAATTTCTTGTAGTAAGCCACCCGACTTTTGATTTTCGGCTTTCACTTGTTGGCAATTTTGACACTTAGCAACAAACTCCGCTATGTCCTTTTTCAAACCTTCCCACAAAAATACATCCCTAAGGTCATGGTACATTTTTGACGAACCCAGATGAATGGAGTAAAGGGACCCATGGGCTTCATCAAGGAGCCAGTTCCTTAACCCATCTACATTGGGAACACAAAATCTTCCATGATACCTCAAAACACCATCCCCCCTTAAGGTGAATGAATTATTAAGCTTACAAAGAACAGATTCCTTCATCTCCATCAATGGTTGATCATGGTGTTGTTTGGACTTCACCTCAACCACCAATGATGACTCGGAGTTATGATGGACCATAAAACCACCATTTGGAGAATCTTCCAACCTCACACCCAATCTAGCCAACCTATGAACATCTTTCACTAAGTCTTTCTTGGTTTCCTGTATATGAGACATACTACCCATGGTCATACGAGTTAGAGCATCAACAATCACATTGGCCTTGCCGAGGTGATAGAGAACACTCATGTCGTAATCATTCAACATTTCCAACCACCTTCTTTGTCAAAGATTCAACTCCTTTTGGGTAAAAACATATTGGAGACTCTTATGGTCGGTATACACATCAACATGGACACCATACAAGTAATGCCTCCATATTTTCAAAGCAAATACCACGGCTGCTAATTCAAGATCATTAGTAGGATAGTTTCTCTCATTCATCTTAAGTTGTCTAGAATCATAGGCTATTACCTTCCTATGTTGCATAAGCACACACCCTAAACCCACTCGGGATGCATCACAATACACAACGAATTCCTTTGTAACCTCCGGTAAAGTCAACACCGGAGCGGAAGTAATCCTATACTTCAAGATTTGGAAGCTTCTCTCACATGCCACTGTCTACTCAAATTTCTTACTCTTTTGGGTCAAAGTAGTCAAGGGAGATGCAATGGATGCAAAACCATCCACAAACCTCCGATAATAACCCGCTAGACCCTAGAAACTCCTAATGTCGGTTGGATTCAATGGTCTAGGCAAATTCTTGACCACCTCAGTTTTCCTTGGATCAACCTCAACTCCCTCACTAGAGATGATATGACCAAGAAATGCCACCGACCTCAGCCAAAACTCACATTTGCTATACTTGGCAAATAATTGGTTCTCCTTAACCACTTGCAACACCACCCTCAAATGCTTCATGTGCTCACCCTAATTTTTCGAATATACCGAGATGTCGTCAATATAGACAATGACAAATAAATCTAGGTAACTTTGAAACACCCCATTCATGAGATCCATAAATTCCACCGGGACATTCTTGAGACCAAAAGACATTACTAAGATCTCATAGTGACCATATGAAGTCCGAAATGTCATTTTTGTTATATCCTCACCTCTCACCCTAAGTTGGTGATACCCTGATCTCAAGTCAATCTCAGAAAAGTAGCTTGCCCCTTGGAGTTGATCAAACAAGTCGTCAATCCGAGGGAGAGGATATTTGTTCTTAATAGTGACTTTATTGAGTTGGCGGTAATCAATGCACATCCTAGGAGACCCATCCTTCTTCTTCAAAAACAAAACCGGAGCACCCCATGGAGAAATATTATGTCTAATGAAGCTTTTGTCTAGTAGATCCTTGAGTTGAGCCTTCAACTCTTTAAATTTGGATGGAGCCATCCGATAAAGAGGAATTGAAATAGGATTTGTATCTGGTAACAAGTCGATACAAAAATGAATTTCCTGTTCGGGAGGAGTACCGAGAATAACATTAGGAAAGACCTCCAGAAATTCACTCACCACAGGGACCGACTCAATTGGAGGAATTTCGGAGTTTAAATCATGGACTCTTACTATATGATATAAACACCCTATAGAGATCATTTTTCATGCTTTCAAACAAGACATGATACGACCTCTAGGAATAGAATTTCCCCCTTCCACTCTAAGACGGACTCATTTGGAAAGTTAAACTTCACCACCCACGTTCTACAATCTATAGAGGCAAACAATCATGCAACCAATCCATACCCAATATGACATCATAATCAAGTATATCAAGTTTTACTAGCTCAACATAAGAAACTCTATTAGAAAACATTATAGAACAATTTCAATACACCCTCTTTGCAACAATCGACTCACCCACTGGGGTAGACACTACAAAAGGTTCATACAAGATATCGGGCAAAATGTCAAATGTTTTAGCTACAAGAGGGGTAAAAAATTACAAGGTAGCACCGGGATCAAGTAAGGTATACACATCAATAAACAAGACTTTCAACATACCGGTCACCACATCGGGAGAAGTCTCTTTATCACCCCTAGAGCGGAGAGCATAGAAGCAGTTCATATTCGGAGCCTCATTTGAACCACTTGCTTGAGCTTGACCACTACCTGTAATGCCCTAAATTGAACTAAGTTGAACTAGAGCTTCGTGGTTGTTTCTCAAGTTAATTTTAAGTTCAAATGATTTAATTTAGTGTTCTTAGGCAGTATGTGAAGTTTGGTTAAGTTTGTAGGCCAAACGTCCAAGAATGTCCTTGACGTTCGGAAGGGGTACCTTAGATAGCGCTTGTGTGTCTTGATGTGTTTGAGTGAGTTTTACGTGTTCGTTTTGCTTGAAATTGATGTAGGTTTTTCCTGAGACATAGATGACATCGTTTAGGGGTTTAACGTCCAGGCACAACCTCACCTAGGACCCACAAGGGGCCCTAGATGAAGAGCCCAAGACTTAGACCAAGCTTCCAAAAATAGTGACCAATAGATAACCCTAAGGACGGTCCGTTTGTCCACCCCGTCGACCTAGGGCGTCAATTGTCCCTGCAAGTTGGGATTGTGCAGTCTCAAAATGGAGCTAAATATCAACCAACGAGACCTCAACAATGGTCCGTCCTTTGATAAACGGACCGTTGGTTGGTCCGTTTGTGAGACTGCCCAAAAGCTGTAGAATGGACTGCCTTGGCTTGGGGTGTTTGGTAAATTCACCCCAAGTCTTTTATGACCCTAGGACGTTATATTTAGGGTTTATTAGGTTTATTAAAGTGTTCTAACCCTAAGACCTCATTTTAGACCCCTCTTCCTAAAACACAAAAGCCCTCTCTCTTAGAATTCTCTCTCAAGACTCCAGTGAAAGCTAGAGGTCAAGGAAGGAAAGAGGGCTGGTTGTACGTGTCTCTTCATCAAAAAAACTCTTGGATTTTGCTTGCTTAGTGAGGTATGGTATCCATTCTTGAATATCTTTTCATTCAAGAAGCCAACTTCCAAAAAGTTTTCAATTAAACTCAAATTTGTTCTAACTTTGATTTTTAGTATGGGTCCTCTTCTATTTGTGTTCTAATGGTTTAAATGTACTTAGTTTGGGTTGAATTGATGATTTTGATGTTAAAACCCTACTGAAACTCTTGTTTATGCATACTTCAACTTCTGGCTTGAAAATGGGTTATGTGAGCATGATTTGAGTAGGGTATGAACTTGGGTTTTCTTGTATTTGTCATGTTGGTGTAGCTACTGCTCTAAGGGCCTTAATATGGTGAAATATTAATAAATTGCTTATGTGTGATGGTGGTTTGATTTGTTGATGAGTTCCTCTCATTGTATAGTTCTTATTATGAATTTCTATTTGAGTGGTACGGTCCACCTTATGGGTGGCGGTGCTAATTGACGAACTTGATGTTATTTAGTATGTATTGAACATGTAATATTGAAGGTCTAATATGTGAAATGAAGAGATATTGGAAATGGGTCTTGTATTGTGTTTTGTGTAGCTTGAATTGCATGTTTGACTTAGTTGATGTCTAAATGAAGTATATGATTATGTGAAGCATGTAGAGTGTGTAACATGATGAATCAACGTTGAAGCATGTGTAGAACTTGATTAGAATGAAATTATGCTTATATGCAAGGTGTGCTCACTTGTACACACACTCACACTTTAAGGAATGTATTATGCCAAGTTGAGTAAAAAGGGAATCTTGAGGTGGACACTCTTTGTGAGTTTAGATGTATTGTCTAGTAGCAACCTCTCCATTTCTAGTGAGCTTTCTATGATAGACTATTATGTTGATAAATCCGTGGGGAGTTATGCCTAGCACCGACAGGATATGAAGGGGAGGTGGATTACACTACGTGAGTTGACATGTTGTAGTCCAAAGCACCTCTTGAGATGATTACACCTCTTTAGTAGAGAGTGAGTTACTTAGTATCAATCTCCTTATCCCAAAACTATATGCCCGCATAGGTGTAGCTATTGGAAAAGCCATGTAAACGCTAAGAAACATGACCTTACACTAGGCAAGTAAGGATCCCTCATCCGATAGGGGTTAATATCAGGATTCCATGTCTAGCTGTCATGGCGTTTGTCGGTTAAGCTAACTCCCACAAAAGAATTGATTTGAACTAGTTAACTTGTATATTGTGATATTGTGTATGTGTGTCATGAAGTGATCGATTCATATTAGTTAACCATTAGGAGCACTAAGTGAGAGTAGTAGTATGGGATGCTATTCTCACATTGCACTTGGTGTGACCTATACCTTCTATGGGGGAAGAGTACTGTCATGAAATCCGTGTAAATGAGTGTTATGCTGTGGTGTTATGGATTATTATTGTGAAGTGCTTGAGTAAATGGAATCCATTAGGATCACTAAGTGTGAGTGGTAGTATGGGATGCTACTCTCACATTGCACTTAGTGTGACCTATATTTCCATGAGTGTTTTGCATATGTTAGCCAAGGGCGTGGATTTGATTTCCAATGAATTAAGCCTAAGATTAGATGGTTTTAAGGGTGGCTTTGGTGTGCCTTGAAGAGGGGTATATTGAAGATCCCTTCTTGGCTCACCTTAGGTAGTCTTAGGATGACCTTGGGTTAGGGAAACTTCAAAGGAAAAAGAGTTCATATCACTTGGACCGTGCCATTCACTGTAAGGTCTTCATTATAATAGTTTAAAACGTTCACTGTAATATTCCTTCAATTTACTGTAAGTTTTAGTAGTTCACTGTAATGGCAAAAATTGAGCTTACTATATGTTTTATTAAGTTTACTGTAAAGTGTCTCTTGGTTTAGAAATTATGTGAGTTCTTCTTTAAGTGCTAAATGATGGTTCTTATGTTGATTTGCTTCTAAATTCATCAATGTTACACTCAAATCGTATGAAAGGTTATTTTACTAAAATGTCCCTTTTTGCATATGCCATACTAAGTACAATGTTTTGTACTAACCCCATACTTTTCTATACTATATAAGTATAGGTTGGAAGCTTTTGAAGGTTTGAAGGAGAAATTTGGGAAAGTTCCTCTTAAGACAAAGTATATTCTCATATATTCGAGGGCATAGTCCTTTTCTTAATTTCATAGTTAAACACTTATTATGTATTTTACTTTAATGTAAAGGGCCGTGTCCCTAAGATATTATGTCGTGTCTTAAGCTTGGCTTGTGACGATGAGATTCTCTAAATATTTATGAAAGACTAGTTTTTATTAAATGTTCTTGAAAAGTTTTAATTCCACAGTACTTTTCATGTCTTATATAATGAATGCTAGTTAAAGGGCTTGTATAAGACGCCAAAGGGGTCAAGTACTCCCGGTCGCGATTCGAGGGTTCTCCCTAACTTCTAGGGGGTGATTTCGGGTCGTGACAGACTTGGTATCAGAGTATAAGGTTTTGGGAAATAGTTTAAGGTCTAAAAGTCTCACAAGCCACGTCTAGTAGTATCTTGGTCATTGGTGTGAGTCGCAACACATCCATGGACAAGAGGCTATAGGACGATAGAGTTTCACTTTCTTCATTAGTCTTGAATTGTTCCATAGAACTTAACTCCATAAGATCTCTCTCTTCTTCTCCTTTGCTCGGTGGTTTTCTAGGTGTGATTGCTTGAATGGGAGATGTTTCTAAGTTTGAGGGAGAGAAAAAGGTGAGTTTTGATTATATGATGGTTTTGTGGCTAGAAGAGTAAATATGAATGTAAGATTGAAGAATTGTGATGTGATGCCATTTATGGCTAGGTATGATTTATGAGATTGGAAGTGTTGTGATGAGGAACTTTGTGGGGATGTAGTTCTGAGCATGGTAAGAATTATAATGATTGAATAAAGTTTCTTTGAGAGCGAATGAATTATCTTGTTATTATGTGCAATAATGGTAGATATACTTTAAGGTGTAAATTTTAGAAATGTTGAGAGAAGGTGTAGATTTCTTAGAATTTAAAGGCAACTCCCTTGTGTGACTAATGATTCATAGTTCTTCTTGTGATTGGTGGAAGTTGTGGTGTATGATGTACCGTGGTTTCACGGTATTTCTAATACTTTTTCCTTAAGTTTAGTGTGTGTCGAGAGCCTTTTTGTGTTGATTTTGATATAAGTTTATCTTTGTTTGCAGAAAATCTGTCTAAGGAAGAACGCGGGAGTTTTTGAGAAAGAATTTCAGAAGAGACCACCTACGGAGCCTAGGACGGTCCGTCGCGGCTGTGACGGTCCGTAGGTGGCATCGTAGTGAAGGAAGAAGTTGCTGAAGGAAATTTGGGGAAGTCTGACCAAGTGTGGGATTACGGAAGTTCGTGACGGACCGTCACAGATACGACGGTCCGTCCTGCATGTTCGTCGTAATTATCAGAGAGTAATCCCAGTACCCAAAATTCCAAAGTTCAAGTGTATTGGAACGAAGACCCTCGACGGGCCGTCATGCGTGCGACGGGCCGTCATACTTGTCCGTCGGGGGAATGAAGAAAGCAACATGAGAAGATGTGAAGTATGGGACGACGGAGGCTATGACGGTCCGTCGTGTATATGACGGTCCGTCACGTGGTCCGTCGACCCAGACGCGTTTGGACAGATTTTTAGTAAATAGAATCCTTATTTGATTAGGTTTTTATTTTTCTTATAAATAGTTGGAAAAACCTCGTTTTTGAGGTTAGACTTTCTGGATAATTTTTAGTTTATAGTTCTTCGATTATATTAGTAAACTCTTGATTTTGGAAATTAAGATATTTTCCGGGAATTGATTGTTGTGGATTCCGGTGATTAATCAAGTTGAATTCTGGGAAATTATTCGTTTTCATAAAAGTAAGTGCATGAACTTTTCCATTAACGATATGAATTGTGTAATTACGAACATGGGTAACTAAACCTCATAGCTAGGGTTGTGGGAACCATGGGTGAATAACAAGGTAGAAATCTAACTTCAATAACAATTTCTAGAGTGGTGTCTTGCATGTATTGATAATTCTTTCGTTTAGAATTCTTTTTAACGGTGGCCAACGTTAGAACTCGCCTTAATGCTACTTGCCGGACCAAGGAGGTAGATAATAGGAAAAGAATTATCAACATAGATTTAGTGTAGACTATCTAATAGACTAGTATTGGTTGGTACGAGTTAATAGCTTAGTCAAATACCGAATACGATGTTTAATATGAGGTAAAGATAAGGGTTAGTATAGCAACACACGTAGCCGGACCAAGGTGCGGAGTGAAATTCTCTAGATGCCGGACCAAGGATTTAGAGATACATAACTTATCACTTTACATGCAAGATATCAGGATAGAGATGTTATAGTTAGATTTACCAAGTTAGGAACCTGTGGGGAACACTAAAACCCTAGTTACTTTTATAATTTGATTAAACTCTGAAAGTTAAAATTGTTAGTTGTTCATTCTTATTTAGTTAATTATTTTCATTAATTTAGAAATAAAACCCCCCTTTTTGTCTTTTGGTTTATTGGAAAACAGTTGGCTAAATAATAGTAATAATAAAATAAAGTTAAGTCTGAACTATTTTCCTTGTGGGATCGATCCCAACCTCATTAGTTGGGTTCTTTACTTGATACGACCGCTTTACTTCTTATTTGAGAAGTAAGTTTGAGCGTATCAAATTTTGGCGCCGCTGCCGGGGAAAGTAGCTTTTAGATTAACTTTAATTTATTACTAAAATTTAGTTAATATTTTCCTGATTTTACTTTTTCTGTTGTTTTTGATTTTTTTTAGGTTTGACGTCCTTGTATGCCAAATACACGGAGCGGAAGAGAACCCTTGTTTCCCTACGATCACGAGTTAGAGCGTACACTACGAAGAATGAATCGAAACTTGGGTATAAATGATGATGATCCAAACCTGAACAACCCAGCTCCGGTTGATGCTCATGGTCGATTATTACCTGATAATCCTAATCCAGGTGCACAAAGGGGACAAAATCCCGCACCACGTCCTCAAGAATACTACAGAGGCTATGACAATATTGCAGATTCTGATGGGCCACTTGTATTGCCCCCTCTACCTGAAGGTCACACCTTTGTAGTCACTAGTAGTCTAATGCAAATGCTCACTGCTAGAGGTTTGTTTTCCGGACTACCGTCCGAGGATCCACATGCTCATATAGCTAAGGTGAGGGCAGTGTGTAAAAGCTGTGTAGGGAGGCCTGATTTGAATTTGGATGTAATAGGGCTAAGAGTATTTCCTCTTTCACTGACGGGAGAGGCTGCCATTTGGTTCACTGAGCTTCCTTATAACTCAATCTTCACTTGGAACCAATTAAGGGACGTTTTCTTAGCACGTTACTACCCGGTCTCCAAGAAACTAAATCACAAAGATAGAGTTAACAACTTTGTGGCACTACCAGGAGAATCAGTTAGTAGTTCTTGGGATAGGTTCACTTCATTTCTGAGAAGTGTCCCCAATCACCGCATAGATGATGAGTCACTCAAAGAATACTTCTACCGGGGACAGGATGATAATAATAAAGCGGTATTGGATACTATAGCAGGTGGTTCTTATGGGGAGTGTCCTTATGCTGAAATTGCCGAAAAATTAGAGAAAATTTCCCGAAATAATAAAGCATGGAGTACTAGAAAGACAGATACTGGGAGAAATACTTTTGCAGTGCAATCCACACACAACCCAGCCACAGATGAGATTCGTGAAGAGATGGCACAGATGAGAACTGAGCTTGGGTTAGTGTTAAAACATGTCACTGGGGGTGCAGAAAAGATAAACGCAGTGAACTACTTGTCTAAACCACCACCACCAACTGATGAATATTATTATGAGGAAGATTCTTATGCAGTAAATGATCAGACGGGGGGTTTCCGACCAAATGCCCAAGGCTCCAATCAGGAGAATTGGCGCCAAGGTCAAGGAAATCAAGGTCGGAACTATGGTAACTACAACCGCGAGGGTAATTATGTTCGTGATGGAAATTACAACCGCGACAACAACTTCAACAGGGGTAACTATGGTAACAGAAATGAGAGGAGTGGGCCCTATGTTCCTCCTCAAAATCGTGAAGTTGCTCCTAGGGATGGTGGAGGTAGTATGGCGCGAGTTGAGGATATGTTGCACAAGATGATGAGGAGGTTCGATGCTAGTGATGAGCACACCAAAGAGTTAAGGAGTGATGTAGCAGGTATTGGACAGAAAGTTGATACACATGCCATATCAATCAAGCAGCTTGAATTGCAAATGGCTCAATTATCTGCAACTGTGAACACACGGCAACCGGGCACTCTTCCTAGCAACACTGTCCAAAATCCGAAAAATGATGGACACTGCATGGCAATTACTACTCGTGGTGGTAAACAAACTATTGACCCACCTATGCCGTCTATTGTGGAAAAGGTGATGAAAGACAATGATGAAGTGGTAGAGGTTAGTGATGAAGTAGAAGATAACACTGAGGAAGTTGCTGAAGTACCTAAAAAGGTAACTCCCATGCCTAGACCTCCACCCCCCTTTCCTCAAAGATTAGTGAAAAAGACCGAAGATGGCAAATATCGGCGTTTTATAACAATGTTGAAGCAACTTTCTATCAATGTTCCTTTGGTAGAAGCTCTTGAACAAATGCCCGGTTATGCCAAGTTTATGAAAGATTTGGTTACAAAGAAAAGATCGGTCACTTTTGAGGATGATGACAGAATGCAGCATTGTAGTGCTATTGCTACAAGGTCGTTGGTGCAAAAGAAAGAAGATCCGGGTGCATTTACTATTCCTTGTACAATCGGGTTATTACATTTTGCTAAAGCATTATGTGATCTGGGGGCAAGCATAAATCTCATGCCCCTCTCGATTTATAAGAAGTTGGGTTTGGGTGACCCAAAGCCCACGGCGATGCGGCTACTGATGGCCGATCGAACAGTAAAAAGGCCTATAGGGATACTCCATGATGTGCTAGTAAAAGTGGAGTCGTTCATATTTCCAGCAGATTTTGTCATTCTTGATTGTGAAGTCGATTTTGAGGTGCCTATTATTCTTGGGAGGCCATTCCTTGCTACGGGTAGAGCTTTAGTTGATATGGAAAAAAGGCAGATGAAATTTCGGTTGAACAATGAAGAAGTGACTTTCAACATTTGTAGGTCCATGCGGCAGAGTGGTGAGCTCCAATCGGTATCTGCCATATCCTACAAAATTGGTGAATCATCCAAGACACAAATAGAAGAACGACTAGGTGTAGAAGCACTGGCGGCAGTGATAATGAATCTTGATAATGAAGGCATTGAAGAATATATGTCATTAGTTGCTGCCCTTGATCGTGGTAATGTCCGGTTTAAACCGAAGAAATATGAGCTAGACATGAAGAATCGCGAGTCTCCACCCGCTAAACCATCCATTGAGGAGGCTCCAAAGCTAGAACTAAAAGCTCTCCCACCTCATCTAAGGTATGAATTCTTAGGAACCGGTGACACATTACCGGTAATCATTGCATCAGATCTAAATGAACAACAAGTTGAGAGTCTGGTCAAAGTGCTAAAAAGGTTCAAAAGAGCTATTGGGTGGACCATTGCGGACATTATTGGGATCCCTCCTGGTATTTGTTCTCATAAAATCCAACTCATGCCCGATCATAAGCCAAGTATTGAGCACCAGAGACGCTTAAACCCACCTATGCAAGAGGTCGTGAAGAAGGAAATCATAAAGTGGTTAGATGCAGGAGTAATTTATCCAATCGCCGATAGTAGTTGGGTATGTCCTGTTCAGTGTGTACCTAAGAAAGGGGGAATGACTGTGGTCCCCAATGAAAAAAATGAACTGGTTCCAATAAGGCCGGTGACTGGATGGAGGGTGTGTATGGATTATCGGAAATTAAATGCATGGACCGAAAAGGACCATTTTCCCATGCCCTTCATGGATCAGATGTTGGATAGACTCGCCGGAAAAGGGTGGTACTGTTTTCTTGATGGTTATTCAGGGTATAATCAGATCTCTATTGCACCAGAAGATCAAGAGAAGACAACTTTTACCTGTCCATATGGGACCTTTGTGTTCAAGAGAATGCCGTTTGGGTTGTGCAATGCACCCGCCACATTTCAGAGATGTATGATGTCTATATTCTCCGACATGGTGGAAGATACTATTAAGGTCTTTATGGATGATTTTTCAGTGGTTGGTGAAACTTTCGAGCAATGTTTGAGCCATTTGTCTGAGGTTCTTAAGAGATGTGAAGATTGCAATTTAGTTCTCAATTGGGAAAAATGCCACTTCATGGTCAAAGAAGGTATTGTTTTGGGCCATCGTATTTCAGAAAAGGGCATAGAAGTTGATCGAGCCAAAGTCGAGGTGATAGAGAAACTTCCTCCACCTATCTCCGTAAAAGGTGTGAGAAGCTTTCTTGGGCATGCAGGTTTTTACAGGAGATTCACAAAGATTTCTCGAAAATTGCACATCCATTGTGCAAACTGTTGGAGAAAGATTGTAAGTTTTCTTTTGATGAATCCTGTCTGAAAGCATTCGGCGATCTCAAAGAAAAACTGGTATCTGCACCTATCATTATTTCTCCGGATTGGAACAGTCCATTTGAGGTAATGTGTGATGCGAGTGGGGTTGCCCTTGGTGTGGTATTGGGACAAAGAAGGGACAAAATCCTTCATCCCATTTACTATGCTAGTAAAGCCCTCAATGAAGCTCAGAAGAACTATACAGTCACTGAACAAGAGCTCCTTGCTGTAGTATTTGCGTTTGAAAAATTTCGCTCCTATTTGCTAGGTACTAGAGTCATAGTGCATACTGACCATTCAGCCCTGAGATATTTGATGGCGAAGAAGGACGCAAAACCAAGGTTAATTCGTTGGGTATTACTACTGCAAGAATTTGACTTTGAGGTAAGGGATAGAAAAGGGACCGAAAATCAAGTTGCTGATCACTTGTCCCATTTAGAAGATGAAGCTATGAGAGAGTTGGGGGATAAGACTGATATTGATGACACGTTCCCCGATGAGCATGTCTTGGCTGCCTCACAAGACCTGATTCCGTGGTTTGCAGATTTTGCGAACTACCTAGCTAGTGATCTTGTTCCATCGGACTTGTCTTTTCATCAAAGGAAAAAGTTCATGTACGATGTGAAGAAATTCTTTTGGGATGAACCATACTTATACAGGAGTTGTGCTGACGGGCTTATTCGGCGTTGTGTGCCAGAAGTCGAGATGTTGAGTATTTTAGAGGCATGCCATTCCTCACCCTTTGGTGGACATCATAGTGGTGTACGGACTGCTCACAAGATCTTCCAAAGTGGTTACTATTGGCCAACTATTCATCAAGATGCTCATGAGTTCGCCAAAGCATGTGATAGATGTCAAAGAGATGGCGGCATTTCAAGAAAGCAAGAGCTCCCTCTAAATCCCATTCTTGTAATTGAGTTATTTGATGTTTGGGGTATTGACTTTATGGGTCCGTTTGTGAGTTCTCATGGAATGAAGTATATTTTAGTAGCAGTGGATTATGTATCCAAGTGGGTGGAAGCTATCGCCCTCGCAAACAATGAAGGGAAGAGTGTCACTGCATTCTTGAAAAAGAATATATTTTCTCGATTTGGTACCCCACGGGCAATTATTAGTGATGGGGGATCCCACTTTTGCAACAAATTGTTCAAGGGATTATTGGAGAAATATGGGGTTCGCCATAATGTGGCCACTCCTTACCATCCTCAAACTAGTGGGCAAGTTGAAGTATCAAATAGGGAAATCAAACAGATTTTGTCGAAAACAGTGAACGCTAGTAGAACAGATTGGTCAAGGAGGCTTGATGATGCTCTTTGGGCTTACCGGACAGCATATAAGACTCCCATAGGTATGTCCCCATACCAACTAGTATATGGGAAAGCATGTCATCTTCCGGTTGAATTAGAGCATAAAGCCATGTGGGCTATGAAGAAGCTAAAAATGGACTGGAACGAAGCTGCAGAACAACGATTAAATGGGTTAAATGAACTCGATGAATTTCGCCTTAAGGCTTATGAAAGCTCAGCCCTCTACAAAGAGAAGATGAAGAAGTACCATGACCTAAAAATCGAGAAACGAGAGTTTATGATTGGGGATTCGGTGCTTTTATTCAACTCTAGATTGCGCTTGTTTCCGGGCAAGCTAAAGTCTAAATGGACTGGACCGTACTTGATCACCAAATTATTCCCTCATGGAGCCGTTGAGTTGGAAAACAAGGAAGGTGTGCGGTTTAAGGTGAACGGACAACGTCTCAAAATCTATATTGGTCATGCGGAATCGGCGAATGAGGTGGTTGAGGCATATTATCTTGATGAAGTCTGAGTAATCAAGTGTCCTCAGTCGTGCCGCGACGTTAAATCAGGCGCTGGTTGGGAGGCAACCCAATAGTTATCATCTAATCACGTTTATAGTTTTTGTGTTTTTCTCTTTCTAGTAACAGTAGCATTTTCTATTTATGGGTTGTAAATTTTCAGGTAGCACATCTACAGGAAGTACTGCAGACAAGTTACTCTACATCAGTCACTGACGGATACATCGACGGACCGTCACTACTGTGACGGACCGTCGCATGCCTCCGTCGTGCCAGGTACGCTCTCTTGTAATTTTGAAAAAACTAGGGCACAGGCGACGGACCATGTGACGGACCGTCACAACTGCGACGAACCATCATCGGGGTTTCGTCACGCCAATACCCGGCTACCCGACCCGACCCGGCTTCAGAATTTTAAAAGTTTAAAATGTTTTAAACCCCCCCACCCCTTCATTATCAGTTTTCACTTAATCTTCCCTCCATTTTCTCCCCTTCCAACTTCACTCTCTTCCCAAATTCCCCATCTTCTCCCATTGTTCATCCCAAAATTTTCCCTCTTGGTCGGAATTTGCTGCAGTGATTCTTAACCTTCTAACTTGAGTGCCATCATTTGTGCATTATTGTCTCCTCTTCCAAGGTATGTATTCCTGAAACTCTACCCTTTACTATTTTTTTTTGGTTGTTTTACTGTTTTTCCCTATTGATTGCATATGGGTTTCTGCTTTTGCCTAGATATTATCTAACTTAGGTCTGTAATTCCACAAACTGCCTGGACAATACTAGAGAAATTAGGGCTTTAAAACTTACCAATTTGGGTTGTCATTCTGACTCACATGGGGTAAAACTTGGCACCCCTCAGTTCTGTCTCTGTTTCACAGCACGACAACCCGATGACGGACCGTCATGACGGTCCATCCTGCACAACCGTCGTGACGGTCAGAGACCCCTGTCCTAGGGGTCTCAACACTTTTTCTAAGTGTCCACTGACGGACACATGTGACGGACCGTCGTATCCATGACGGTCCGTCCTGCACAACCGTCGTGACGGTCAGAGACCCCTGTTCTAGGGGTCTGAACACTTTTTCCAAGTGTCCACTGACGGACACATGTGACGAACCGTCGTATCCATGACGGTCCATCCTGCACAACCGTCGTGACGGTCAGAGACCCCTGTCCTAGGGGTCTGAACACTTTTTCTAAGTGTCCACTGACGGACACATGTGACGGACCGTCATATCCACGACGGTCCGTCCTGCACAACCGTCGTGACGGTCAGAGACCCCTGTCCTATGGGTCTCAATACTTTTTCCAAGTGTCCACTGACGGACATATGTGACAAACCGTCACACCCACGACGGTCCGTCCTGCACAACCGTCGTGACGGTCAGAGACCCCTGTCCTATGGGTCTCAACACTTTTTCCAAGTGTCCTCTGACGGACACTTGCGACGGACCGTCATACCCATGACGGTCCATCCTGCTTAACCGTCGTATCGGTCTGAGACTTTCCCTCTGATATTTTATGTTGCCAAGTATTATATGACGGACTGCATGACGGTCCGTCATACGCACTACGGTCCGTCACCAGGTCCGTCGTGACCTACTGCTACTTCAGAGCTGTTATCACTGGTTTGAGTGTCTGAGTATTATTGTCTCAAATGTTTATTTCTTTTGTGTCATGCTTCATCCTTCAAGTACTAATGATGATTCGTTACAGGTACTACCTATCATGGCACCTAAACAAGATCGCGTTTACGCACGTGGGCGTTCAAAATCTGTCGCCCCGTCTGCCCGATTGGTGATAGGCTCTGATGATGAGCATGATCCAGAATACGTGCCCCCTACTGCCACTCCAGCACGAGCTCCACGTGTACCGCGAGTCACGCCCAAGAAGGTGGCGCCCGGCGTAGTCACTGCCTCCCAGTCTGATGAGGAGCGCACACTGACCGGCACTCCTTCTGGGTCAGCCGCCCAAGACGAAGGAGCATCTGGCTCCTTAAGAGTTTCGTGGTCAGAGGAAGCCTCTGGGTCTGCAGACGCCTCTGCTCCTGCCACAGCTACACAGTCTGCTTCAGATGATGAGGCTGACAGCACCGACTCCACCCCTGGCTCACCAACAGGAGTCCCTGCCCCGGTTGCCGATCAGCCCAACCGGTGGTGTGTTGACGGGCAATACAAGGTATACTTAGACGCCAAGGTTCTCAATGACAAAGGCGTCATGACACGGACTCTTACACTGGAGAGGCGGGTCCTCACGGGAAGTCTCCCCACCATGCCAGATATTCACACCCTCTTCACCAGACACCGGCTAGAGTGGACGGCTCGTTCTTTGGGTCGCTACAGTGAGGAGCTAGTCCGCGAGTTCTATGCCTCTTATGTGGCTACTCTTCGCTCGCAGATCGATAGGCGGTCTGCCCCCGCCAAACAGGCCCCACTTGAGCACGTCCGAGTACGAGGCATCCAGGTTGACATCTCCCTACCAGCCATCCGCCGATATCTGTACGGCACGGATTCTGACTCCACCAGCACACCTCTCACCGCCGAGTTTGATTACCGGTGGCAAATTGTTAAAGAGGGCCGGTTCTTACGTGAGCCTTCACTGAGAGAGACCACTAAGAGGTGGATGGCACTGCACCTATCTATTGATGGAGAGGCTGCGGATTGGGTGATGGAGCCGAAGGGGGCCATCAGGAAGGCCAACTTGACCTTTACGGCCAACTTTCTCTGGTTGATCGTCCGCCATTGTCTCTCCCCCACTGCTGCGGATAACATAGTCACCTGGGATCGTGCAGTGCTGATGGCTGCTATGATGGCAGGGTTCGAGGTCGATTTCGCTTGGCTTCTCCAAGCGGTCATGCACGAGAGGGCCTTCAAGGTCACCACAACTTACCCTTTCCCTTGCATGATTTTCTCTTTGTGCAGATCAGCAGGTGTGCCCATTTGGCACATTGACCAGCTCAAGACCCCGCCAGGAAATGTTGACATCAGCCTCATCAGGGATGAGGCCAATGAGTTGGCCCCACGTAGAGGGCCCCGTCCAGAGGTGGCCCCATTTGGTGAGAACCTGGCCGACACCGTAGAGCATGCTCATGATGCTTCCCGTGCTGCTTCTGCACACACTGACACTACTCCGGTCGAGTCTATCCCGGGTAGTAGCACTGCCCCGAGCTCCTCTCGCTGGGCTCCTTCTGCCACTCTGGTCCTACTAGCTCGGGTTCAGAAACTTGAGGCACAGATGGCTACTCTTCTGCATCACATTCAGCCGTGGATGCAGAAGACTATTGCTGAGGCAGAGGAGCGCATGGAGCGCAAGATGATACAGCACACAGAGAGGCAGATCGCCGGGGTACACCAGCGCTTAGACGCATTTGAATTACGAGTACTAGCCCGACCAGCCCCTCCGGTGGACATGTCGACTCTCCAGGCTGCGGTTGAGAGTCTGCGGGCGGATCTTGATATGATTTTAGAGGCGAGGGTGCCTGAGTCTGAGGCCCCTTCTGCGGAGCCTGCCGATGACACCGTGATGGCCGCCCTGTTTACCACTTCTGATGTTCCACCACCTCCCCCACAAGAGCATGTCAAGAGACGCAGGGGTCGAGAGGAGGATGAGGCTAGGGCAAGGAAGAAGGAGCGCCGTGAGATGGAATCTGCGAGGAGAGCCTCGATTGCCGATGAGGAGGCCCGTAGGTTGAGGGCTGTAGAAGTAGCTGCCGGGGCGTCTAGCTCCAAAATTGTAGATTCTGTGGGAGGCGCTACTGATGGTGCTGTGGATGCTACGGACATTACTGAGGATGTCCAGACTACGCAGGGAGCAGGTTCCGGGGAACCGGACCCACCAGCTTGCTGATCACCGGTGCTTAGCGCCTCAGGTTTGCTTCACTTACCCTTTTACGTAGTTTAACTTTTCTATGCATTGGGGACAATTGCATATTTGTTTTGTAGGGGGTGGGGTAAATGGAAAGTGAACACTTGGGTGAATTCTGAGTAGCCCAAGTTCACGATCCTCTTTTGGGGTTTTCTTGCCTTTGTTCTTTTTCCCCAAAAGACTGATTACTTTTACTGTTGAACCGGCATGTCATATCTTATGTACACAGTATAAATCTGAAGCATGATGGCTAATATAAATATGATATCTCGATAATCATTTGCATGACTAGGCACAGTAAGTGATAATTGTGTGGTTTGAAACATGAAACAAGGATACACTTCTGCATGATCCTGAATCTAAGATTTGAACTAGGTGTCTAATATTTTGGGAATGCAAGGAATGTCATGTGAGTGTGAGGTAAAGTCGAATGACCACCATTAATACTGAGCTAGAACTTGCCTGGTTAGTCCTACTAAAAGTGAGTCAAAACAATCACTTAGGAAAGGATCATAGGCCCTTGTTCGAAATAGTCAATCTTGAGCCTAAAAATAACAGAAAACCAAATGAAGTTAATCCCTTTTTGATCCAAATGAATTGAGCCTAAACTAGATTTTTTTTTTTACCCCAAATGATCTTCTCTGGGAGCAATGTGTTGGCCCTGGTCCCTCCTTGGACATGTGCACCTCAGCTTATGCCAAAAGCATAAGTTGAGGGTGGCTAATGCAGAAAGCAACCTTGTTTTGGCCCTGACCCAACCATGGGTATTGTGAACCTTGACTCATGGCAAAATCATGAGTTGAGGGTGGCTGCTAGAAGGAAAACCACGGAAAGTGGGGTTGAAAGAATGAAGAGAAAGAAAGAATAAAACAGAAGTGACTAAAAAAAAAAAAAAAAAAATTAATAATAACCAAAAGCAAAATAAACACAAGAAAAGAGAAAAGTCACTTACACATAAGGATAAGAAAGGGAAAACAGCAAAGTGAAAAGAAAATTGAGTAATAGGGCGAAATAAGAATGATATGTCAAGGAGGGCAACAAGTCACTAAAGTATATCTAAATACACCCTACCTGACCCTGAGCCTATGTTACAATCTAAAAAAGTCCTATTGTGATCCTAAGTGCGTATGAGGAATTTGAAGTAGTGAAAATAAGGGCAAGCCTATGGCAATATGTATAAATGAGTGGTGAATTTGTTCTGAGAGTGAGTGTCGAAACGTGATCCTTATACTCAAACTAAAATCATTGTGTGAAAAATGAGGATGTTATTTGAAGTAAGGACAGGAGTTGTAATACCAGAAATATTAGCATCTCGGTGAGAAATTGAAGAGGATAGGCATCATTGCGTAGTAAATCTGGGTTATGGTTTGATTCTACACAAATCAATGCCTAATAGTGAGACCATGCATGAACATAATGAGAATAATCGAGGTTGATAGCCAAATGATTGCTGAAATTAAAATATGGATACTTTTGTACAAAGAATTTGTAGTGAGTCATAGTGCGTCGCTTGAGGACAAACAACGAATTTAAGTTGAGGGTGTTGATGTACCGTGGTTTCACGGTATTTCTAATACTTTTTCCTTAAGTTTAGTGTGTGTCGAGAGCCTTTTTGTGTTGATTTTGATATAAGTTTATCTTTGTTTGCAGAAAATCTGTCTAAGGAAGAACGCGGGAGTTTTTGAGAAAGAATTTCAGAAGAGACCACCTACGGAGCCTAGGACGGTCCGTCGCGGCTGTGACGGTCCGTAGGTGGCATCGTAGTGAAGGAAGAAGTTGCTGAAGGAAATTTGGGGAAGTCTGACCAAGTGTGGGATTACGGAAGTTCGTGACGGACCGTCACAGATACGACGGTCCATCCTGTATGTTCGTCGTAATTATCAGAGAGTAATCCCAGTACCCAAAATTCCAAAGTTCAAGTGTATTGGAACGAAGACCCTCGACGGGCCGTCATGCGTGCGACGGGCCGTCATACTTGTCCGTCGGGGGAATGAAGAAAGCAACATGAGAAGATGTGAAGTATGGGACGACGGAGGCTATGACGGTCCGTCGTGTATATGACGGTCCGTCACGTGGTCCGTCGACCCAGACGCGTTTGGACAGATTTTTAGTAAATAGAATCCTTATTTGATTAGGTTTTTATTTTTCTTATAAATAGTTGGAAAAACCTCGTTTTTGAGGTTAGACTTTCTGGATAATTTTTAGTTTATAGTTCTTCGATTATATTAGTAAACTCTTGATTTTGGAAATTAAGATATTTTCCGGGAATTGATTGTTGTGGATTTCGGTGATTAATCAAGTTGAATTCTGGGAAATTATTCGTTTTCATAAAAGTAAGTGCATGAACTTTTCCATTAACAATATGAATTGTGTAATTACGAACATGGGTAACTAAACCTCATAGCTAGGGTTGTGGGAACCATGGGTGAATAACAAGGTAGAAATCTAACTTCAATAACAATTTCTAGAGTGGTGTCTTGCATGTATTGATAATTCTTTCGTTTAGAATTCTTTTTAACGGTGGCCAACGTTAGAACTCGCCTTAATGCTACTTGCCGGACCAAGGAGGTAGATAATAGGAAAAGAATTATCAACATAGATTTAGTGTAGACTATCTAATAGACTAGTATTGGTTGGTACGAGTTAATAGCTTAGTCAAATACCGAATACGATGTTTAATATGAGGTAAAGATAAGGGTTAGTATAGCAACACACGTAGCCGGACCAAGGTGCGGAGTGAAATTCTCTAGATGCCGGACCAAGGATTTAGAGATACATAACTTATCACTTTACATGCAAGATATCAGGATAGAGATGTTATAGTTAGATTTACCAAGTTAGGAACCTGTGGGGAACACTAAAACCCTAGTTACTTTTATAATTTGATTAAACTCTGAAAGTTAAAATTGTTAGTTGTTCATTCTTATTTAGTTAATTATTTTCATTAATTTAGAAATAAAACCCCCCTTTTTGTCTTTTGGTTTATTGGAAAACAGTTGGCTAAATAATAGTAATAATAAAATAAAGTTAAGTCTGAACTATTTTCCTTGTGGGATCGATCCCAACCTCATTAGTTGGGTTCTTTACTTGATACGACCGCTTTACTTCTTATTTGAGAAGTAAGTTTGAGCGTATCAGTGTAGGCTTACACTAAGATGGAAATGTGGTATGAATATCTAGTGATGAAGTTTTGTTCCATGAAATTGAATTAAGTGATGCCTAAAAGTTGAATGAAGTGATGTTCAAGAGAGCTTGTCTAGGCTTGAATCCTAAAATGAAAGTGTTATGCTTAACTTGTAAGGTTGATGTTTAATTTTGATGTGCATGAGTTGAGGGTAGTGTGAATTCCTATCTTGTGAGAGGCAAAATGGTGCTTTGGAGTATGAGACCTTGAAGATGGCTTTACTCTAAGTGGGGGAGAGTGAGTTGAGTAGAATGGCATATAATGTACTTAGTCCAAGAGAATCCTCAAGGTTCATTAAGTGGGAGTGGTAGTTTGGGATGCTACTCTCACATTGCACTTAGTGAAACTTGTCAAGTCTCTTTGGAGTAAGTTAATATAGTGTTGTCTCTCATATTGTCATGTCATCTTGTTAAAGTTGCTTGAAAGGTGCATTATGGAAATTTTAAGCATGTAGAACAGTGAAGTTTTGAAGTCACTGTAAAGGACTCCAAATTTTTGAGAAAATTGCATTTTTTCATGAATTATGGTTTCAATGTGTTATGAGATGAGTTTATATGGTATTATACTTCATATGATCATGCCCTCTTGATGAATTGCTCAAAGAATGAAATTTTGAAATTTTTGGTATGTTTGGCAGTGTTACGGTGATATTCACTGTAAGTTTTGTGGATTTTGAGAAAATTTGTTATGTCTTGGATTAAAGTTTCAATGTGTGCAAAAGTGTTGTATATGAGCATGTTTAATTTAGAGAAGGTAGTTTCTCCATAAAAGAAGGTTAAGACTGAGTTTTGAAGTTTGTAAGTTCGACAACAGTTGCCTATCTTGCTAAGTGTTTGAAAGTGTGAAATGATGCTCCTTGCTAGTTTATGCTTTGGTTTTGAGTGTTTGAGACTTGATTGTAATGTTTTATGTGATACTAAGTGAGTCCTTGTTGTCCTTAAGGTTTTAGTGTCATTCGAGAACGAATGTTATTCCTAGTGGGGGAGAATGTAGCGCCCTAAATTGAACTAAGGTGAACTAGAGATTCGTGGTTGTTTCTCGAGTTAATTTGAAGTTAAAATGAGTTACTTTAGTTTTCTTAGGCAG
Organism: Solanum sitiens; assembly: GCA_016801875.1. NCBI lineage: Eukaryota > Viridiplantae > Streptophyta > Magnoliopsida > Solanales > Solanaceae > Solanum > Solanum sitiens. The sequence goes on along the minus strand of JABWTJ010000486.1, from coordinate 249,135 downwards.
TGTGTGAAGTTTGGTTAGGTTTGGAGGTCAAACGTCCAAGAACGTCCATGACGTTCGAAATATGTGCCTTAGATAGCGCTTGTGTGTCTTGATGTGTTTCAGTGAGTTTTACATGTTCGTTTTGCTTTAAATTGATGTGAGGTGTTAAGAAGACATAGATGACTTTGTTTAGGGGTTTAAAGTGCAGGCATGACACAACCTAGGACCCACAAGGGGCCCTAGATGAAGGGCACAAGACTTGGACCAAGCTTCCAAAAATAGTGACCAATAGACGACCCTAAGGATGGTCCGTTGGTCCACCAACGGCCCGTCGACCTAGGGCGTCGATTGGACCTGCAAGTTAATATTGTGAAGGATCCAAATGGAGCGAAGTACCAACCAATGAGACCTCACCAACGGTCCATCCTTTGACAAATGGTCCGTTGTTTGGTCCGTTGGTGAGACTGACCAAAAGTTGTAGAATGGACTGCCTTGGCTTGGGGTGTTTGGTAAATCCAGCCCAAGCATTTTATGACCCTAGGACGTTAGTTTTAGGGTTTACTAGGTATATTAAGCTGTTCTAAACCCTAAGACCTCATTTTAGACCCGTTTTCCTAAAACCCCAAACCACTCTCTCTTAGAATTCTCTCTCAAGACTCCAGTGAAAGCTAGAGGTCAAGGAAGGAAAGACGGCTGGTTGGACGTGTCTTTTCATCAAAAAAACTCTTGGATTTTGCTTGCTTAGTGAGGTATGGTATCCATTCTTGAATATCTTTTCATTCAAGAAGCCAACTTCCAAAAAGTTTTCGAAAGGGTTTCTAAACTCAAATTTCTTCTAACTTTGATTTTTAATATGAGTCCTATTCTATTTGTTTTCTAATGGTTTAAATGTATTTAGTTTGGGTTTAATTGATGATTTTGATGTTAAAACCCTAATGAAACACTTGTTTATGCATACTTCAACTTTTGGCTTGAAAATGGGTTATGTAAGCATGATTTGAGTAAGGTATGAACTTGGGTCTTGTTGTGTTTGTCATGTTGGTGTAGCTACTGCTCTAAGGGCCTTAATATGGTGAAATATTAATAAATTGCTTATGTGTGATGATGGTTTGATTTGCTGATGAGTTCCTCTCATTGTATAGTTCTTATTATGAATGTCTATTTGAGTGGTACGGTCCACCTTATGGGTGGCGGTGCTAATTGACGAACTTGATGTTATTTAGTATGTATTGAACATGTAATATTGAAGGTCTAATATGTGAAATGAAGAGATATTGGAAATGGGTCTTGTATTGTGTTTTGTGTAGCTTGAATTGCATGTTTGACTTAGTTGATGTCTAAATGAAGTATATGATTATGTGAAGCATGTAGAGTGTGTAACATGATGAATGAATGTTGAAGCATGTGTAGAACTTGATTACAATGAAATTATGCTTACATGCAAGGTGTGCTCACTTGTACACACACACACACTTTAAGGAATGTATTATGCCAAGTTGAGTAAAAAGGGAATCTTGAGGTGGACACTCTTCGTGAGTTTAGATGTATTGTCTAGTAGCAACCTCTCCATTTCTAGTGAGATTTCTATGATAAACTATTATGTTGAGAAATCCGTGGGGAGTTATGCCTAGCACCGAGAGGATATGAAGTGGAGGTGGATTACACTACGTGAGTTGACATGTTGTAGTCCAAAGTACCTCTTGAGATGAGTACTCCTCGTTAGTAGAGAGTGAGTTACTTAGTATCAATCTACTTATCCCAAAACTATGTCCCCGCATAGGTGTAGCTATTGGAAAAGCCATGTAAACGCTAAGAAACATGACCTTACACTAGGCAAGTAAGGATCCCTCATCCGATAGGGGTTAATATAAGGATTCCATGTCTAGCTGTCATGGTCTTTGTCGGTTAAGCTAACTCCCACAAAAGAATTGATTTGAACTAGTTAACTTGTATATTGTGATATTGTGTATGTGTGTCGTGAAGTTCTCAATTCACATTAGTTAACCATTAGGAGCACTAAGTGGGAGTAGTAGTATGGGATGCTATTCTCACGTTGCACTAGGTGTGACCTATACCTACTATGGGAGAAGAGTACTTTCATGAAATCCGTGTGAATGAGTGTTATGGTGTGGTGTTATGGATGATTATTGTGAAGTGCTTGAGTAAATGGAATACATTAGGATCACTAAGTGGGAGTGGTAGTATGGGATGCTACTCTCACATTGCACTTAGTGTGACCTATATTTCCATGAGTGTTTTGCATATGTTAGCCAAGGGCATGGATTTGATTTCCAACGAATTAAGCCTAAGATTAGATTGTTTTAAGGGTGGCTTTGGTGTGCCTTGAAGGGGGTGTATTGAAGATCCCTTCTTGTCTCACCTTAGGGAGTATTAGGATGACCTTGGGTTAGGGAAACTTCAAAGGAAAAATAGTTCATATCACTTGGACCGTGCCATTCACTCTAAGGTCTTAATTATAATAGTTCAAAACATTCACTGTAATATTCCTTCGATTTACTGTAAGTTTTAGTAGTTCACTGTAAAGGCAAAAAATGAGCTTACTGTAAGTTTTATTAAGTTTACTGTAAAGTGTCTCTTGGTTTAGAAATTATGTGAGTTCTTCTTTAAGTGCTAAATGATGGTTCTTATGTTGATTTGCTTGTAAATTCATGAATGTTACACTAAAATCGCCTGAAAGGTTATTTAAATAAAATGTCCCTTTTTGCATATTTTTTTTGCGTATGCCATACTTAGTACATTGTTTTGTACTAATCCCATACTTTTCTATACTATATAAGTATAGGTTGGAAGCTTTTGAAGGTTTGCAGGCGAAGCTTGGGAAAGTTCCTCTCAAGACAAAGTGTGTCCTCATATATTCGAGGGCATAGTCCTTTTTTTAATTTCTTAGTTAAAGACTTATTATGTATTTTAGTTTAATGTAAAGGGCCGTGTCCCTAAGATATTATGTTGTGTCTTAAACTTGGCTTGTGACGATGAGATTCTCTAAATATTTATGAAAGACTAGTTTTTATTGAATGTTCTTGAAAAGTTTTAATTACGCAATACTTTTAATGTCTTATGTAATGAATGCTAGTTAAAGGGCTTGTATAAGACCCCAAAGGAGTCAAGTACGCCCGGTCGAGATTCGATGGTTCTCCCTAACTTCTAGGGGGTGCTTTCGGGTCGTGACACTACTATTGTCTTGACCCCTCAAATTAGGGAAATCCCTACCTTGTGCCCACTTTTACCACAACCAAAACAATTATCCGTTCCCTTAAGACAATCAACATAGTGCTTCTTGCCACACTTTCCACAAGTTGGCTTCTTGCTTGGTCAACTAGTATCTCTTCCCTTTTTAGGCTTAGGGCTAGACACCCTATCATCACTAGACATAGGTAACTTGGAAGGAACTTGGTTAGAAACCCTCTTCTTAAACCTAGGCTTGTCTTGAATCTCAAGCCTTCCCTTTGAAGAACCACCATCAAAAGATCTTGCCCTTTTGACATCTCTACTCTTCCTCTTAACCCTTGCCTATTCTACATGTTGAGCATGAACCATGAGACGAGAAATGTTCATGCTGTCATATAGCATAGCCGAATGACAGTCCTCTTGCAAATCATCTGACATCCCCGTCACAAAATGGCTCATTTAATCTCTAGGATCGTAAACCAAAGAAGGACCATATTTTCACAATTTAATGAATTTTAATGAGTATTCAAGCACACTCATAGCTCCTTGATGAAGTTTGATGAACTTCACCACTTTATCTTTCCTCTTCTCCCTAGGAAAAAACCAATCTAGAAAATCCTTCTTGAACACCTCCCAAGTCACCGGTCCACCCCTTAACGACCTATTGTCCCTCCATTGGACATACCATGTTTGGGCCACATCTTTGAGTTTTTAAGTGGCTAAATCGGCCTTTTCACTAGTAGACAACCCCATAGCATAGAGGATCTTGTAGATTTCATCAATAAACTCTTGGGGGTCTTCTTCAAACTTGGACCCATAGAAAGTGGTAGGTTTCATCCTAGTGAAATCCCTTAGACGGGAGGCCATGGTAGAAACTTGTTGGTGTGCTCGGGGTACAACCTCCCGATTATCTTGGGCCGTCATGGCTTGGGCTTGAGTAGTGGAGGCTTGTTCTTTGGTAGTAATGGCTTGGGGCATTTTGATAAAGGCAGCCCTTATATCACAATCCGTCTTGGTCGGAGGACTGGCCGGAGCTTGATCATCATTAGTCACTTCCTCAAGAGGAGGAACATTATCACCACGAGGAGGAACTCCCGCAGTGGCAATCTCTTCTTCAAGTCTTCGTGCCGCATTCTTTTGAGTGTTCATTTCCTATAATCACCATAAGAGTATTAGAGGCTAAAAGCAAATAGAGCTAACACTCTAGAGGCAAGATATTGGACTTCCAAGAAAGTGAGAGTTTCCTCAGCATCATATGGATTCCTATCCATAAGTGTGGCGCACTTCACAATTATGAATATGAATCCACATAGACGTGGTTGAGAGAGACATTGACTCAAAGATATTTAACCTCATGCTCTGATACAGAGTTTGTCACAACCGAGAATACCCTCTAGATGTAACCAGCATCGTCGTCCTCTTTGAGGACTAAGACTAGCCTCTTAGCTTACATCATTACATTCATAGGTGAAATTTAGCAGAAAATTTAAAATTTTTCATTACTTCTACTCGGAGGTTTACATTGACCTCTAAATACACATAATATATATATATATCGAGTATACAAAGACCCATCGTATAGGAAGATTACTTTGTCTTCTAATTTAATTGCACATAGATCTATAGAATATAACATAGTCTCAAAAATAGTAGTCTCATCTCCTAACCATATAATAAGAGTATATCAAATTGACCCTAGCCCATACATCAATAAAACAAGACCACATATAGGTCATACAACTGTTTAATACTCAAATGAAATAAAAGAAACATAAGAGTCTTAATACTAAAACAACTTCATAGGCTTGATATTGGCATTGCCTTCGGAAAGTGAGGACCTACCCAACTTGGATGATTAAAAATTCCAAGACTTCTTCAAAGTTGTCTCCAAAAGTCCTTCAACGACCGAAACCTAAAATGTAGGGGAAAAGGAAGAAATGGGGTTAGTACACCACTTGTACTATGTATGAGACCATATACACACATACTTTGAAAACATGCTAAGAAATGGGACATTTCATAAAGTATGCACTTTTCATTAAAAACCTTTATACACATTCTACTAGACCATACCAACCAATAAGACATGTTCATTAAGTCATAGGCATGTACATCACAAGAACAACAACATCAAGTCTAGTAAAGTCAATATGCATATCATATAATTGAACACATAGTCAAGTAACTATATCATCAAGTCATAATAGTAACAAGCATGAATAAGAGTACCTTTCAACATAACCAAAGAAAGACACTTACCCATGAATCCCTATCAAGTCAACAATTACAATGACGAAGTAAAGCCCCATAACCTTACTCAATCAAGTAACCATACAAGAATCATCAGTATCATCCTACTTCACATATCATAGCATTTAAGAGTACATATCAACATACTTTAACGATGTAAGCCAACACATATTCACCATATACATGTCATATATAATCATAAGCGTATTCATACATAAGAACATCCTCCTAAGACTCCCCTCAAGGCTAACTAGTGCAATGTTTAGTAGAGTCCCATGCCCCTACCTAGACTAAGCTAGACCCCTTAAGTTACCATAGTTAAAGTTCATTCCTTTAGTTCATTTTAACTTTTGGGAATATCTTGCCCTAACCGACATAGACCACATGAGCTAGTGTGGAATCCAGTGTCAAGGAACCCTACACCGAAAGAAGGCGGACTACTTGCCAAGGTATTACCAAAACATGAACATAGCAACAACGTGGATACACTAGCTAGTATTCCTATGGGGGAAACATAGTTCAAGAACTAGGAGATATATTTTGGACCCTCTTTATGCTACATGCATTGTAGTATCCAATCTCAAGAGTACATTAGTAATCCTACCTTCTCTATTTGGGAAGGAACACTCCTCACTCTATTTCACTCGGTGCTAAGCTAGAGTCCCTTTTGAAATGTCTTTAATATCTTTATTAATAATCATAGCTTAATGTAGGTCATAGGGTTTAACCTTGTATATACATCATCATCATAGCTCAATAAGAATTGCATGATTATTCCTTTTATTACAATTCATATAGGTGAGGTTAGCACATTAACATCTTCATATAATGATAAGGCACATTGGTAAATCATTCACCATTTATAACATTTACATCTTAAGCCAACACCTCACAAATCATAGTCAAGACATTTCAATTCAACATTATACCACCCTATCAATCCTAATACAAGGCATACTCCAATACAACATCATGACTTAATCACAATTAAACATAATTTGAAGTAAAGGATAGGAATCATAAGACTTTCCCAGTCTCCTTCATAATTCATCATCAAGGTCTTACCATCAACCAACCAATTACATCCAACAATAAGTGTAGTATCATCAATAAATAGTAATTAACATAAGAACTAGGTCAATTGCATCAACACTATCCCAATTAGCATCAATTCATAACCTAGGGTTAGGGGAATTAGGATTCATAATGAATTCATCTAGAATTAGATCAAATCCAAACACTACATTACCCTAATCAATCCATAGATGAATTAGAATAGATAAAACAAGTCTAATAATCACTTCATTCTTCAATTCCCATCAATTCATGACCAAAATCCAAGATTTGGGGAATTGAGAAAGGGAACAAGATCAACATGAATTTGTATCAATTAACATAAATTAACCAACAATCTATACTCAATTAGTCATAGCAAATCACAATTCATCATCAATTTGGTGTTTAGAAGAAAACCCATTAGAATTGGAAAACCCCATGGAATTGGGTAATTTAGAAATGAACTTTGAGAGGACCTGTTGGGAAAGGAATCCCAAGAGTGAAGAACCCATTTCTTAATGAAGATTAATCAACGAAATTGAAGTGAAACCCTAGAGAAATTGACCTTCTTCTTCAAGCTTTTTCCTTCTTCAGTGGAGGATTTGGGGAGAGAGAAAGTAGAGAGAGGTGAGAGCTTTTGGGTTTTATTTTGGGAATTTTGGTATGGGTGAGTTATAAATGACTTAATATGACCCTTAGGATATATATAATCACCGCCTAAACTTCCCAAAACACCCCTCACTTAAATTGGTCTTTTTTGTGAAGTCTAAATGTCAAATACGATTTTACCGAATCTGGTAAGTGGCTCCGTGTTGCGGGGCCAACACGCATTTTACTCCCCAAAAATAATTTTTGGGAGCGTAAGGTCCGTGTGGACTGCGCGTCGCACAGCAGCCCACTGATTCTTGACCTTTGCAGGTTGCTTCGGCAGCCTGCCCACCCATGTTGGGGTCCTCCTCCATGACCTTTAGGGTGGTCTTTGGGGCGTCGTTATTGGACGTTTAGACCGTCAATACTAAACTCTACCTAACCAAAGTCTCTTTACCAGTTTTAGACTTCATTTGACCCTTTTAAACAATCCCCAAACATAGCGACGTCAACTTGTTCAATTAGGCTAGTTTATTAACGTCATGGACGTCCTTTGACATCTTGGCTCTTAAAACTTCTAGGATATGTTCTAAACATTATTTTAGGTCATAAAACTGTATCTAAACATTTAGACACTCATGTTAGGCTCTAGAGCACGTCGTAGATTTTCGAAGTGTTACATTTTAACTCATATGCAACCTTGCCAACCCTTTGCAAAATTTCAGAAGGACCCACATAATGAGGACTCAGCTTCCCCTTCTTGCAAAATCACACCAGTCCTTTCATGGGTTAAATTTTTAAATACACCTTATAACCTTCTTCAAATTCAAGGTCTCTTATCCTATGATCGGCATAAGACTTTTGCCAACTATAGGTTGTTTGCAAATGGTTCCTTATGATATGAACATTCTCTAAGGTCTTATAGATCAAGTCGGGACCAAGAAGCGAAGACTCTCCAACCTCAAATCATCCAATAGGAGATCTACAACTCCTACCATACAAAACTTTGAAAGGATCCATAGATAAGGATGAATGAAAACTATTATTATATGAGAACTCCACCAAAGGAAAGTACTCATACCAATTTCCATTGAAGTCAATGATACAAGCTCTAAGCATATCTTCAAGAGTTTGAATTGTACGTTCCGCTTGACCACCCTTTTGGGGATGAAAAGTGGTACTTAACTTCACTTGAGTACCCAAACGTCTTTGACATGACCTCCAAAACCTAGATGTGAATTTAGCACTTCTATCCGATATGATTGACAAAGGAACCCCATGAAGACTCACTATCTTGTCAATATAGATTCTTGCATAGTCTTCCGCCGAATAAGTGGACTTAACGGGAATAAAATGAGTGGACTTCGTCAATCAATCCACGACCACCCATATAGAATCATATTGCCTTCTAGTCCGAGGTAACCCAACTACAAAATCCATTTTAACATCTTCCCACTTCAAGTAGGGACTTGGATTTCTTGTAGTGGACCACTTGGATTTTGGTGCTCGACTTTCACTTGTTTGAAATTTGGACACTTTGCAACAAATTCAGCAATGTCCCCTTTTAAGCCATCCAACCAAAACACTTCCCTATGATCATGGTACATCTTAGTAGAACCCGGATGAATAGAGTAACGAGCTCCATAAGCTTCCTTAAGAATCCCATTTCTCAAATCATCGATATTGGCACACAAAATCTCCCTTGGTTCCGAAGAACTCCATACCCTCCTGAGGGAATGATTTATTCATCTTTACAAGAACCGATTCCTTCAACTCCATCAATAATGGATCAAGGTGTTTCTTTGACTTCACCTCAACCACCAAAGACGACTCGGAGTTATGATGTACCACAACACCACCATTAGGAGAATCTTCCAATCTAAGACCCAAACGAGCCAACCTATGAAAATCTTTCACTAGGTTTCTCTTGGCTTCGTCCACATGAGACACACCTCTCATGGACAAACGACTTGGAGCGTCCGCTAGCACATTAGCCTTGTCTTTCAACAACTATAACTATCTCGTTTGCCAGACATTCAACCCCTTTTGAGTGAATACGTATTGAAGACTTTTTTTGTCCGTATACACATCAACATAACCCCATAGAGATAATGCCTCCATATTTTAAAGGCAAATACCACGGCCGCTAACTCAAGGTCATGACTCGGATAATTCTTTACATGAATCTTGAGTTTCCTAGAAGCATAGTCTATAATCTTTCCATGTTACATAAGAAAACAACCCCAACCACTCAAATTTCTTACTTTTTCGGGTGAAAGTAGTCATGGGAGATGCAATGGACGCAAAACCATCCACAAACCTCCAATAATAACCCGCTAGACCCAAGAAACTCCTAATGTGGGATGGAGTCAATGGTCTAGGCCAATTTTTCACCACCTCGATTTTCCTTGGATCAACCTCAACTTCCTCACTAGAGATGATATGACAAAGAAACGCCACCGACCTCAACCAAAACTCACATTTTCTATACTTGGAAAATAATTGATTCTCCTTAAGCACTTGTAATGGATCTGTCAAATGGTCCATGTGTTCACCCTCATTTTTTGAATATACCAAGATTTCATCAACGAAGACAATGACAAATGAATCCAGGTAACTTAGAAACACTATATTCATAAGATCCATAAATGCCGACGGGGCATTAGTGAGAAAAAGGACATTACTAGGAACTCATAGTGACGATATCTAGTACGAAATGTCGTCTTTGGTATATCTTCACCTCTCACCCTAAGTTGGTGATATCCCGATATCAAATCCATCTTAGAAAAGTAGCTTGCCCCTTGGAGTTGGTCAAACAAGTCGTCAATCCAAGGGAGAGGATACTTGTTCTTAATAGTGACCTTATTGAGTTAGCGATAATCGATGCACATTCTAAGGGACCCATGCTTCTTCACAAACAAAACTGGAACACCCCATGGAGAAATACTAGGTCTAATGAAGCCTTTGTCTCCGTAAATCTCTGAGTTGATCCTTCAAATCATTCAATTATGTCGGAGCCATCCGATAAGGAGGAATTGATATAGTGTTTGTATCGGTAACAAGTCCATACCAAAATCAATTTCCCGCTCAAGAGGAATACCGGGAAAATCATTAGGAAAGACCTCCTGAAATTCCCTCACTACGGGGACCGACTCAATGGGAGGAATTTCGCAGTCTAAATCTTAGAATCTTACTATATGGTATAAGCACCCTTTAGAGATAATTCTTCAAGCCTTAAGACAAGAGATGATACAACCTCTAGAAATATAATTTCCCCCTTCCACCGTAAAATGGGCTCATTTGGAAAGTTAAACTTCACCACCTTCATTTTACAATCTTTAGAGGCAAAGAAACCATGCAACCAATCCATACCCAATATGACATCAAAATCAAACATATCAAGTTCTACTATTTCAACATAAGTAACTCTATTGGACAACATTATAGGACAATTTCTATACACCCTTTTTGCAACAACCAACTCACGCACCGGGGTAGACACCATAAAATGTTATTTCAAGATATCGGGCAAAATTTCAAACTTTTTAGCTACTAAAGGATTAACAAATGACAATGTAGCACCGGGATTAAGTAAAGCATACAAATCAATAGAAAAGACTTTCAACATACTGGTCACCACATTGGGAGAAGTCTCTTTCTCACCTCTAGAGCGGAGAGCATAGAAGCGGTTCTTCTTCGGAGCATCAACATTAGTACCACTTGCTTGAGATTGACCATTACCCTTGTCTTTACCCTTCACATTAGGGAAATCCCTAAACTTGTGGCCACTCTTGCCACAATCAAAACAATTGCTCGTTCCAACTAAGCATTCTCCTAAATGACCCTTTCAACTCTTGGCACAAGTAGGATTGTTGTTTGGAGAGCTAGTGCTTCTTCCATTTTGAGGCTTAGGGTTAGACACCCTATCATCACGAGTTTTAGTGAACTTTGTAGGAACTTGATTAGAATACCTCTTCTTAAACCTAGGCTTGGCTTGAATCGCAAGCCTACCCTTTGAAGAACAACCATCAAAAGATCTTTCCCTCTTGGCATCTCTACCCTTCCTCTTATCCATTGCCTCTTCCACTTGTTGAGCATGAACCATGATACGAGAAATGTTCATATTGTCATGTAGCATAGCCAAATGACACTCATCTTCCAAGTCATCCGACAATCCCTTCAAAAAATAGTGCATTTCATCCCTAGGATGAGAAACCAAAGAAGGATCATACTTTGACAATTTACTGAATTTCAAAGAGTATTCAAGTACATTCATACATCCTTGACGATAGTTGGTGAACTCCACCACTTTGGATTCCATCTTCTCCTTAGGAAAGAACTGATCAAGAACAGACTTCTTGAAAACCTCCCAAGTCACCACTCCACCCCTTAGAGGCCTATTGTCTCTACATTTAACGTACCAAGTTTGGGCCTCATCCTTGAATTGTTAAGTGTCTAACTTGGCCTTATCACTAGTATTCAACCCCATAGCATAAAGGATCTTGTAGACTTCATCAACGAATTCTTGGGGGTCTTCTTCAACCTTGGACCCATAGAAAGTAGGAGGATTCATTCAAGTGAAATACCTCAAACGAGAGGCCATGGTGCCAACTTGTTGGTTTGCTCGGCGTACAACCTCCCAATTAGCTTGGGTTGTCATGGCTTAGGCTTGAATAGTGATGGTTTTTGCTTGTGTAGTAATGGCTTGGGCCATTTGGAAAAGGGCAACCCTTATGTCCTATCAATTCATGACCAAGATCCAAGATTTGGGGAAATTGGGGAAGGGAATATGATCAACATGAAATTGCATCAATTAACATCAATTAATCAACAATCTATACTCAATTAGTCATAGGAAATCACAATTAATCATCAATATGAACTTTAGAGGAAAACACATTAGAATTGGAAAACCCCATGGCATTGGGAAATTTAGAAATCAACATTGAAAGGACCTCTTGGGTAAATTAATCCCAAGAGTGAAGAACCCATACCTTAATGAAGATAAATCCACGAAATTTAAGTGAAATCCTAGAGAAATTGACCTTCTTGTTCAAGCTTTGTTCCTTCTTCAATGGAGAAATTGGGGAGAGAGAATCTAGGGAGAGGTGAGAGCTTTTTTTTTTTTTGGAAATTGGGTTTGGAGTGAGTTATAATGGATTAAAACTGATCCTATGTCAATCTATAGTAACCCCCTAAATTACCCAAAACACCCCTCACTTAAAATGGTCTTTTTGAAGTCAAAATGCCAAATATACAATTTTACTGAATCAGGGAAGTGACTCTGCGTCGCGAGGCTAATTCCCATTTTTATTTTTGAAAAAGTGGTCTCAGGCTTTAAGGTCCGTGTGAGATGTGTGTCGCGCAGCAGCCCTTTGGATCTTGACTCACGCAGACTGCTTTGGCAGCCTGGCCACCCATGTTGTGGTCCTCCTCAAGGACCCTTCAGGTGGTCCTTTGGGCGTCGTTATTGGATGTTTAGACCCTATATATGACACTCTACCTAACCAAAATATTCTTACAAGCTTTAGACTTCATTTGACCCTCCAAATACTTCACTAAATAAAGTGACGTCAACTAGTTCAATTTAGCTAGTTTCCGAACGTCATGGACGTTCCTGGACGTCTTGGTTCTAAAACTTCTCGGATAACTTATAAAAATTATTTTAGATCTTAAAACAGTATCTAAACCTTTAGACATTTATGTTAGGCTCTAGGTTAGGTCTTGACTTTTCAGAGTGTTACATTTTCCCCTCTTAGGAACATTCGTCCTCGAATGACACTAAACTTTTAAAAGGGAAAGGATAGACTCAAGACTATCAATCCAAACAACAATATACAACATCAACATGAGTTACAACTCAAGGTGTGTTACACAACTACATTCAACGCATAATCATGGCATTTACACAAATGACTCAAAGCATCAATTTTCACACATAAGGCTCAAAGTAACAACATGAGGAATTTCCTTCTCACAATAGCAACATGATCTCAACATATCTTTAAAGAGTCAATTATACCAAAGTTCCTATCTCAACATATCAACATGTTCAATATAACTTCATGAAGGAAACAATATACCAAATACACAAAATAGTACAATTCAAGCAAAAGAACAATTTTCCATGATAGTTCATTTTAGCACAAACCTTTTACCATAAACATGCATAACTTTGCAAAACAAGTTAAATTCAAATCAACTCATTATTTTCATTATTAATAGGAATAACTAACCTTAGCTAGAAAAGAGATGAGGATAACGGGACTTCATGTCGGCCTCGACCTCTCATGTTGGTCCCTAAACTAGTGGTTTCTCCATAACACTTTTACGAGGCCACCTCCTTGTTCCTCAACCTCTTAACTTATCTATCAAGTATTTGAACTGGAACCTCTTCATAGGAGAGGTTATCTTCCACTCAAAGACCTGCAATTGGAAGAATTGACTCGGGGTCACCAATACACTTCTTTAGCATAGATACATGGAAGACTGGGTGAACCGAAGATACCTCACTAGGTAATCTCAACTCGTATGCAAACTTGACAACCCTTTGCAAAATTTCATAGGGACCGACATAACGAGGACTTAACTTCCCTTTCTTGCCAAATCTTACCACCCCTTTCATGTGTGATATTTTCAAATACACCTTATCACCTTCATCAAACTCTAATTCTCTTCTCCTGTCGGCATAAGACTGTTGCCGACTATAGGCTGTTTGCAAATGATTTCTTATTAGGTGAACTTTCTCCAAGGTCTTATAGATCCAGTCGGGACGAAGAAGCAAAGACTCCCCTACCTCAAACCATCCAATAGGAGACCTACACCTCCTACCATACAATGCTTCAAAAGGAGCCATGGATATTGAGGAATGATAACTATTGTTATAATAAAACTCAACCAAAGGTAAGTGCTCATCCCAACTACCCTTTAAGTCAATGATACAAACTCTAAGCATATCCTTAAGAGTTTGGATAGTACACTCCGCTTGACCATCCGTTTGGGGATGAAAAGCGGTGCTCAACTTCACTTGCGTACCCAACTGTTTTTGAAACAATTTCCAAAACCTAGATGTGAATTGTGTACCCCTATCCGATATGATGGATAGCAGAACACCATGAAGACTCACAATCACATCCATATAGATCTTTGCATAATCTTCTGCCGAGTAAGTGGACTTAAAAGGAATAAAATGGGCGGACTTGGTCAATCTATCAACCACCACCCATATAGAGTCATTTTGCCTTTGAGTCTGAGGCAAACCCACTATAAAGTCCATATTAATGTCTTCTCACTTCCAAGCGGGAACTTGGATTTCTTAAAGTAAACCACCCGGCTTTTGGTTCTCGACTTCCACTTGTTGGCAATTCGTAGAGTTTGCAACAAATTTCGTTATGTCCTTTTTCAAGCCATACAACCAAAACAGTTCTTTGAGGTCATGAAACATCTTAGTAGAACCCGGATTAATTGAATAACGGGACACATGATCTTCCTGTAGGATCCGATTTGTCATATCATCCACATTGGATACACACAACCTTCCTTGGTACCTCAAAACACCATCCCCCCTTGGGAGAATGACGCATTAAGTTTACCAAGGACCGATTCCTTCAACTCAATCAATAATGGATCAAGGTGTTGCTTAGACTTCACCTCAACCACCAAATATGATTCAGAGTTGTGATGAACCACAATACCAACATTTGGAGAATATTCGAATCGAACACCCTTCACTAGGTATTTCTTGGCTTCATTGTCACGACCCGAGACCACACCCTAGAAGGTAGGTCACAATCTCGGATTGTAAAATGGCATACTCGACCTCTCGGAGGTCTCATACAAGCCTCTCATATCATTCATCGCATATACATAATGAAGAGTAGTGCGGAATTAAAAATTTTCATAAAACAACATCATAGTCCTTAAAAAGTCTTTCATATAGAAGTAATAGGAAATACTAAGTCTCAATATCATCATATTAAGACACAAGAGTACTTGGGACATGGCCCATAAGAAATAGAAAACATAGTACTATGAAGTATATTAGAATACTTCAATACGAAACATAAAAGACATATATGCCCTCGAGTCAAGTGAGGACATACTTCAACTTCTCTTCAACGATCTTCTAATTCCAAAGTTGGATTGCGATCGGCGTATTCGACCTCTTGGAGGTCTCATAAAAGCCGATCATATCATTCATCGCATATACATTACGAACAGTAGTGAGGAATTTAAACTTTTCATAAAACAATCCAAAAGTCATAAACTCTTTCATAGATGGAAATAGGAAAACACTAAGTCTCGATCATCATCTTAAGACACAATAATACTTGGGTCACGGCCCATACGAATTTAAAACATACTACTATAGTGTATCACAAACTTTATAAAAGAAACATAAAATGACATATATGCCCTCGAGTCAAGTGAGGACAAACTTCAACTCTTCTTGAATGATCTCCTTGTCCAAGTCTTCTTCCCAAAGCTCTTCACCTACAAAGAACTAATGGATAGAAAATAAAGCATGGAATTAGTACAACCACAAGTACTAAGTATGGCATTATGCATAAAAATCATGAAAAAGGACTTTATTGGAAATATGCATCTTTTCTTTAAAACATCATAACATAATCATAAGAATAACATTTATCAACTTAAAATCACATAAGAAAACATTAAGCCGAAAAATATGATTTTTAACTCACATTACAGTGAGTTCACTTCATTGTACAGTGAAGTCCCTTTACTGTTACAGTGAAGTCTAAGCCATCTCTTTTGAAATTATTTTAGCATGTAGTCTTCTCACTAACATCATCCTAAGATTCACTTAAGTCACACAAATAGAGACCGCCCATACACCCTTTCTAGATGTGACTAAACGACCCTTAAGATTTCTAATAATGAGTCACATACACACTTACAAAGCATCTTAAACATCAAGGTAAGATTCTTCTACGAAAGGTGACTCTAAGTCTCACTTGAGTGAGTTGTGAAGCAACCACCTATACAATCCCTTACACACACACTCAAGAGAGCCTATAGACTACCTAGGATAGAATCATTCTCACTAAACACATCAACACATAGATGATATGACATTCTCCCTCCAAAGGTTATCAAAAGACCTACTTTAGTAAATCAAGAAGATAACGTCCATGATTGACCTCTTCAAGATTACCTAAATAGTCCTTTAGACTACCTAAGGCTTAGATTATGTCTTCAACACCAAACATCTTCCCTAACAAGAGTCATTCTCAAGACATCCAAAGATAAGACAAGAAGAGCTCATCCCATATGCCTCTTCACACTTTAGTTAAGGAGTCCTTAAGTTACTTTAGATTAGGTACTTATTCATTTACATACTTTCTAACATAAATCATTAGTTCATTAGTTCATTTAGAAGACATACATCACATAAAGGACATTCAAATTATGGTCTTAGACAACACCTAGGAACTCCAAGTAGCACCTTCAAAGTCTATTGTGCAATGTCTTGATAGCGTCCCATACCACCACCTAAACATCATAAACATCTCTAATGCTAATAGGTACTACATATGATGAGAATAGGCAATAACCGACATAGACCATGGTAGCAAAGTATGGAATCCGAAGTTCTATCCTACTTCGATGAGGTGTTTTACTTGCCAATGGTAGAACATAGAAATCCCATGTAGGTGCATGGTTAAAGAATATGAACGGCGTACTTTGTATTCTAGTCTCATACTTAACTAGAACTACTTTCCTTTACCATACTCACTCGGTGCTAGCCTTAGTTCTCATAGATCAATTCACATTAAGGTTCATACAAATGGGTACCATATCATGTTCATGACCCAATTACATTTACCCTACCAAAGCAAGGTCCATTAGGGCTATCTCACTATGGAGACAAGAAGCTCATCGCGACTTTCCTAAGTTATGATATGATGTTGTTCCAGCCAATCAACCTTAAGTCCATCACTCATTACATGAAGGATACCATTACGGCTAACTACTTCACGATTCATAACCTTACCACTTGTTTCAAGGTTCCACATAAATGACCCTTTTATCATCATTCAAGATATAACCTATATTCATTTATTCAAGACTAAGACCCTTTAGGTTCCTTAGTCAAGACATCACATATTCACATAAGCATCAAGTAAGGGACATAATTCTACTTAAACAAGACACACCATACTTCCATTTAACACATATACCCTATCTTTCTTTAGACTCTTAGGAATGACCCTTAACCTTATTTAGTCAACCTATTCATTACCTTAACATTATAAACTTAAACATCTTAGACTCATATAGCCAAATTAGGAACAACCATGATCCAACTCTAAGACTACATAATTAACACATAGCCATAGCATAACATGATTACCTAGATAGTATCAACAGTCTAACACGTACTTTCACATGTAGGTAGATATGATCATACATCATCAAATCAACTACACAAATAGACATATAAGTTCAAGTAGTGCCGAAAAGGCCATGATCATAAATATACTAGAAAGTAACGCCGACAAGGCCACATCAATTCACATAGCACCGCCACCAAAGGTGGGCCAAACCAATCATCACATAATTGAAGTATAATTAACATTGAATAAGAAGAAATAGGGAAGCGTACCACCACTTCATCATCAACACTTCAAGCCAATACCAAATCACCCAATTTAACATCATAAGGCCCTTACCCATGGCCATGAACACCAATTAAATACACAATTATAGAAATCAATGAAATCTAACCCAATTCAATATAGATTCAACAATACAATACCAATTTGGTAACAATTGAATACAATCCTTACATCAATAGAAAGCCCATAAGAAACTACACATGAATTCATCAACATTAAGCCAATATTATGTAACCCATAATTTAGTCAAAATCTTGGGTTCATCAATTACATGGTTTCATAGGTAATTTAGGTTAAAATAATCAATACAACATCAATCTAATCCATAATAGACGTTTGAAAACCATTAATGCAAGAACCCATGGTAGAATCATGAAATTGGACAATTCACCTTTTGAAAACTTTGAAATCATCTTTGAAAGTTGGTCTCCTTGATGAAACGAGTTTCAAGGATCCAAAGCCATACCTCAATGAATCTAATTTTTCACTTTGATGAATAATTTCCACTCAAAACGTCACCTCCAAGTTGTTCCTTGATTTGGACTTCAATGGAGTCTTTGGGATTTCTTAAGGGATTTTGGGGTTTTGATTTTAGAAGAATAAAATATTCTAAGTGTTAAACACTTATATACACATTTAAAATACCCAATATACCCTTAATGAACCGCCAATACTCTTATTTGCAAGTGGGGTGAAATTCCCATTTCACCCCTCACTTAACAGTGAGCTGCACGCAGCCACGGGCTCACAAACGGCGTACCCATCGACAGGGCGTAAGCCCACTTACGGACCGTGTTGTCCACTATCGATTGGGTCAGAGCCTGTAAAATGGAAGCTTGGACTCCTAGGATAAGTATCCAACGACGTCCACCACCTACGGGGTGTCGACCAGGCCACTGACCGTTGATTGCCTCCGTAGGTGGACTGCCTTTTGGCAGTTTTGGCCACCAACTTGGTTCCTTCCTCAAGGACCCTTGGATATTCCTTGGGGATAATTTACCGGACGTTTCCAACCCAAATACGATCGTCTATGAGTTTAACACCTCTCTCATAAATTTCATCCAAAACGAACACGTAAAACTCGACAAAACATGCTTAGACACACAAGGTCGATTCAAGGCATATCTTTCAAACGTCATGGACATTCTTGAGTATTTGACCTACAAACTCCACGAAACTTGACACACTGACTTTATATACCATTTAAAATCATTTAAGAACCTTAAAAACTCATGAATTTAACATAAACACATAGAACCACATACGAGGCACATAGGTGACTTAGTCGTCGAACGTCTTGGTTGACCCTTGACGTTTGACTCCCAATGCACCTAATACATAAGCTACTGCCTCAAAACAACATTATAGGCCACTTTATTACCTTATACCACCATTACCAACATGTTAGGATCTAGTTAACCTAAGTCATTTTCGAGGTCTTACAATCTCCCCCACTTGGACAACATTCGTCCTCGAATGACACTTGCCACTCTCCGAACACTTCCAAGAATAGGGATTCAACTAGAAGCACATATCCAAACCATACAACACAAAATCAAGAAGAAAACATCACTTTCACATGTTCAAGACATTCACAACACAACAAGAAACTAGAATACAATTCTATAACTCATTATGCTACAAAACTCACATGCTTCATTCCAAATGGTAAAAACACATTTTATATTCAATATCATACTTATATACATCAGTTCTAACTACATAACAATAATTGTAGACCAAAGAATCAATTAGTCAGTATTTCAAAAATATTACAGTGAACAGTGAACAGTGCTTTTTGGCAAATTTTTCAAAAAAATGAAATCATAAGCAATTCATGATATAGACATGCTCAAATGAAAGGTAACATCATATAAACACCTTTTACAACATGCTCATAACCCAATAAAACACACAATTCAAGAAGTTAATTAAATTAAATTTCAACCAAACTCCTAAATATCATGCACATGCAACACTTCTAGCACAACTTTTAACCATTCTCCCCCACTTAGAAAGAATTCATACTATAACAAGAGAAACAAGGACTTACCAATGTCATCATCACTCTCATCCGGCTTCTCACCTCTAGTCCGGTGTGCATAGAAACGCCTCTTAGTTGGAGCATCTTTGTAACAACCCTAAAAATGGATATGATATGTAATGCTTAATCTTTCTAGAATGCCTACGATTAGACCGGGTTCACACGGATTGATGCGCGTAAAACCAGACCTCTGAACCCTTTCTACAACCAAGCCAACTAACTTTGGGAGTTAGTTGAGCTAGGAAAGGTTGGGTCCAGCCATGTAGGGCTCTCGAATACAAAGATTTACTCGAATGAGTCTTTACCGGACTTAAAAAGGGAAAATCCTAGGTTTGGAGGGTTTAGGGGTAAAATGGTCTTTTTCTAGGCTAAGGTTAGTATCGTAATTACCCTAAATATATAATTAATTATTTAATTAATAAGGTGGAGTAGCATTTTGGGGAGAGAGGGCCGAAAATTGGCTTCTTGAGTGAAGTCTTGGTCCACCCGGGTTCGAACCTAGGTGGAAGCGATGATTTAAATTGTTTTTATTTAAGTTGGTAAATTAATGTAATTAATTAATATTTATTATTAATTATATGATTTAAAATAAAAGGGAAATCTGATTGTTTACCATTTAATAAAACCTTATTTGACTAAGTCCTAAACTAGACTCCTAATCCTAAGGAACCTCTCTCTTTTTTACGTTTCATTCACTCTCACGATCTGCCACTCTCTCTATTTGTTTCTCACGTGCTCTCTCTGCCAAAATAACAGGCAAGAACAGAAAATTTACTAAAGTTCTTCACACTTGAAGAACTCTCAACGAAAGATAAAAACAAACGACTAATCAATCACGTTAGGCAAAGGGAGGTTTTTTCCATTGAAAGTTTGGTGTTGAAACTTGGATTGGGCATGAGTTTAGGAGAAGGTTTGGGCAGCAACTTCAAGGCTTGAACATCATAAAAGGTATGGGTTATCTTCTCTCTGGGTCCCTTTCCCAAGAGACCGCTTAAGATTCAGTCAATTCTAATCCGAAAACTAGTATTGTTCCCCGTTGCATGTCCCTGTCACTAGGTCCATTGATTCGTAGGTTGGGTATGTTTGCTGGTAGATATTAGGCGTGTAATGTGTTTTCGTGATGAATATGTTCATGAATGTATGTTTGAAATTGTATGAATGACAACCCATGTTTTCCGAACTATGTGTATGTGTGTGCAAAATGTGAACTGTGGCCTATAGCCCTCGGGTTTAATGCTCAAAAATGATGTATTATGGTTGTATTCTTACGTGTACAAACTTATGTAAATCGTGATGTTCATATGAAGTGTAATGTGGCTGAATTGAGTGAGAAACTCTTGGCTAAACGAATCCATGAAAATGCACCAATAACGTTATAAATGAACCATGAAATTTCCCTAAGAACTAATGTGTAACTTGATGAAAAAGATGCTGAAAAACTACAAAATTTCCAGCCCAAAGTTGATGAATTTCGGTCAAGTTAAAATGGTTTAAAATGTTATGAAAAATGAAGAAAAATAAGTGAGGTCACTGAGGGTCGAACCCGTTACCTCACCATGTTAAAAACCATGAAAATAAGTGAGTTACAAGTATTGTGGTGAGGGGGATTCGAACCATGGTATTGGCTGGAAAATGGAATTATGAAAAAAAGAAATGAGAGGAGTGGGATTCGAACCCACAACCTCTCAGTCAGACTTAAGGAAATTAAAAGAGATTAAATGTTGAGGCGTGTGGGAATCGAACCCACGACCTCTAGGCTGATTAAGGGATTAAAGAGAAAAGTAAAGTGAGGCTGTGGGGATTCGAACCCACACCCTCATGGTCAACTCAAAAAGGTCAAGGAAAAAGATATTAAAATAAAAGGGGGCTGTGGGGGTTCGATCCCACAACCCCTCGGCCAAGAAAAGGAAGATTCAAAGAAAAGAAATTAAAAGGAAACGAAGGTGTTGGGGATTGATCTTGGGTCCCCAAGCCGTGTGGATCAAACTAAAACAAATAAAAAATGGAAGTGTTGTCCAAGGGATTCGAAATCGGGTTCCCTTGCCCAAATTCCGTATTGATACATAAGTCATACGTGAATTAAATGTTCAAGAATAATGCTGCCTAATTAGATCGAAATTGAGATCCTGGCATACATACAAGATGCATATGTCTTGTACCACATAATCTTAGGAAGATATGAATCACTTAAACGAACTATGAATGAAGCCTCATGGCTTGTATGTATAGACCCATAAGTCAAGCATACATTTAAAAATAAGTGAACCTAAGATGTATGTAATGAAATGATGGTAACCCTAGAAGTGTTAAGTACGAGTGTAAAACACACTAAATGGCCAAGTGCATTGGCATACGATGAAATGTTATGTAATGAAATGATGAAACACTAGAAGGGTTAAGTAAGAGTGTGAAACACACAAATGGCCAAGTGCATTGGCATATGATGAAATGAACATTAACGGAAAAAGGGGTGAGTAATTATGAAGAGCAAATGTGCTAATGTTAATGAATGTGGTGACAACATGATAAGAGGCTAATGTGAAAGATGAGAGCAATCTCAAATGAGCCTAAGTAAATGTTACATAGACGTACTCACCTATGAGAGTGTAAAGTTAATGAAGAGACTAGTCTCTATGAACACTCTAATGAAAGTATTGAGAAAAATGTATACTTAATACTAATGATGAGATGAGAAATCATCTATTGAGCTATGATGTCCTCATACTAGAAGCCAGCTTCCATGACGTATGATTTGAATGAAATGGAACTTTATACTGAGCACCGATAGACTATCTATGAGCGTTGATGCCTTCTTTCGGGAAGGGCGGAGGTTCATGGAACTCTCATGAGATGAGCTGTCCGGCATGCCGGGTATGGGTCTCCTTATATCTCCTAGTCTTCGAACCTATACTGCTAATATAGGGATCTGGCGGGGTTCAATTCCCATGTACGCTAGCATGTTTACGGGTCACTTTGGCCCGTGATTCCACCTCTTTTTGGTGTGGGGGAGACTCTGGATTTCATGATGCTCACGTGATCTATGTCGGTTAAAGTTAAAGTTCCCAAAGAATGAATGAGGTCAGCCTCTAATGATGCACATAATGAAATGAACGATACCAAAGGTGTTAGGATAGGATAATCAAGAGGTGAGCTAGACTCAAGTAATGACACTAGGTTATTCTTGATCATTGCACATCAAACCCGATGAGAGTCTTACACTACATCCTAGGTATGGCTGGTGTTTACACTAACTTATGAATGAATGAAATGAAGTACGTATGAATGAATGAAGTAGACTCTATGTTTGGTAAAGAAGGCTCCCTAGTTGAGGTCCCATATGTTGAGCCCTCATTTTGGGAAGTCTTAATGTCAAGTCAATGATTCCAAGGTCTCATGGCATATGAACGAATGATATGAAAGATGTTATGTGCTACATATAATATGTTATGTGCTATGTGTAAGATGTTATGTGCTGTGTGCAATATGATACGTATGATGATGTATGTTACTCTCGTGGCATGACTTTCCTAATCCAATTTGGCAAGTCCACTGACTTTCCAAATCCAAATTTGGCAAGTCCACTAACTTTCCTAATCCAAATTTGGCTAGACTACTAACTTGACTTTCCATAAATCATTTTGTTAGGAAAGAGCTATTCTTACTCATGCATGTCCTTGGTGTGTGCTTGCATATACCCATACTTAGTACAAGTGTGTACTAATCCCATACAACTCTATATTTTTAGGTGCAGGCACAGGTGGATGCTAGAGTTTACAGGTTGACGTTACATCTATCCTGACGTGGATGTTTCATCCGAACTTGGGAGGCCTTCATGCTTTCAAGGATGTCTACCGTTATTATCTAGCTTAGATGTAGGATTTAGCTAGTGGAGCATGTTCCACTAGTGTTTCTTTCAACTTTCATTTCAGACTTTGTATTGGTACCGTTTTGGCGAAATACGTTTAATGCAATTATGAACTGTTTCTTTCATTTGATTATCTCTATATTAGATGGTTGATTTGTGAACCCCTATGATGTTAAGTTTAAAATGCTTTGCATGAAATAAGAAAACAAAAAGTTCAAATTTTCCACTAAAATTAATCTAGATAAAGTAAGAATGACGTATGTAGGCTTGTCTGCGACCTCTGAGAGGTAAATGACGCCGGTCTCGTCTGGGGTCTAGATTCCGGTCGTGACAAAGTTAGTATCAGAACACTAGGTTAAAGTCCGAGGATAATACGTTCACATCAACCACATTGAGTAGTTTCTAAGTCATGGTAGTGAAGTGCACCACTATCCTGAATTAGAGACTGCATGATGCATAGGAAAATTTCCCTTCTTCTACTCTTTATCGTGCTATCTAGAGCTTTGACACTTTTTGTCATTTTAAGTATCTAATTTCTTCTTGTGTGAGAGCGTAAAAAAATACACACAAGGATTAGGATGGCCAAGTGGTCTAAGGCACCAGACTCAAGATCTGCCCTTCCCAAGAAGGGGTAGTGATAGAAATGCCCAGCTTGAACGAAAGACGTTTGGTAAAAGTGGTTGTTCGCATGGAGGTGAGTGCATGGTATGTTGTAAAGCCTGCTATGAGTATTGATGAAGAGGAGAAGGCTAAGTTGGCTTCTTACTAGATCAAGGATATGGCTTAGGTATGGATTACTTCATAAATTCTAGACTACCATAGACTATCGAAACAAGGTAGTAAGGTTAAGTTTCCGAATAAGTTAGAGTTAAAATGAATTCATGTTTGCATGTCATGTTGCTGTTTTTGTATAACGTGGACATGATTTTTGTGTTGCATAAGTTGTGAGGTGCATCAAGTTAAGTGTGATTGAGAAGGAAGTTCCTCAATCTCAAATATAAACCTTCAGATAAGCTTGAGTAATATGCATTATCCAGATTAAATGTGAAATAGAAATTCACAAAGAGTAAAGTCTCAAGTATGTTAAGATTGATCTTCGTTCAAGGTATCATCAGCTTAGGGTTAGGGATGGAGATATCCAAAAGATAGCCTTTCGTACCCATTTTGGTCATTATGAGTTCTTAGTCATGTCATTTGGTCTCACTAATGCACCAGCTGCATTTATGGACCTCATGAACCGAGCCTTCCGTGAATACCTTGATTCTTTCGTCATAGTATTCATTGATGACATCCTCATCTACTCTAGGACTAAGGAAGAGCATGAATAGTATTCGAGACTAACCTTGCAGGTACTTAGACAACATCAGCTGTACGCCAAATTCAGCAAGTGTGAATTTTGGCTTAGATCAGTGACCTTTCTGGGTCATGTTGTGTCCGATCAGGGTGTGGAGGTGGACCCCGGAAGACTGAGTTTGTGAAGAACTGGCCAAAACATCTTACTCCCACCGATATCCGTAGCTTTCTGGGATTGTCTGGTTACTACCGCAGGTTCGTGGAGGGTTTTTCTTCCATTGTTGCCCCACTGATAGCTTTGACTAAGAAGAAGGCCAAGTTCAAGTAGACGGAGACTTGTGAGAAGAGTTTCCAGGAGCTGAAGGACAGACTCAGTTCAGCCCCGATGCTTACTTTGCTAAGTGTGGTGAGAATTACACTGTTTATTGTGATGCATCTAGGGTTGGTTTGGGTTGTGTTCTTATGCAGGTTGGTAAGGTGATAGCATATGCGTCCAGACAGCTCAAGGTTCATGAGAAGAATTATCCCACTCATGACCTGGAGTTGGCATCTGTGGTGTTTGCACTGAAGCTGTGGAGGCACTACTTGTATGGAGTGCATGTGGACGTGTTCACAGACCACAAGAGTCTCTAGTACGTGTTAACGCAGAGGGAGTTGAATCTACGTCAGCGGAGATGGTTGGAGCTATTGAAAGACTATGATATTCCACTACCATCCAGGTAAGGCTAATGTTGTAGCTGATGCTTTGAGAAGGATGAGCATGGGAAGTACATCCCACGTTGAGGATGAGAAGAAGGAGTTGGCAAAAGATGTACACAGACTGGCCAGACTGGGTGGGTGGGTGGTTGACTCTACTAGTGGGGGTGTTTCAGTTCATCCTAGTTCTGAATCATCCTTGGTAGTTGAAGTCAAGCAGGTCAGCATCGCGATGCTGTGTTGATGGAGCTGAAGGACTCAGTGTTGATAAAGATGAATGAGTCTTTTGCTTTGGGAGGTGACGGCATACTTAGGTACCAGGACAGGATGTATGTACCAGATGTGGATGATTTGCGGACCAGGATTGTTGCAGAGGCCCATAGTTCCAGATATTTTATACATCCAGGTTCCACCAAGATGTATCATGATCTTAAGCAGATTTATTGGTGGGATGGAATGAAAAAGGACATTTCAGAATATGTGGCCATGTGTCCTAATTGTCAGCATGTTAAGGCAGAACATCTTAAGCCTGGCGGTCTTACTCAGATTATTGAGGTTCTGACTTGGAAGTGGGAGGCCATTAATATGGACTTCGTGGTTGGTCTTCCGAGGACTAGGAGACAATATGACTTCATATGGGTTATTGTGGACAGAATGACTCAGTCTGCCCACTTTATCCCTGTGAAGTCTACTTACAGAGCTGAGGATTATGCGAGACTCTACATTGATGAGATTGTGAGATGGCATGGGATTCCTTTGTCGATCATTTCAGATAGAGGAGCTTAGTTCACTTCACATTTTTGGAGATCCTTCCAGAAGAGCTTAGGCACGCAGGTAAATCTTAGTACTGCCTTTCATCCTCAGACTGATGGGCAGGCAGAGCGCACCATTCAGACATTGGAGGACATGTTGAGAGCGTGTGTGATTGACTTCAGGGGTAGCTGGGATGACCATCTGACTTTGATAGAGTTCTCGTATAATAATAGCTATCACTCCAACATTGGGATGGCACCGTTTGAGGCACTGTATGGTAAGAGGTGTAGATCTCCAGTTAGGTGGTTCTAGGTTGGAGAGTCATCCATTTTAGGTCCAGAGATCATTCATGAGGCCTTAGAGAAGGTCAGGGCGATTAGGGGACAAGGTCTATTTGAAGATATCACCTATGAAGGGGGTGATGAGGTTTGGCAGGAAGGAGAAGTTGAGTCCGAGGTATGTTGGGCCATATGAGATCCTACAGCGTGGGTGAGGTGGCCTATGAGTTGGCATTGCATGCGGAGCTAGATTCTGTCCATCCAGTCTTTCATGTATCCATGTTAAAGAAGTGCCTAGGTGATCCTGCATCGATTCTACCTGTGGAAGGTTTAGGGGTCGATGAAGACTTGTCCTACGAGGAGGTACCTGTTGAGATCTTAGACAAACAGGTCAAGCGGCTGAGGAACAAGGAGATTGCCACAGTGCAGGTATTGTAGAGGAATAATCTTGTTGAGGGTGCTACATGGGAGGCCGAGGCCGATATGAGATCCCACTACCCTCATCTTTTCAGCTCTTGAGGTTAGACTTCCTACTCTTAAGTCTAAGTTTCCTTATCTCTCCATTCTTTGTTGCTATTGCTTGACTGTGCATAGTGATTATGTTATGTTATGACTGGCATTGTTCTAGATAGTTAGTTGTGTCATTCAGGGACAAATGTTCCTAAGGGGGGGATAATGTAACAACCCTAAAAATGAATATGATAAGTAATGCTTAATGTGTCTAGAATGCCTACGATTAGACCGGGTCCACACGGATTTATGCGCGTAGAACCAGACCTCTGAACCCTTGCTAGAGCCAAGCCAACTAACTTGGGGAGGTAGTTGAGTTAGGAAAGGTTGGGTCCAGCCATGTAGGGCTCTCGAATACGAAGATTTACTCGAATGAGTCTTTACCGTACTTAAAAAGGGAAAATCTTACGTTTGGAGGGTCTATGGGTAAAATGGTCTTTTTCCAGGCTAAGGGTAGTATCGTAATTACCCTAAATATATAATTAATCATTTAATTAATAAGGTGGAGGGGCATTTTCGGGAGAGAGGGCCGAAAATTGGCTTATTGAGTGAAGTCTTGCTCCACCCGGGTTCGAACATAGGTGGAAGCGATGATTTAAATTGTTTTTATTTAAGTTGGTAAATTAATGTAATTAATTAATATTTATTATTTATTATCTGATTTAAAATAAAAGGGAAATCTGATTTTTTACCATTTAATAAAACCTTATTTGACTAAGTCCTAAATTAGACTCCTAATCCTAAGGAACCTCTCTCTTTTTCAAGTTTCATTCACTCCCACGATCTGCCTCTCTCTCTGTTTATTTCTCACGTGTTCTCTCTGCCAAAATAACATGCAAGAACAGAAAATTTACTAAAGTTCTTCACACTTGAAGAACTCTCAACGAAAGATAAAAACAAACGGCTAATCAATCACGTTAGGCAAAGAGAGGGTTTTTCCGTTGAAAGTTTGGTGTTGAAACTTGGATTGGGCGTGAGTTTTGGAGAAGGTTTGGGAAGCCAATTCAAGGCTTGAACGTCATAAAAGGTATGGGTTCTCTTCTCATTTGGTCCCTTTCCCAAGAGACCCCTTAAGATTCAGTCAATTCTAATCCGAAAACTAGGATTGTTCCCCGTTGCATGTCACTATTACTAGATCCCATTGATTCGTAGGTTGGGTATGTTTGCTGGTAGATATTAGGCGTGTAATGTGTTTTCGTGACGAATATGTTCATGAATGTATGTTTGAAATCGTATGAATGACAACCCATGTTTTCTGAACTATGTGTATGTGCGTGCAAAATGTGAACTGTGGCCTATAGCCCTCGGGTTTAAGGCTAAAAAATGATGTATTATGGTTGTATTCTTACGTGTACAAACTTATGTAAATCGTGATGTTCATATGAAGTGTAATGTGGCTGAATTGAGAGAGAAACTCTTGACTAAACGAATCCCCGAAAATGAACCTAGAGCGTTATAAATGAACCATGAAATTTCCCTAAGAACTAATGTGTAACTTGATGAAAAAGATGCTGAAAAACTACAAAATTTCCAGCCACGAGTTGATGAATTTCGGTCAAGTTACAATGGCTTAAAATGTTATGAAAAATGAAGAAAAATAAGTGAGGTCACTGAGGGTCGAACCCGTGACCTCACCATGTAAAAAACCATGAAAATAAGTGAGTTAAAAGTATTGTGGTGAGGGGGATTCGAACCATGGTCTTGTCTGGAAAATGAAATTATGAAAAAAAGAAATGAGAGGAGTGGGATTCGAACCCACAACCTCTCAGTTAGACTTAAGGAAATTAAAAGAGATTAAATGTTAAGGGTGTGGGAATCGAACCCACGACCTCTAGGCTGATTAAGGGATTAAAGAGAAAAATAAAGTGAGGCTGTGGGGATTCAAACCCACACCCTCATGGTCAACTCGAAAAGGTCAAGGAAAAAGAAATTAAAATAAAAGGGGGCTCAGGGTGTTCAATCCCACAACACCTCGGCCAAGAAAGGCAAGGTTCAAAGTAAAGAAATTAAAAGGAAACGAAGGTGTTGGGGCTCGATCTTGAGTCCCCAAGCCGTATGGATCAAACTAAAATATATAAAAAAAATGTAAGTGTTGTCCAAGGGATTCGAAATCGGGTTCCCTTGCCCAAATTCCGTATTGATACATAAGTCATACGTGAATTAAATGTTCAAGAATAATGCTGCCTGCTTAGATTGAAATTGAGATCTTGGCATACATACAAGATGCATAAGTCTTGTACCACATAATCTTAGGAAGATATGAATCACTTAAACGAACTATGAATGAAGCCTCATGGCTTGTATGTATAGACCCATAAGTCTAGCATACATTTAATAAGTGAACCTAAGATGTATGTAATGAAATGATGTAACCCTAGAAGGGTTAAGTACGAGTGTAAAATACACTAAATGGCTAAGTGCATTGGCATACAATTAAATGAATATTATGTAATGAAATGATGAAACCCTAGAAGGGTTAAGTAAGAGTGTGAAACACACAAATGGCCAAGTGCATTGGCATATGATGAAATGAACATTAACGTAAAAAGGGGTGAGTAATTAAGAAGATCAAATGTGCTAATGTTAATGAATGTGGTGACAACATGATAAGAGGCTAATGTGAAAGATGAGAGCAATCTCAAATGAGCCTAAGTAAATGTTACATAAACGTACTCACCTATGAGAGTGTAAAGTTAATGAAGAGACTAGTTTCTATGAACACTCTAATGAAAGTATTGAGAATAATGTATACTTAATACTAATGATGAGATGAGAAATCATCTATTGAGCTATGATGTCCTCATACTAGAAGCCATCTTCCATGACTTATGAGTTGAATGAAATGGAACTTTATACTGAGCACTGATAGACTAGCTATGAGCGGTGATGCCTTCTTTCGGGAAGGGCGGAGGTTCACGGAACTCTCATGAGATGAGACTGTCCGGCATGCCGGGTATGGGTCTCCTTATATCTCCTAGTCTTCGAACCTATACTGCCAATATAGGGATCTGGGGGGGTTCAATTCCCATGTACGCTAGCATGTTTACGGGTCACTTTGGCCGGTGATTCCACCTTTTTTCGGTATGGGGGAGACACTGGATTTCATGA
Source organism: Solanum sitiens (assembly GCA_016801875.1). NCBI lineage: Eukaryota > Viridiplantae > Streptophyta > Magnoliopsida > Solanales > Solanaceae > Solanum > Solanum sitiens. The sequence continues at coordinate 218,883 of JABWTJ010000486.1, read as the reverse complement.
TGCTCACATGATCTATGTCGGTTAAAGTTAAAGTTCCCAAAGAATGAATGAGGCCAGCCTCTAATGATGCACATAATGAAATGAACGATACCAAAGGTGTTAGGATAGGATAATCAAGAGGTGAACTAGACTCAAGTAATGACACTAGGTTACTTTTTATAATTGCACATCAAACCCGATGAGAGTCTTACACTACATCCTAGGTATGGCTAGTGTTTACACTAGCTTATGAATGAATGAAATGAAGTACGTATGAATGAATGAAGTAGACTCTGTGTTTGTTAAAGAAGGCTCCCTAGTTGATGTCACATATGTTGAGCCCTCATTTTGGGAAGTCTTAATGTCAATTCCATGATTCCAAGGTGTCATGGCATATGAACGAATGATATGAAAGATGTTATGTGCTATATACAATATGTTATGTGCTATGTGTAAGATGTTATGTGTTGTGTGCAATATGATACGTATGATGATGTATGTCACTCTCATGGCATGACTTTCCTAATCCAATTTGGTAAGTCCACTGACTTTCCAAATCCAAATTTGGCAAGTCCACTAACTTTCCTAATCCAAATTTGGCTAGACTACTGACTTGACTTTCCATAAATCATGTTGTTAGGAAAGAGCTATTCTTACTCATGCATGTCCTTGGTGTGTGCTTGCATATACCCATACTTAGTACAAGTGTGTACTAATCCCATACAACTCTATATTTTTAGGTGCAGGCACAGGTGGACGCTAGAGTTTACAGGATGACGTTGCAGCTATTCGGAAGTGGATGTTTCATCCGGACTTGGTAGGCCCTCATGCTTTCGAGGATGTCTACCATTATTATCTAGCTTACATATAGGCTTTAGCTAGTGGAGCATGTTCCACTAGTGTTTCTTTCCACTTTCATTTCAGACTTTGTATTGGTGCCATTTTGGTAAAATACGTTTAATGCAATTATGAACTGTTTCTTTCATTTGATTATCTCTATATTAGATGGTTGATTTGTGAACGCCTATGATGTTAAGTTTAAAATGCTTTGCATGAAATAAGAAAACAAAAAGTTCAAATTTTCCTCTAAAATTAACCTAGATGAAGTAAGAATGACGTATGTAGGCTTCTTTGCGACCTTTGAGAGGTCAACGACGCCGGTCTCGTCTGGGGTCTAGATTCCAGTCGTGACAATCTTCCTTTGGAACACTAGGCTCAACCTTCTTACCCTCCTTCCTAAAAGCAATGTTTGGACAATCTCTCACTTTGTGGCCATCTTTTCCACATCCAAAGCAACTAACGGTACCCAATAGACACTCACCATAATGTTTCTTACCACAAGTGGCACATGTAGGTTTGTCATTGCTAGAACCACCTCCTTTCTCAAACTTTTTCTTAGGAACACTAGGTCCATCTTGAGTTTGAACCCTCTTTTTGAACCTAGGTTGCACTTGGTCACTCGTAACACTCCTTTTCAAGCTCCTTGACATCCTTCTAAGTTTAGACTCTTAAATTGATTGTGCATACACCATGAGTCTAGCCAAAGTCATATCATCATGTAGCATAGCCGTACGGCATTCTTCCCTCACTAAGTGGGATACACCCGTCACAAAGAGACTCATTTCATCCCTTGGATTAGACACTAGGGATGGTTCATATCTAGACAATGTTGAGAATTTCAAAGAGTATTCCTCAACACTCATATTGACTTGCTTGAGATTGATAAACTCCTCTACTTTTACCTCCCTCCTCTCACGGGGAAAGTACTTACCAAGAAAAGCTTCGTTGAATTCTTCCCACTCAATAGGATCCGACTACACCGACCTATTATCCTTCCATTGAGTGTACCAAATTTGAGACACATCCCTTAGTTGATATGAAGCCAACTCTGCCTTCTCTCTAGATGTAACCCCCATAGCACACAATACCTTGTACATACCATCAAGGAACTCTTGGGGATCTTCATCTACCATAGAGCCAAGAAAGATTGGAGGATTCAACCTCACAAAGTCTCTCAACCTAGATGACATAGTGATATCCGTAGCATTAACCCTAGGAACCATGTTCAAGTTAGCTTGAGTAGTCACGGCTCGGGCTAAAGCAAGCAAAGCCTCGCTAATATCCCCATTAGTCAACTCCGGCACCTCATTACCTCATCCCACATTAGGGGCATGATCACCTTGAGGAGGCACTTGAGCACCTTGAGCACCTTGGACTCCTTGCCCATCTTGAAGCACTTGCTCAACTTGCTCAATATGAGGAGGAACTTCCTTATAAACCCTTCCCTCTTCTATCCTTCTAGCGGCCATCCTTCTAGTATTCATCTTCTAGAAACACAAGGAAAAATACATTTAGAAGGATACTTATAACATAACTCTACCTCATGAACATATGAGTAGAAATGAAGAGAAACACTATCGTCCTATATCCTCTCGCCCATATATGTGTCGCGACTCACACCGATGGTCAAGACTCTACTAGACGTGACTTTTCGAGACTTTTTGATACCTAAGACTACTTTCATTAACCTATGCTCTGATACAAAGCTAGTCACATCCCGAAACCACACCCTAGAATATAGGTTGAAATATTGGATTGCGACCGGCGTATTCGACCTCTCGGAGGTCTTATACAAGCCTATCATATCATTCATCGCATATACATATCGAAAAATAGTGCGGAATTTAAAGTTTTCGTAAAACAATCCAAAAGTCATAAACTCTTTCATAGATGGAAAGAGGAAAACACTAAGTCTCGATCATCATCTTAAGACACGATAATACTTGGGTCACGAACCATACTAATTTAGAACATACTACTATAGTCTATTACAAACTTTATAAAAGAAACATAAAATGACATATATGCCATCGAGTCAAGTGAGGACATACTTCAACTCTTCTTGAACGATCTCCTTGTCCAAGTCTTCTTCCCAAAGCTCTTCACCTACAAAGAACTAATGGATAGAAAATAAAGCATAGAATTAGTACAACCATAAGTACTAAGTATGGCATTATGCATAAAAATCATGAAAACGGACTTTATTGGAAATATTCATATTTTCTTTAAAACATCATAACATAATCATAAGAATAACATTTACCAACTTAAAATCACATAAGAAAACATTAAACCAAAAAAACATGATTTTTAACTCACATTACAGTGAGTTCATTTCACTGTACAGTGAAGAGAACAGTGAAGTCTAAGCCCTCTCTTTTGAACTTATTTTAGCATGTAGTCTTCTCACTAACGCCATCCTAAGATTCACTTAAGTCACACAAAGAGAGACCGCACATATACCCTCTCTAGATGTGCCTAAACGACCCTTAAGTTTACTTATAATGAGTCACATACACACTTACAAAGCATCTTAAACATCAAAATAAGATTCTTCTACCAAAGGTGACTCTAAGTCTCACTTGAGTGAGTTGTGAAGCAACCTCCCATACAATCCATTACACACACACTCAAGAGATCCTATAGACTCCCTAGGATAGAATCATTCTGACTAAACACATCAACACATAGATGATATGACATTCTCCTTCCAAAGGCTATTAAAAGACCTACTTAAGTAAATCAAGAATATAACGTCCATGATTGACCTCTTCAAGATTATCTAAATAGTCATTGAGACTACCTAAGGCTTAGATTATGTCTTCAACACCAAAAATCTTCCTAACTAGAGTCATTCTCAAGACTTCCAAAGATAAGATATGAAGAGATCATCCCATATGCCCTCTTCACAATTTAGCTAAGGAGTCCTTAAGTTACTTTAGATTAGGTACTTATTCATTTACATACTTTCTAACATAAATCATTAGTTCATTATTTCATTTAGAAGACATACATCACATAAAGGACATTCAAATAATGGTCTTAGACAAGACCTAGGAACTCCAAGTAACACCTTCAAAGTCTATTGTGGAATGTCTAGATAGCGTCCCATACCACTACCAAAACCACATAAACTTCTCCAATGCTAATAGGTATTCCATATGATGAGAATAGGCAATAACCGACATAGACCATGGTAGCAAAGCATGGAATCCACAGTTTTATCCTACTTCGATGAGGTGTTCTACTTACCAATGGTAGAACATACAAATCCCATGTAGGCACATGGTTAAGGAATATGAAGGGCGTACTTTGTATTCTAGTCTCATACTTAACTAGAACTACTTCCCTTTACCATACTCACTCGGTGCTAGCCTTAGTTCTCATAGATTAATTCACATTAAGGTTCATACAGATGGGTCCCATATCATGTTGAAGAATAAATTACATTTACCCTACCAAAGAAAGGTCCATTAGGGCTATCTCACTATGGCGACAAGAAGCTCATCACGACTTTCCTAAGGTATGATATGATGCCTTTCCATCCAATCAACCTTAAGTCCATCACTCATTATATGAAGGATACCATTACGGCTAACTACTTCCCGATTCATTACCTTACCACTTTGTTCAAGGTTCCACATAAATAACCCTTTTATCATCATTCAAGGTCTCACCTATATTCATTTATTCAAGACCAAGACCCTTTAGGTTCCTAAGTCAAGACATCACATATTCACATAAGCATCAAGTAAGGGACACAAGTCTACCTAAACACAACACAACATACTTCCATTTAACACATATAGCCTATCTTTCTTTAGATTCATTGGAATGACCCTTAACCTTATTTAGTCAACCTATTCATTACCTTAACATTATCAACTTAACCATTTTAGACTCATACATCCAAATTAGGAACAACCATGATCCAACTCTAAGACTACATAATTAACACATAGACATAGCATAACATGATTACCTAGATATTATCAATAGTCTAACACGTACTTTCACATGTAGGTAGATATGATCATACATCATCAAATGAACTAAACAAATAGACATATAAGTTCAAGTAGTGCCAACAAGGCCATGATCATCAATATACTAGAACGTAACGCCGACAAGGCCACATCAATTCACATAGACCCGCCACCAAGGTGGGCCAAACCAATCATAACATAATTGAAGTATAATTAACATTGAATAATAAGAAATAGGCAGCGTACCACCACTTCATCATCAACACTTCAAGCCAATACCAAATCACCCAATTCAACATCATAAGGCCCTTACCCATGGCCATGAACACCAATTCAATACACAATTATAGAAATCAATCAATGATAACCCAATTCAATATAGATTCAACAATCCAATACCAATTTGGTAACATTGAATACAATCCTTACATAAATAGAAAGCCCATAAGAAACTACACATGAATAAATCAACATTAAGACAATATCAAGTAACCCATAATTTAGTCAAATCATAGGTTCATCAATTACATGGGTTCATAGGTAATTTAGGTTAAAATCATCAATACAACATCAATCTAATCCATAATATTCATTTGAAAACCATTAATGCCAGAACCCATGGTAGAGTCATGAAATTGGACAATTCACCTTTTGAAAACATCTTTGAAAGTTGGGCTCCTTGATGAAACGAGTTTCAAGGATCAAAATCCATACCTCAATGAAGCTAACTCTTCACTTTGATGAAAAATTTCCACTCAAAACGTCACCTCCAAGTTGTTCCTTGATTTGGGCTTCAATGGAGTCTTTGGGATTTCTTAAGGGATTTTGGGGTTTTGATTTTAGAAGAATGAAATATTCTAAGTGTTAAACACTTATATACACATTTAAAATACCCAATATACCCTTAAGAAACCGCCAATACTCTTATTTGGAAGTGGGATGAAATTCCCATTTCACCCCTCACTTAACAGTGAGCTTCACGTAGGCACAGGCTCACAAACGACGGACCCATCGACGGGGCATAAGCCCACTTACGGACCGTGCTGTCCACTGTCGATTGGGTCAGAGCCTGTAAAATGGAATCTTGGACTCCTAGGCTAAGTATCCAATGACGCCCACCACCTACGGGGCGTCGACCAGGCCACTGGCCGTTGATTACCCTCCGTAGGTGGACTGCCTTTTGGCAGTTTTGGCCACCAACTTCGTTCCTTCCTCAAGGAACCTTGGATGGTCCTTGGGGATAATTTCTCAAACGTTTCTAACCCAAATACAATTGTCTATGAGTTTAACACCTCTCACATAAATTTCATCCAAAACGAACACGTAAAACTCGACAGAACATGCTTAGACACACAAGGTCGATTCAATGCATATCTTTCGAACGTCATGGACGTTCTTGAGCGTTCGACCTCCAAACTCCACGAAAATTGACACACTGACTTTATAAACCATTTAAACGTAATTAAGAACCTTACAACCTCATTAATTTCACATAAACACATAGAACCACATACAAGACACATAGGTGACTTAGTCATCGAACGTCTTGGTAGACCCTTGACGTTTGACTCCCAATGCACCTAATACTTAAGCTACTGCCTCAAAACAACATTATAGAAAACTTTAGGACCTTAGACCACCATTACCAACATGTTAGGCTCTAGTTAATCTAAGTCATTTTTGAGGTCTTACATCGAAGTCCTCTTCCCAAAAGCTCTTCACCTACCAAGAACTATATAGATAGATAAAAGCATGGAATTAGTACAACGACATGTACTAAGTATGACTTATGCATATAAATCATTAAAACGGACATTTATTGGAAATATGCATATTTTCATTTAAATATCATATTATCATCATAAGAACAACATTTAGCATCTTAGAATAACATAAGAAAACATTTAAACAATTTAACAAATTTTAAAGAGGTACATTACAGTGACCTATATTCACTGTACAGTGAATTGCTTCACTGTAATAGTGAAGTACTTTGTCCTACCTTTTCAAAACTTCCTAGCATGTAGTCTTCTCACTAAAGCTATCCTAAGATTCACTTAAGTCACACAAAAAGATACCGCCCATACACCCTCTCTAGATGTGCCTAAACGATCCTCAAGATTACTCATAATGAGACACATACACACCTACAATACACCAACATACAAGACATACATAATATGGCAATCTCCCCTACCAAGGCTATCAAAAGACTTACTTAAGTATTCATAGAAGAGAACGCCCATACATCCTCTTCAAGTCTACCTAAATAATCCTTAAGACTTTCTAAGTTTATATCATGTCAAACATAACAAGCAACTTCCCTAACTAGAGTAATTCTCAAGACTTCCATAGATAAGATATGAAGAGATCATCCTTTATGCCCTCTTCACACTTTAACTAAGGAATCCTTAAGTCACTTTAGATTAGGTACTCATTCATTTACATACTTTATATCATTAAATAATTATTTCATTAGTTCATTTAAGAGACATACATCACATAAAGGACATTCAAATAATGGTCTTGGACAAGACCTAGGGACTCTTACTAACACCTTCAAAGCCTATTGTGCAATTTCTAGATAGCGTCCCATACCACAACCTAAACATCATAGAACTTCTCTAATGCTAATATGTATCCCATATGATGAGAATAGGTAATAACCGACATAGACCATGGTAGCAAATCATGGAATCTGGAGATCTATCCTACTCCGATGAGGTTGTTGGACTTGCCAATGGTAGAACATAGACATATCCCATGTAGGCACATGGTTAAGGATATATGAAGGGCATGCTTTGTAATCTAGGTGCTAGCCTTCGGTCTAACAGATTAAATCACACTAAGGTTCATAAAAATGGGTCCCTTATCAAGTTCATGACCCAATTACATTTACCCTAACAAAGCAAGGTCCACTAGGGCTACCTCACTATGGCGAAAAGAAGCTCATCATGACTTTCCTAAGGATTGATATGATGCCGTTCAGTCCAATCAAACTTAAGTCTAGCATTCTTTACATGAAGGATACCATTACGAGTTTCGACTTCGAATTTCATAACCTTACCACTAGGTTCAAGGTTTCACATAAAAGGACCCTCTTATCATCATTCAAGGTCTCACCTAACATTCATTCATTAATGACTAAGACTATTTAAGTTCCTAAGTCAAGACATCACATATTCATATTCATACAAGCATCAAGTAAGAGACATAAGTCTACATAAACAAGACACAACATACTTCACATTTAGCACATATAGCATACACTCTTTAGAAACTTAGGAAGGACCCTTAACATCATTTAGTAAACCTATTCATTACCTTAACATCATCAATATAATCATTATAGACTCATATAGACAAGTTAGGAACCACCATATATCAACTCTAAGACTACACACTTAACATAGTCGTAGCATAACATGATTACCTAAATAGTATCAATAGAATAACACATACTTTCACATATAGGTATATATGATCATACTTCACATAATCAACTAAACAAATCAACATAATACTTCAAGTAGTGCCGAAAAGGCCATGATCATCAATATACTTAAAATAACGCCGACAAGGCCACATCAATTCACATAACACTGCCACCATTAGTGGACCATACCAATCACAACGTAATGGAAGTCTAATTAAAATAAAATAAGAGTAAATAGGGCAGCATACCACCACTTCATCATCAACACTTCAAGCCAATGTTAAATCATCCTATTCAATCTTATAAGGCCCTTACCCATGGCCATGAACACCAAAGCAATACATAAACTATAATACTAAATGAAATCTAAACCTATTCAATGTAGATTCAAAAATCTAAGACCAATTAGATAACAATTGAATACAATTGTTATATCATTAGAAAGCCCACAAGAAACTACACATGAATTCATAAACATTAGACCAATATCAAGTAACCCATAAATTAGTGAAAAACTAGGGTTCATCAATTACATGGGTTCATAGGTTAATTGAGTTAAAATAACCTTAATAACAACAATTCAATCACTAAACAATGATTAGAAACCATTAATGCAAGAACCCATGGTAGATCATGAAATAGGTCAATTCATCTTTTGAAAACTTTAGAAAACATCTTTGAAAGTTGGGCTCCTTGATGAAACAAGTTTCAAGGATCAAAAACCATACCTTAACAATGCTAATACTTCAATTGGATGAAGAATATTCACTCAAATCACCAATCCAAGCTCTTTCTTGAGTTTGGATTTTAATGGAGTCTTAATGAATTTCTAAGGGATTTTGGGGTTTTGATTTTGAAGAATGAAATCTTCTAAGTGTTTTAGACTTATATAAACACTTAAAATAACCAAAAGACACTTAAGGAACCGCCAAAACTTTTATTTGGAAGTGGGGTGAAATTACAAATTCACCCCTCAACTTACAGTGAAGTTGCGTGCAGGACAGACCCATCGACGGTTTGACAGTCGATGGACCATTTGTCCACAAACGGACCGTCCTATACTTCCGTTGGTTGGATCAGAGAATCATATAGGGTCTAATATCACCCAATACTAAGTCCCAATCGACGAGACCCTACCAACGGGGCATCGATTGACCCACTGGGCGTCAACTGCCTCCGTGGTTTGGGCTGTCTTGGCACCTATTTATGGTCCTTCCTCAAGGACCCTTGGTTGGTCCTTGGGGATGTTTGACCGGACGTTTCCAACCCAAACATGACCGTATACAAGTTTAGGACCTCTCACATAAAATACACCCAAAACGTAAAACTGAATGAGACATGCCTAGACACAAAAGGTCATTTCTAGACACATATTTCGAACATCATGGACGTTCTTGAGTGTTTGACCTCCAAACTTCTCGAAACTTGATACACTATCTATATACATCATATTAACTCAGTTAAGGACTTAATAATATGATTAATAACACATAAACACATGGAACCACATATGAGGCACTTAGGTCACTTAGTCGTCGAACATCTTGGTCGTCCCTAGATGTTTGAGTTCCAATGCACGTAATACTTTAAACACTGCCTCAATACCCTTTAATAGACCTATTTAGGAAATTAGACCACCATGAAAACCATGTTATGCTCTAGTTAACCTATGTCATTTTTGGGATCTTACATTTTGCCCCACTTGGAGAACATTCGTCCTCGAATGACATTTGCCCCTCTCTGAACAGTCCCAAGAATAGATAATCAACTAGCAGCACATAAACAAACCAAATAACTCACAATCAAGGAGAAAACATCAATTTCACATAGCTAAGAGATTCACAACACAACAAGAAACTAGAAGACAATTCTATAACTCATTATGCTACAAAACTCACATGCTTCATTCCAAATAGTAAAAACTCATTTTATATTCATTATTATACTCATACACATCAGTTCTAACCATATTACAAAATTTAGACCAAAGAATTAATTAGTCAAATTCGCAAAAATGTTACCGTGAGCAGTTTCCAAGCTACAGTGATTTTAACAAACTTTTCAATAATGCAACTTTTATGCAATTCATGATATGGACATGCTTATATGTAAGGTAACATCATATAAAGAACTTTTACAACATGATCATGGCTTCATAAAACACACAATGCAAGAAGTTAATGAAATTCAATTTCAACCAAACTCCTAAAATCATGCACATGCAACAATTAGCACACCTATCTAGCCATACTCCCCAACTTAGAAGGAACTCATATCACAATAAGAGAAATAAGGACTTACCATTATCATCATCACTCTCATCTGACTTCTCTCCTCTGGTTCGAAGTTCATAGAAACGCCTCCTTGTTGGAGCATCATCCTTTGGAACACTAGGATCAACTTTCTTACCCTCTTTTCCTCTAGAAGCAATGTTAGGAGAATCTCTAACTTTGTGTCCATCTTTTCCACATCCAAAGCAAATCCCCGTACCCGCTAGACACTTACCATAATGTTTCTTACCACAAGTGGATCATGTAGGTTTGCCATCTTTGGAACTACCTCCTTTCTCAACCTTGAACTTAGCACTCCTAGATTCTTCTTGAATGTGAACCCTCTTTTTGGATCTAGGTTGCATTTGATCACTAGCAACACTCCTTTTTAAATTCCTTGACATCCTCCTAAGTTTAGACTCTTAAATTGATTGTGCATACACCATGAGTCTAGCCAAAGTCATATCATAATGTAGCATAGCCGTACGACATTCCTTCCTCACTAAGTGGGATACACCCATCACAAAGAGACTCATTTCATCCCTTGGATTAGAGACTAGGGATGGTGCATATCTAGACAATGTTGAGAATTTCAAAGAGTATTCCTCAGCACTCATATTGACTTGCTTGAGATTGATAAACTCCTCTACTTTTACCTCTCTCCTCTCACGGGGAAAGTACTTGCCAAGAAAAGCTTCGTTGAATTCATCTCACTCAATAGGATCCGACTCCACCGACTTATTATACTTCCATTGAGTGTACCAAATTTGAGACACATCCCTCAATTGATACGAAGCCAACTCCGCCTTCTCCCTAGATGTAACCCCCATAGAACACAATACCTTGTACACACCATCAAGGAACTCTTGGGGATCTTCATCTACCATAGAGCCAAGAAATATTGGAGGATTCAACCTCACAATGTCTCTCAACCTAGATGTCATAGTGCTCTCCACAACCCTAGGCAACATACTCAAATTAGCTTAAGTAGTTACGGATCGGGAGATAGAAAGCAAAGCATCTCTAATCTCCCTATAAGACATCTCCGCAACCTCATTATCTCCTTCCACATTAGGGGCATGATCACCTTGAGGAGGCACTTTAGCACCTTGATCACCTTGGACTCCTTGCCCATCTTGAGGAACTTTCTCAAATTGAGGAGGAATCTCCTCATTCACCCTCTTTTCTTCCAACCTTCTAGAGTCCATCCTTCTAGTATTCATCTCATAGAAACACAAGGAAACACATTAACAAGGATACTCCTAACATTTACTCTACCGCACAACATAGGAGTAGAAAAGAAGGGAAACTTTATCGTCCTATAGACTATCGCCCATAGATGTGTCGCGACTCACACCGATGGTCAAGACTCTACTAGACGTGACTTGATAAGACTTTTTGATTCCTAAGACTACTTTCACCATCCTATGCTTTGATACAAGACTTTGTCACGACCCGAGACCAGACCCTAGAAGCTAGGGCACAATATTGGATTGTGACACGGCATACTCGACCTCTCGGAGGTCTCATACAAGCCTCTCACATCATTCATCGTATATACATAATGAAAAGTAGTGCGGAGTTAAAACTTTTCATAAAACAATATCATAGTCTTTAAAAACTCTTTCATATAGAAGTAATATGAAATACTAAGTCTCAATCTCATCATCTAAAGACACAAGAGTACTTGGGACACGTCCCGTACGAAAGATAAAACATAGTACTATTATGTCTATTACAATACTTCAATATGAAATATAAAAAACATATATGCCCTCGAGTCAAGTGAGGACATACTTCAACTTCTCTTCAACGATCTTCTAAATCCAAGTCTACTTCCCAAAATATCTTCACCTACCAAGAACTATATAGATAGATAAAATCATGGAATTAGTGCAACCACATGTACTAAGTATGGCTTATGCATAAATATCATGAAAACGGACATTTATTGGAAATATGCATCTTTTCATTTAAATATAATATTATCATCATAAGAACAACATTTAGCATCTTAGAATCACATAAGAAAATATTTAAACAGTTTAAAACATTTTAAAGAGGTACATTACAGTGACCTATATTCACTGTACAGTGAATTGCTTCACTGTAACAGTGAAGTACTGTGTCCTACCTTTTCAAGACTTCCTAGCATGTAGTCTTCTCAGTAAAGCTATCCTAAGATTCACTTAAGTCACAGAAAGAGACACCGCCCATACATCCTCTCTAGATGTGCCTAAACGATCCTCAAGATTACTCATAATGAGACACATACACACCTACAATACACTAACATACAACACATACATAATATGACAATCTCCCCTACCAAGTCTATCAAAAGATTTACTTAAGTATTCCTAGAGAAGAACGCCCATACACCATTTTCAAGGCTACCTAAATAATCCTTAAGACTTCCTAAGTTTAGATCATGTCAAACATAACAAGAAACTTCCCTAACTAGAGTCATTCTCAAGACTTCCATAGATAAGACATGAAGAGATCATCCTTTATGCCCTCTTCACACTTTAACTAAGGAATCCTTAAGTCACTTTAGATTATGTACTCATTCATTTACATACTTTATATTATTAAATTATTAGTTCATTAGTTCATTTAAGAGACATACATCACATAAAGGACATTCAAATAGTGGTCTTGGACAAGACCGAGGGACTCTTACTAACACCTTCAAAGCCTATTGTGCAATGTCTAGATAGCGTCCCATACCACCACCTAAATCTCATAAAACTTTTCTATTGCTAATATGTATCCCATATGATGAGAATAGGCAATAACCGACATAGAACATGGTAGAAAATCATGGAATCTGGAGTTCTATCCTACTCCGATGAGGTTGTTCTACTTGCCAATGGTAGAACATAGACATATCCAATGCAGGCACATGGTTAAGGAAATATGAAGGGAATGCTTTGTAATCTAGTCTCATTCTTTAACTAGAACTACTTACCTTACAATACTCATTCGGTTCTAGACTTCGTTCTCATAGATTATATCACACTAAGGTTCATACAAATGGGTCCCACATCAAGTTCATGACCCAATTACATTTACCCTACCAAATCAAGGTCCACTAAGGCTACCTCACTATGGCGACAAGAAGCTCATCATGACATTCCTAAGGATTGATATGATTCCGTTCCAGCCAATCAAACTTAATTCCATCATTTATTACATGAAGGATACCATTATGACTTTTGACTTCAAATTTCCTAACCTTACCACTAGGTTCAACGTTTCACATAAAGGACCCTCTTATCATCATTCAAGGTCTCACATAACATTCATTCATTCATGACTAAGACTATTTAAGTTCGTCAGTCAATACATCACATATTCATATTCATACAAGCATCAAGTTAGAGACACAATTCTACCTAAACAAGACACAACATACTTCACATTTAGCACATAAAGCATACATTCTTTAGACACTTAGGAATGACCCTTAACATAATTTAGTCAACCTATTAATTACCTTAACATCATCAACATAATCATTATAGACTCATATAGCCAAGTTATGAACAACCATATTTCAACTCTAAGACTACACACTTAACACATAGTCGTAGCATAACATGATTAGCTAAATAGTATCAATAGAATAACACATACTTTCACGTATAGGTAGATATGATCATACTTCACATAATAACCCACACAAATCAACATAATACTTCAAGTAGTGCCGACAAGGCCATGATCATCAATATACTTAAAATAACGCCGACAAGGCCACATCAATTCACATAACACCGCCACCATAAGTAGATTATACCAATCACAACATAATTTAAGTCTAATTAACATAAAATAAGAATAAATAGGGCAACGTACCACCACTTCATCATCAACAGTTCAAGCCAATGTCAAATCATCCAATTCAATCTCATAAGGCCCTTACCCATGGCCATGAACACAAATTCAAAACATAAACTATAATACTCAATGAAATCTAAACTTATTTAATGTAGATTCAACAATCTAAGACCAATTATATAACAATTGAACAACATTCTTATATCATTAGAAAGCCCACAAGAAACTACATATGAATTCATAAACATTAGACCAATATCAAGTAACCCATAAATTAGTCAAAAACTAGGTTTCATCAATTACATGGGTTCATAGGTTAATTGAGTTAAAATCACCTTAATAACAAAAATTCAATCACTAAACAATGATTAAAAACCATTAAGGCAAGAACCCATGGTAGATCATGAAATAGGTCAATTCATCTTTTGAAAACCTTCGAAAACATCTTAGAAAGTTGGGCTCCTTGATGAAACGAGTTTCAAGGATCCAAAACCATACCTTAAAAATGCTAATACTTCAATTTTATTAAGAATCTTCACTCAAATCACCAATCCAAGCTCTTCCTTGAGCTTGGACTTCAATGTAGTCTTAAGGAATTTCTAAGGGATTTGGGTGTTCTGATTTTGAGGAATGAAATCTTCTAAGTGTTTTAGACTTATATAAAAACTTAAAATACCCAAAAGGACCATAAGGAACTGACAAACCTTTTATTTGGAGGTGGGGTGAAATTACAACTTCACCCCTCAACTTAAAGTGAAGCTGCGTGCAATACAGACCCATCGACGGTTGGACAGTCGTCGGACCATTAGTCAACAAACGGACCGTCATGCCCTTCCGTTGGTCAGATCAGAGACTCAGATATGGTCTCATATCACCCATGACTAAGTCCCAATCAACGACAACCTATCAACGGGGCGTCGATTGACCCACTGGGCGTCGACTGCCTCCATGGTTTGGGCTATCTTGGGCAGTCTTTGCACCTATTTTGGGTCCTAACTCAAGGACACTTGGATGGTCCTTGGGGATGTTTTCCCAGAAGTTTCTAACCCAAACATGACAGTATATGAGTTTAGTACCTCTCACATGAATTTCACTCAAAACGAACACGTAAAACTCAATGAAACATTCCTAGACACACAAGGTCATTTCTAGGCACATCTTTCGAACGTCATGGACGTTCTTGTGTGTTTGACCTCCAAACTTCTCAAAACATGACACACTACCTATATACATCATATTAACTCTTTTAAGTACTTCAAAACATCATGAATCACACATAATCACATGGAACCACATATGAGGCACTTAGGTGATTTAGTCATCGAACGTCTTGGTCGTCTCTTGACGTTTGACTTCCAATGTACCTAATACTTTAGACACTGCCTCAATACCCTTTAATAGACCTATTTAGGACCTTAGACCACCATGACAACCATGTTAGTCACTAGTTAACGTATGTAATTTTCGGGATCTTACACTCATCTACATGAGACACACTACCCATAGTCATACGACTTAGTGCGTCCGCAACCACATTAGCTTTACCGGGGTGATAGAGCACACACATCTCATAATCTTCAACACATCTAACCACTTTCCTTGTCAGAGATGCAACTCCTATTTGGTAAAGACATATTGAAGACTCTTATGGTCGGTATACACATCAACATGAACCCCATACAAGTAATGTCTCCATATTTTCAAAGCAAATACCACCTCTTCCAACTCAAGGTCATGAGTTGGGTAATTCTTCTCATGAACTTTGAGTTTCCTATAAGCATAGGCTATAACTTTGTCATGTTGCATAAGAACACACCCCAAACCAACTTGGGATGCATCACCCTCATTTTTCGAATATACCAAGATCTCTTCAATGAACAGAATGACCCAATTCATAAGGTCCATAAATGTCGCCGGGGTATTTGTCAACCCAAATGCCATCACCCTAAAATCATAGTGACCATATCTTGTTCGAAAGACCGTTTTGTGAATATCCTCATTTCTCACCCTAAGTTTGTGATAACCCGAACTCAAATCGATCTTAGAAAAGTAGCTTGCCCCTTGAAGTTGATCAAACAAGTCTTCAATCCGAGGGAGAGGATACTTATTCTTAATGGTGACTTTGTTGAGTTGTCGGTAATCGATATACATCCTAAGGGACCAATCCTTCTTCTTTACAAACAAAATTGGAGCACCCCATGTGGAAAAACTATGTTATATGTAACCCTTTTCTAGTAAATCCTTGAGTTGATCCTTCAACTCTTTCAATTCGGCCGGAACCATCTGATAAGGAGGAATTGAAATGGGATTTGTATCCGGTACCAAGTCAACACCAAAATCAATTTCCCGTTCGAGAGGAATACCGGGAAGATCATTAGTAAGGACCTCCGGAAATTCCCTTAATACGTGGACCGTCTCAATAAAAGGAATCTTGGAGTCTAACTATTTGACTCTAAAAATATGGTATAAACACCGTTTAAAGATCATGTTACAAGCTTTCAAATAAGAAATGATAGGATATCTAGGAATAGAATTCCCCCCCTTCCATTCGACAACGGGATCATTTGGAATGTTAAACTTCACCACCCTTGTTCTACAATCTATAGAAGCAAAACAAGAATGCAACCAATCCATTCCAAAAATAACATCAAAATCAACCATATCATGTTCTACCAGTTCAACATAAGTAAATCTATTGGGCAACATTATAGGACAATTTCTACATTCCCTCTTAGAAACAACCGACTCTCCCACCGGGATAGTCACCATAGAAGGTTCATTCAAGATATCGGGCAAAAAATCAAACTTTTTAGCTACTAGAGGAGTAACAAATTTAAAATTTGCACCGGGATCAAGTAAATCATATACAACAATAGAAAAGACTTTCAACATACCGGTCACCACATCTGGAGAAGACTCTTGTTCACCCCTAGATCGGAGAGCATAGAAGCGATTCCTCTTCGAAGCATCATCATATGAACCACTTTCTTGTTCACCCCCTTTGTCTTGCCTCTTCGAATTAGTGCAATCTCTCACCTTGTGACCCGTTTTTCCACAACTAAAGCAATTACCCATTCCCACTAAGCATTCTCCCACATGACCCTTACCACACTTGGTAAAAGTAGGCTTCTCACTTGGTGAGTTTCCACACTTTCCTTTTTGGGACTTAGGTTTAGGAACATTATCATCACGAGCCTTAGGTAACTTAGAAGGAACTTAATTGGAGAACCTCTTCTTGAATGTAGGCTTGTCTTGAATGTCAATCCTACCCTTTAAAGAACCACCATCAAAAGACTTTGCCCTATTGGCATCTCTACTCTTTTTTTTACCCCTTGTCTCTTCCACTTGTTCAGAATGAACCATGAGACGAGAAATTTTCATATTATAACATATCATAGCCGAAAGACATTCTTCTTTCAAGTCATCCGACACTCCCATCACAAAGCGGCTCATTTCATCCCTAGGGTCGAAAACCAAAGAAGGAGCATACCCTGACAATTTTGTGAATTCCAAAGATTAGTAAGTACACTCATACCTCCTTGATGAATGTTGATGAATTCTTCCACTTTGGCTTCCCTCTTCACAATAGGAAAGAACCGATCAAAAAAGCCTTCTTGAAAATCTCCCATGTCATCGGACAACCCCTTAGAGGCCTATTGTCTCTCCATTTGACGTACCAAGTTTGGGCCACATCTTTGAGTTGGTAAGTGCTTAACTCGGCTTTCTCACTAGTATTCAACCCCATAGTGTAGAGAATTTTGTAAGTTTGATCAATAAACTCTTGGGGTTCTTCCTCCACTTTGGACCCATAGAAAGAAAGGGGTTCATCCTAGTGAAATCCCTCAAACGGGAGGCCTCTGGGTACCACCTCTCGATTAGCTTGAGCCGTCATAGCTTGTGCTTGAGTGGTGACGTCTTGATATTGGGTTGTATTGTCTTGGGCCATCTGGAGAAAATCTGCCCTTATATCCAAATTTTCCATGGGAGGAGGAGCAACCGGAACTTGATCACCCATAGCAACTTCTTCAAGTGGAGGCACTTGTTTGTCTTGTGCTCCCGCATTAGCAACTAATTCTTCGGCCCTTTTTGCGGCTGCTCTTTGGGTAATCATACCTATAACTACCATACAAGGTTTAGGTGAAAGTACACATAAAGTAGACTCTAGAGGCACAACATAGGATTACAAGAAAATGAGAGTCTCCTAAGCATCACCTAGTTCCTCATTCATAAGTGTGGAGCGCTTCACAATTATGAATAACAATTTACACAGACGTTGTTAAATGAGATATTTTTTCTAAAGATATTCAACCTCATGCTCTGATACCAAATTTGTCACATCTGGGGAGCACCCCCTAGACGTAACCGACGTCGTCCTCCTCTTTGAGGACTAAGACTAGCCTCTTAGCTTACATCATTACATTCAAAAGTTAAATATTCAAAAAATTTAAAACTTTTCGTTAACTTCTACATTGAGGTTTGCATATACCTCTACATACACATAATATATTTATATGGAGTATACATAGACCCTTCGTATAGGAAGATTACATAGTCTTTTACTTTTATTGCATAATATATATATATATATATATATATATATATATATATATATATATATATATATAAATATATGATACGATATTGTCTTAAAATGGATGTCTCATATCATAACCATCTAAATAAGAGTATTACAATTGGTCATAGCCCATACATCAATGATACAAGCCACATATAGGCTATTACAACAAATGTCTTCAATGAAAAGGAACGAACATAGAAGTCTTAAAACTAAAACAACATTAGTGGCTTGATAATGGAATTGTCCTCTGAAATGAGGACCTACCAAAACACTTGCGGAATTTCCAAGTACTCTTCAATGACCTTCAACTAAGCTCAACGGCCGGAGCATGCAATTTGTAGTAAATATAAACATGGGGTTAGTACACAATTGTACTAAGTATGAGTATATGAACATAAAACAATTGAAATCATGCTAAAGAGGATATTTATTCAAAACCATGTTAAAGTACTTTGAAAAGCCTTACGCACAATAGAACCCATATAAGCCAACATGTCGTCATAGCTTAGACTCCTGAGCTTGAGACGTAATAGCAGGGGCAAAATTTAGAAAAGTTTACCTTATCTCTCCATCCATCATAGTCGGAGGATTGACCGGAGCTTGATCAACCATAGGAACTTGCTCTAGTGGAGGAGCTTGATTGCCTTGCGGAGGAGCTTGTTGTCTATTGGAGGAGCTCCCGCATTAGCAATCTCTTCACCAACTCTTCTTGTGGCTTCCCTCCTAGTAGTCATAGCCTATAACCATAGTAAAAGGGTTAGATAAAAGAATACATAGAGTTAAAACTCTTAAGCACGACATAAGATTTCCAAGAAGATGAGAATTTCCTAAGAATCACATAGCTTCTCATTAATAACTGTGGTGCGCTTCACAATTATGAACAAAAATATATATATAGAAATTGTTTAATGAGACATCAACCCTAAGGTTACTTAACCTCATGCTCTTATACAAAGTTTGTTATGACTGGGGAGCACCCCCTAGACGTAAGCGGCGTCTTCATCCTAGAAGATGACTTAGACTATTCCTTAATATTCTTCATATCATGTCATAGGCCAAAAATGCGGAAGATTTTAAACTTTTACATAGTACATTATACTTAGACTTCTCACATATCATATAGATAGTGTACATAGACTTCCCGTTTAGCATAAACAAGTAATATAAGTGTCTAATATTTTGTCTCACATATGAACCCTCTAAAAGTAGTACAATATTTGGACATAGCCATTACAAATTCAATACGACATTATAGGTTTACATCAATAGTCTCATATGACAAAGGAAAGAAACAAATGTCTTTAGACATAACAATTCTAAAAAGCTAGATTGATGGCTTGATCCTCGAATCATTGAGGACTCACCAATAAACATGGGAACAATGCCCAAGTCTTCTTTCGAATGGCCCCTTAGAACTTCAATTCCCGGAACCTACATATTTGTAGAAAACATAAGGAATATTGGTTAGTACACCACTTGTACTAAGTATGGAAACAATGCACATAAAATATTTGAAGACATTCATGAAAGGGATCATTTCTTTAGAAAACATGCTAAGTCATTTGGAAAACCTTTATGCACATACAAGAGCATATACAAGTGAAGAAATCACAACAACATAGGATATATTCAAAAATAAAGATAACATCACCTTATAGTCATCTCAAATATCATGTTCAATAGTTCATATTATCAACATACAAGACCCTTACCAACAATCCCCTCCGAAGCCTACAAGTGCAATGCTCATGTGAAGCCCATAAGCCCACATAATCAAGTAAATAAGATAAAGAGATCATCAGTAATGTCTTTCTTTACATAACTTAACATCTTGATTAGGTAATCAACATTTATAGCAATTTAGACCAATATCATGTTTATTAATGTAACCAACATCATGTATGAGCAACATCATATAGAACTACTATGCATACATTTCATGATATCATAGGTGCATAAGATTATAAGAACCACCTCTTAGGACTTCCGTGAAGTCCAACCTGTGCAATACATAGATAGAGTCCCATACCCCTACCTACACTAACTAGATACCCTTAAGTCGCCCTAGTCAGTGTTCATCCTCATTGCTTCACTCATTCATTTTAATTTCGAAAACAATCACATTAACTAACAATAGACCATGTGAGAAAAACATGAAATACGGTTTCATGAAACCCTACACCGAAAGAAGGTGCTCTACATGCCAAGGCAGAACAAAAACATGAACATAACATTCTTGGTGGATCCACTAGCTAGTATTCCTATGGGGGCAACATAGTTCAAGAATTAGGAGATACACTAGAGACCCTTTCTATGCACATTTGCATAGTAATCTCTAACTCATGACAACCATTGTGAACCTACCTTCCCACATTGGGAAGGGATAGATCTCACATCTCATTCGCTCGGTGCTAGGCTAAAGTCCCTTTTTGAAATGCATTTAAGTCAAATTTAATCATCAATCTTAGTATAGGACATAGGAGACTAACCCATTATATAATAATGTCATTATCTCATTAGGTATAGGATGAGAAATTCCTTTCATCACAACCATTATTAGTGAGATCATGACATCATAATCATATCATTATAAGGCACACAAGTGATTCACATTCAAACTTGCATGATCATACCCTTATCAATATCTCACAACTATCATACGCATAACATGGCATCATAATCATCATATCATCATATTCTTGATCTAATTACATAATCATTTTTCAATTGAATACCATCATCAACGATAAACCATCATTATTGAAGTAGAGAACTCAATATCATAAAGTGATACCAAATAGCCTTCAAAATCCTTCTTCAAGATCATACCATCATTCCAACAATATTAATCCATAAAAATACTTAATATCACAATACAAGGTAATCTATACAATAACTAAGTCAATTGTATCATCACTAATAAATTCAACCTCACTTCATAACCTAATACTAGGGGAAAATGGTTCAATCATCAATTTTTTTCATTGAACTAGGTCAACGACTAAGAACTACAACAATCAAACCATACACAATAATAGTTTATCAATTATAATAAAAGTAATTCAATATCAAATTAATTTGAAAGATAATTCACGAAATTGGAAGAAAACCTATGATTTTGTCAACTTTAGAAACCAACTTTGAAGAGCCTCTTGGGGAAAGACATCCCAATAGGGAATAGCTTACATACCATTTTATTACCTTGATAATTCATCAATAAAATATGTAGTCTTTATGCCCTAGTGAACCTTGAACCTTGGTCTTCAATGTGTTCTTGAAAAGAGAATGAAAGTAGAGAGAAGTTGGAGAGAATTAGGTATGGGAATATGTTGGGTTAAGTTGGTTTTAGACTTAGGGTAGCTTATATATTTATTTAAAAAACTTAATTAACCACCCTTTAACTCTTAATTAATCCCATAATAATTAACCAATTAACTCCCTAACTTAAAACATGATGACAACTTTGACCCTTAACCAACGAAACCCTGACCTACGCCCCTTAGCCCCATCGATGGCCCATGCTGGGAGTCGTGGTTTTGGTTAGAGAGGCCATATTTTGACAATTTGGAAAATATTTTATGTGACAACCTAAAAATCCATCGACGGAGCATCGATCAAATGATGGTTGTCGCATGGCTCGTGGTTGCACACGGTCAACTCAACAGTTTTAGGGTCAACTGGAAGGGTCCTCCCTAAGGACCCTTAGTGTAGTCGTTGGGGAGTCGTACCTGGACGTTTCGATCCTAAATTTACTCTAATACATGTTTAACACCTTTTATTAAGATTTGACTAAATTCCAACTCTTAAAACCTCATTAAATATTCCAAGGTACACTACCCTCTATTTACTAGTCTTCAAACGTCATGGACATAAACTTCCTAATTAATTTCAATAAATAAAATTAGGCTTACAAATAGTGTTTTAAGGATTGGTTCATGGTGTAAGGCTCTAGACTAAGTCATGGACTTCTGGAGTTTTATAGTTACATATCAAACATGATAGATTTGGAAGTCAACTTCGGGTATCATCTATCGATCAATTCAAAACAAATTTTGATTTGAATTTTTTATATGCGGCAGGCTGATGAATTCATTGGCATTGGATCAAGCGTGTTGCAAACCTTAAAATAAACTAGCTTGAATCAGATCCTACCATGTGTTTTATAAGTTAATAAGGTCTTAAAAAGATTAATATTAGAATTAGAAATTAGTTGAAGAGTTTGTAGGTCAAACGTTCAAGAACGACCAAGATGTTTGAAAGTTAGCCTTTTTGTGTGCTAGTGTGTTCTAGTGTGCTTTTGCATTTTTGACGTGATGTTTGGTATCCAAATTGACAGAAGAATGTTCTAATACCTAGATGAACATGTTTAGGGTAGAATCGCCTGGGTGAGACTACCGAAGGATCACCCTAAGGGTCCTTGAGGAGGACACAAACCTAGGGAAGAAAGCTGCCAAAACATTCCCTAACGACGAGCCTAGTCTATGCCCCGTAGTCCAATGTACGCTCTGCTGATGGGGGAGTAGCTCCAAACATATTTATGGGAGCTTATCTCCCAAGAATTGAGGATCTGACCAAAACAAAGGCATGCAGGACGCTGCGTCGTCCAACCGACGCCCTATAGGTGCTGTGCGTCGATTGATACCTGTAATATTCTGGAGGTGTCTCGGCCAAGGTGAGGTATTTTGGGAAATTCACCTAGGGTCCTAATTGATCCAGGGACGGTTATTTTAGGTATTTCATGGTAGAAAATGTTAGTTAAGACTCTAAAACCCTCATTATTCAAAATCAAAACCCCAAGATTAAAAGAAGTTCTATCCAAACTCCATTGAATCTAGAACTCAAGTTAAAGATAAGACTGATGTTCTCCAATATTTCTCCATAAATTTCGTTTGAATTTTTTAATTAAGGTATGGTGATTTTATCGTTGATTATTCTCTCATTCAAGGAGCCAATTCCAAAGGTTTTTCAAAGACGTTCAAGAACATAAAAATCCTATTTCGAATTCTAAGCATTGGTTCTTGCATTAAAAGGTTTAAATCAATGTTTTAGGAAGTAATTGATGTTAATTGGTGGTTTTGAGATCAAAACATCCATGAATGCATGTATTCCTTGAATTCCTAATTTTATCTCTAAAGTGCGTGAATTGATCATGGCTTGATATTATATAATTCATATGTAGATTGTATTGTGCTATTGAATTATGTATAGATCATGATGGAATTGTTTATAACCTGCCTTATAATGATGATATCTATATTGTATGTTGTTGGATCATTTAGGCGGATTGATTGTTGGCTTAGTATTGTGTACGTTGATATGGGTAAGAGCTTTTGTAATGTGAATTGGTTGAAAAGTCTAAGGAATGGTGATGATGATGATTGGAAGGTGGTGAGTTGACCTAATTCCTCTATTTTGTGTAGATTTGATATTGAATTGTATTTATTGGTATTGCACACTTATGGTGGCGGTGCTTAATTGTTATACTTGCTATGAACTTTGCCTTGTCAGCATTATTATGTGAATTGTTCTATCATCATGTTATAGCTTTTATATAGGATCAATGTGAAGGATGATATTGGGTATGTGCATGCATTAGGTGAAAGTATGATTCCTCTAAATGGTAATAAGTCGATATTATAGACTATAATGGGTCTCTATATGTTGATAGGGTATACTGTTAGGTAGACTTAGTGGTCCCTAGTTGGTACTTGAATATTATTTAATATGTGATATGATGATGTTGTGTCTTGATTGGTTGATTGGTGTCCCTCTTCTTGATACATGATAATTTATGAATAATGAACTCTTTACTTGGTAGGTTTAGGCACCCTAGTCATGTATGCATATGAATGAATGATGAATAAAAGTGTAGGATTGGTAGACCTAGAGTAGGTGTCCTGCTATGAAAGACTTATATGCAAAACCTTTAATATGAAAAGTAGGTTATATACGTGGAACCTTGAATATTAAAAGAAGGTTAAAAATGAGTTATCCTTGAAAAGTATTATGAGTTGATAGGACTAAGAAATGGTACCTTCTCCAATACACATAGGGAATGATTACTCTATGCGAAACAAGGCAAAGCATCGAAGGGATATCTTCTTAGTAGTATCTCTATTTGAGGATGAGACTAGAGTACAAAAAGCCCTTGATATATCAGAACCATGTGCCAACATGGTATGAGTCTTAGTTCCACCTTTTGTAGGTAGGACAGCTTCCACGGTGTGGGGTCCTTATGACACCGAATTCCATACCTAGCTAGTATGGTGAATGTCGGTAAATGCCTATTCTCATTATATGGGATGTACAATTTAGTTATTGGATGAGTTCTACAATGTGTGGGTAGTGGAATTGGACACTATTTATACATTGCACGAGTAGGCTTTGAAGATGCTAGGTGAGTTCTCTCGGTCTTCCAAGACCATTATGTGAAGTCCTTTATTGATTTCTTGTCTCTTAAATGTCTTTAAATTTATATTGTTGATCTAATGATATATTTTGAAATGGAAGGTTAATGTCTCACTTAAATTGAGAGTCTAAATGGTGAAAAGGGGTTACTTTATGAATATAGAACTATGTATTATAATCATATATAGAATAATCTTACCTTGGTAGTTTTAAGGATTGCCTAGGTGTGCCTTAAGAGGGTGTATGCACGGTCTTTTCTTGTATTACTAAAGTGAGTCTTAGGATAACCTTTTGTACGGTGTCTAAATGATTATATGTATTCTCATGATTATGGTTATTACGTATGGATTACTTGAATGTGTCTTATATCTGAACATTGACTTTATGATGTTCTTATACCCTTTTTATGAGATTTATATCAAAAGAGCACGAAAAGCATATCTTAAAGTAAATGTCTATTTTAGCATGGTTTTTTGTATATTCACCATTCTTAGTGCATTCAATGTGCTACTTCCATATGTTATTCTATTTCTACAAGTGTATGTGGTAAGTGAGGAGGTTGAAGTTTGGAAATAGCATTCTCTCGAGAAGATTGGTGTGTCCTCATATGATTCGAGGACATAGTTATGTTTTAGTTTTCTTTTCAAAAAGACATTGTAATAGACTATAGCTATCTTTACAAATTGATGTAAAGGGTGGTGTCCCTAAGATATAATATGTGTCTAAGATGGCTTATTAATATTCTAATATATTTCTATAAAAGAGTTTGATTATTTTGATGAAATGTTTTAATTCCTTACTACTTTTCATATATATATATATATATATATATATATATATGCAATCAATGATGATTAAGGGCTTTTATAGGACCTTCAAGAGGTCGAAAACATCATGTAACTTCCACGGTATATCCTTGAATCGTTACAAAGCGACTTGCGAGTTTCTTGCTTACAGTGGAGATAATTTTGTGTAATTCGCTGATGCTCCAGTAAGTTACTCAAAATTAAGGTCATCTTTACCTACAACATCAAATTGGAATAACCTTTGGATAAAATCTCTATGTTGAAATGGTATAGTCGCAAAGATCTTCATCTGAACACTCCAAGTTCAAGAGATTGTTTGTTGTTGTTGTCAAGAGTGCAGAAAGTTGAGGAAAAGGAATTCTTGGCGTACAATCAACTTGAATAATTTATTAGCATCAATTTGGAATAAATTTTGTTGTAAATTCTACAAATAGTGTATTGCTTGATGGGATCGTCACAATGAAATAAGTAGCTCACACTTTCACCACTCTTAGAATGAATTTTCACACCAAAGATGTCCTCCTCATAATGAAATAAGAATCACATAGTTTCAGCATTCAAGCTAACTTTGAAAATATATCTGTTTTAATCTGGAAGTCTTTTGGCTGTGTTTTTTTACATATGTTGAGCATCTATGAGTTATGATTACTATAGATCGATAATAACATCATTTTGAGGCTCCTACGCCGAGTTATTGATTTTCTCCCCATGTTGCTCAAAGCTGAAGAGTTTAGCGAAGCGGAATTTGAGCTGGCTTTGAAAAGATATATGTGCTAATCTACAAATCTTTTAGCTGTGATTTTAATATATGTTGTACATCAAGGAGTTATATTTCCAACGGAATGCGAATCTCAAAATTTTGAGTCTCCTATGTAGAGTTATTGATTTTCTGCCGAAGTTGCACAAAACTGAGGAGTTGAATGTTCAAAACTTAATAGTTTAGCAAGGATGAATTTGAGATGACTTTGAAAATATATCTGTTCTAATATGGAAATATTTTGGCTTTGATATTTACATATGTTGTGCATATTTGAGTCATACTTCCAACAAAACAAAAATCACATAATTTCAAGAGTCCTACGTCGCGTTATTGATTTTCTCCTGAAGTTGCTCAAAGATGAAGATTTAGCGAAGAAGAATTTCAGCTGACTTTGAAAAGATATCTGTGCTAATATGGAAATCTTTTGGATGCGATTTTTCTAAATGTTGTACATATATGAATAATACTTCCAACGTAATAAGAATCACATCATTTTGAAGCTCCTATGTTGAGTTATTGATTTTCTTCAGAAGTTGCTCAAAGTTGAAAAGTTGAGCGTGACAGAATTGAAGCTAACTATAAAAATATATATGTACTAATCTGGAAGGATTTTTTAATAACCCTAAAAATGAATAAGATAAATCCTTAAGGTGTCTAGAATGCCTACGATTAGACCAGGGTTCACACGGATTGATGCGCGTAGAACCAGACCTCGGAACTCTTGCTACAGCCAAGCCAACTAACTTGGGGAGTTAGTTGAGATTGGAAAGGTTGGGACCAACTATGTAGGGCTCTCGAATACGAAGATTTAATCGAAGTAGTCTTTAACGGACTTAAAAAGAGGAAATCTTAAATTTTGAGGGTCTAGGGGTAAAATGGTCTTTTACCAGGCTAAGGGTAATATCGTAATTACCCTAAATATATAATTAATTAATTATCTAATAAGGTGGAGGGGCAAATTAATGAGAGAGAGACGAAATGGAGCTCTTGAAGTTAAGTCTTGCTCCACCCGGTTCGAACCTAGGTGGAAGTAATGAATTTATGTGATTTTTATTTAAGCTATTGAATTAATGAAATTAATTAATAATTATTATTCATTAGCTGATTTAAAATAAAATAAAAATCAGATTTTTATTAATTATCTAAACCTTATTTGACTAAGTCTTAAAATAGACTCCTAAGCCTAATATAACTCCCACTCTCTCACGTCTATCTCTCAACTCTCACGCTCAATCTCTCCCATTCTTTCACACGACATTTCTCCGCCAAAACAAGATACAAAAGCCGAAAAACTAAACCAAGTTCTTCACACTTGAAGAACTCACACGAAATCACAAGAAAACAAACGTTAATCCCATACTAGGCTAAGGGAGGTTGTCATTCGAGTGGAGTTGATATTGATGAGGCTTAGACGAGTTCTTGAGTGGAGCTTTTGGGAAGCAACTTCAAGTTTTGAACGTCAAAATAAGGTATGTGTTTCTTATCTCTTGGTCCCTTTCCCAAGAGACCCCTTAAGGTTCATGTCATTCGTTCGAAAACTAGGATTGTTTCCCCTTTTGCATGCCCATGTCACTAGATCCCAATGAATCGTAGGTTGGGTATGATTGCTGGTAGATTTAGGTGTATGTTATGATTTCGTGATGAACATGATTTTGTTTGTATACTTGAAATCATAGGAAAGACAACCATGTATTCGAAAGTTTGTGCAAGTGTGTGTATGTGCAAAAGTAGGTTACAGTGAATGGAGTTCTCTGTGTAATGCTCCAAAAAGTTTAATGTATTATGGTTGTATTTTTACGTGTATAAACTGAGGTAAGTCGTGATGTTCATATGAAATGTTATGTGGCTGGATTGAGGGAGGAATTCTTGGCTAAACGACTCCATGAAAGTGCACCTAAAACGTTATAAATGAACCATGAAATTTCCCTAAGAACTAATGTGTAATTTTATGAAAAAGGTGTAGAAAAATCATGGAAAAAATTTGTAGAACCTGGAAATAGGCTTTAGAAGAAAATTGGAAATTTTGGACGTAAAAAATAAATTAAAAAAAAATAAGTGAGGTCTGCAGGGATCGAACCCAGGACCTCACTAAAGCAACCTTAATTAATAAACAAAAAGGAATGTCTCACGCAGGGCTCGATATGGGGGCTGGGATCAGTGAAATTCGCAATAAAGAAAAAGGGAATAAAACAAAGTGCTGCTGTGGGGTTTCGATCCCACAACACGGAAGACCCCTGCGAATAAATAAAAAAAAATATATGGGGTCGTGGGGAATCGATCCCATGCCCCCTCAGCGAATACAGAAAATTAATAAAAATGAAAGGGGTCGTGGGGAATCGATCCCACGCCCCTCAACGCCTGTCGTAGTAAAATAAAAAAAAAAGGGGGGCTGTGGGGGATCGATCCCACAACCCATTGGTGAGTAGCAAATAAGGTCATAGGAGAAGGATAGAAAACAATTCTTTAAAACCTATGGGGTCGTGGGGAATCGATCCCATGCCCCCCAGTAAGCTGTAGCAGCGTTCAAGGAGAAGGAAAAATAAAAATAAAAAGATTGTGAGGCGTGGGAATTAAACCCATGACCTCTAGGTGGCCTGCGAAATTGGAGAAAAATAAAGAGAGGCTGTGGGGGTTTGATCCCACAACCTCTTGGTCCATGCGAATTGGACAAGAAGTTTAAGATGAAAAATAATAGGGGTTGTGGGGGTTCGATCCTACAATCCTTCGGCCAAACTAAGAGGAAAACCAAGGAGAAAACTAAGGATAGAATGTTAATGTTGGGGTTCGATCTAGAGTCCCAATGTCATGAAGATTAAAAATAAAATCAATGAAAAATGTAAATGTTATCCAAGTGATTCGAACTTGGGTTTCCTTTCCCATATTTCTGTATTGATACATAAGTCATACGTGAATTAAATGTTCAAGAATAATGCCACCTACTTAGATCGAAATCGAGATCTTGGCATACATACAATATAAATAAGTCTTGTACTACATAATCTTAGGAAGATATGAGTCACTTAACGAATTATGAATGAAGCCTCCTGGCTTGTATGTATAGACTCATAAGTCTAGCATACGTTTAAAAATAAGTGAACCTAAGATGTATGTAATGAAATGAAGTAACCCTAGGAGGGTTAAGTAAGAGTGTAAAATACACTAAATGGCCAAGTGCATTGGCATACGATGAAATGATTATTATGTAATGAAATGATGAAACACTAGAAGGGTTAAGTAAGAGTGTGAAACACACAAACGGCCAAGTGCATTGGCATATGATGAAATGAACATTCAAGTAAAATGGGGTGAGTAATTATGAAGAGAAATTGTGCTAATGTTAATGAATGTGGTGACAACATGATATGAGGCTAATGTAAAAGATGAGAACAATCTCAAATGAGCCTAAGTAAATGTTACCAAAACGTACTCACCTATGAGAGTGTAAAGTTAATGAGGAGACCACTCTCTATGAACACTCTAATGAAAGTATTGAGATTAACACACTTAATACTAATGATAAGATGAGAAATCATGTATTGAGCTATGATGTCCTCATACTAGATGCCAGCTTCCGTGACGTATGAGTTGAATGTAATTGAACTTTATATTGAGCATGGATAGACTAGCTATGAGCGGTGATGCCTTCCTTCGGGAAGGGAGGAGGTTCACGTAACTCTCATGAGATGAGACTGTCCGGCTTGCCGGGTATGGGTCTCCTTATATCTCCTGGTCTTCGAACTTATACTGCCAATATAGGGATCTGGCAGGGTTAAATTCCCATGTACGCTAGCATGTTTTGGGTCACTTTGGCTAGTTATTCCACCTCTTTTCGGTGTGGGGGAGACACTGGATGATCTATGTCGGTTAAAGTTAAAGTTCACAATGAATGAATGAGGCCAGCCTCAAATGAAGCACATAATGAAATGAATGATACCAAAGGTGTTAGGATAGGATAATCAAGAGGTGAGCTAGACTCAGGTAATGACACTAGGTTATTCTTGATCATTGCACAGCAAACCCGATGAAAGTCTTAAACTACACCCTAGGTATAGCTGGTGTTCACACTGGCCTATGAACGAAATGAAATGAAGTACGTATGAATGAATGAAGCAGACTCTGTACTTTCTAATAAAGACTCCCTAGTTGAGGTCCCATATGTTGAGCCCTCATTTTGGAAAGTCTTAATATCAAGTCCATGATTCCAAGGTCTCGAGGCATATGAATGAATGTTATAAAAGATGTTACGTATTGTATGCTATATGATATGTGCTACGTGTAAGATGTTATGTGCTGTGTGCAATATGATAAGTATGATAATGCATTTTACTCTCATGGCATGACTTTCCTAAACCAAATTTGGAAAGATCACTGACTTTCCTAATCCAAATTTGGAAAGCTCTCTGACTTTCCTAATCCAAATTTGGAAAGTTCACTAACTTTCCTAATCCCAATTTGGCAAGTCCACTAACTTGACTTTCCATAATCATGTTGTTAGGAAAGAGCTATCCTTTCTCATGCATGTCCTTGGTGTGTGCTTGCATATACCCATACTTAGTACAAGTGTGTACTAACCCTATACAACTCTACAATTTTAGGTGCAGGCACAGGTGGACGCTAGAGCTACAGGTTGACGCTAAAGCTATCGGGACGTCGAGCATTCATCCGGACTTGGTAGGCCCTCATGCTTTCGAGGATGCTGCCATTTATATTCTAGCTTAGTTTTAGAGTTGAGCTAGTGGAGCATGTTCCACTTGCGTTTCTTTCCTATTTTATTCAGACATTGTATTGGTGCCATTTTGGCAAGTACATCTCTATTACTATATTACACTATTTCTTTTATTTGATGACCTTGATATTAGATGGTTGATGGTGAACAATTATGTATTAATGAGAAGGTTTAGTAAGTATGCTAAGAAACAAAAAGTTTCAAATTTTCCGCTAAAATTAACCTAGATGAAGTAAGAATGACGTAAGTAAGCTTGTCTTTGACCTTTGAGAGGCCAATGACGCCGGTCTCGTCTAAGGTCTAGATTCTGGTCGTGACAAAGTTGGTATCAGAGCACTAGGTTAAATTACGAGAATAATGAGTTCACATCAACCACATTGAGTAGTTTCTAAGTCATGGTAGTGAAGTGCACCACTATCCTAGATTAGAGACTGCATGATGCGTAGGAAAATTTCCCTTCTTCTGACCTTGTCGTGCTTTTCCTAATGTCTAATTTCTTGGTGTTATGAGCGTGTCTAACATCAATCCTTGTTGTTTTCAGAGAATGAATACTAGGAGAACCATTGGTCAGAGGAGAGGAGGAGCAGCTGCTGGGCACAATCAGGTTCCACCCCAGGCTCCAGTTGAAAGAGTGGCTATGCCGGTTAACCCAGCTGGGTTGACTGATGCAGAGGTGCGGGTATCCCTGGCCCAGATGGCACAGGCCATCACTATGCAGGCCCAGGCTATGACTGCCCAGGTCAACCGGCAGGATGTTCAGAGGGAGAACCCACCGGTTCGTAGCATGGCTGACAGACTGAGAGATTGCACGAGGATGAATCCTCCTATTTTCACAGGGTCTAGGACTTCAGAGGACCCCCAGGAGTTTGTGGATGAGGTGCATAAGATTTTGGTGGCTATGGGGGCCACAGATATTGAGAAGGATGAGCTGGCTTTCTATCATCTCAAGGATGTTGCACAGACTTGGTGCAAGATGTGGCAGGACAGCCGAGCTTTGGACAGAGTTCCGGTCACTTGGGAGCTGTTTAAGACAGCCTTTCTGGAGAGATTCTTTCCCAGGGAGATGAGGGAGGCAAAACTTGAGGAGTTTATCAACCTTAAGTAGGGATCTATGACAGTCAAGGAGTACTCCATGAAGTTTGTTAAACTATCCAGGTATGCTATTTTCCTTAGTATCTAAGAGCAAGGATGAGATGAGTACTGAAGTTTGTTGAATTATCCAGGTATGCTACTTCCCTTGTATCTAATAGCACGGATGAGATGAGCAGGTTTCTCACAAAAATTAATGGAGATCTGGAGGAGGAGTGTCGGTCTGCGATGCTCCATGATAATATGGATTTTTCCAGGTTGATTGTGCATGTCCAGCAGGTAGAGGACAGCCGCAAAAAGAGGGGCATTCGTGATGCTAGGAGGCCTAATCCTCAATATTAGGCAGGTCCCACCCATGGAGGCCACCGAAACAATTTTGGCATCCGTGAGCAGCCCAGGTTTAAGAAGGGACTCTCCCACCAAGGGGAGTCAAGTTCATCCAAAGGTCACTATGATAGGGATTCCGAGTCCAGAGTTAAGATAAACAATGGAGTAGATACAGCTCAGGAGAGGACACCTTGCATGAAGTGTGGCAAACTGCATGGATGAGAGTGTATGATGGGCTCTAACGCTTGTTACAGTTGTGGAAAACCAGGTCACATGGTGAATGATTGTCTGAATAGGAGAAGTCAAGAACAAGGGAAGGAGAGAGTTCAGCCTAATGGTCCAAGTGAAGAGGCTCCAAGGAGGCAACGATTCTTCACACTCAGGTCTAGGGGTGCAGGGGAAGGCACTTCTGGTGAAGTCTCGGGTGCGTAGCCTTAATTAGTCTTTCATATATTTGACTGTGTATCGTCTTTATGCACTAGTATGAGGTTAATATGTTTGAGTCATCATGTTGGTTGCTAATTTGTATGACTTATATGTTGACTTATGTTGTATGCTTTGATGAGACTAGTTAGGAAAGAATTCTTTAGTCTATTAATGTGAAACTACTAGTAGGTTTCACGGATGTACACCATCATGTTAATATGTGAATTAGATATTCACCAATGGGGATTATTGAATTACCTATGTATGCATACATTCTATGAATGACTTACTTATTGTTAGTAAAGAGTAGTGTCATTTGGGGATGAATGTTCCTAAGGGGGGGATAATGTAACAACCGAATAAGATAAATGCTTAAGGTGTCTAGAATGCCTACGATTAGACCAGGGTTCACACGGATTGATGCGCATAGAAACAGACCTCGAAACCCTTGCTACATCCAAGCCAACTAACTTGGGGAGTTAGTTGAGCTTTGAAAGGTTGGGACCAACCATGTAGGGCTCTCGAATACGAAGATTTTGTCGAAGGAGTCTTTACCGGACTTAAAAAGAGGAAATCTTAAGTTTTGAGGGTCTAGGTGTAAAATGGTCTTTTACCAGGCTAAGGGTAATATTGTAATTACCCTAAATATATAATTAATTAATTATTTAATAAGGTGGAGGGGCAAATTGGGGAGAGAGAGACGAAATGGAGCTCTTGAAGTTAAGTCTTGTTCCACCCGGGTTCGAACCTAGGTGGAAGCAATGAATTTATGTGATTTTTATTTAACCTATTGAATTAATGAAATTAATTAATAATTATTATTCATTACCTGATTTAAAATAAAATAAAAATTAGATTTTTATTAATTAATTAACCTTATTTGACTAAGTCTTAAACTAGACTCCTAAGCCTAATATAACTCCCACTCTCTCACGTCTATCTCTCAACTCTCATGCTCAATCTCTCCCATTCTTTCACACGACATTTCCTATAAAAACAAGATACAAAAGCAGAAAAAATAAACCAAGTTCTTCACACTTGAAGAACTCACACGAAATCACAAGAAAACAAACGTTAATCCCACACTAGGCTAAGGGAGGTTGTCATTCGAGTGGAGTTGATATTGAGGAGGCTTAGACGAGTTCTTGAGTGGAGATTTTGGGCAGCAACTTCAAGTTTTGAACGTCAAAATAAGGTATGGGTTTCTTCTCTCTTGGTCCCTTTCCCAAGAGACCCCTTAAGGTTCATGTCATTCGTTGGAAAACTAGGATTGTTTCCCCTTTTGCATGCCCTTGTCACTAGCTCCCAATGAATCGTAGGTTGGGTATGATTGCTGGTAGATTTAGGTGTATGTTATGATTTCGTGATGAACATGATTTTGTTTCTTTACTTGAAATCGTAGGAAAGACAACCATGTATTTGAAAGTTTGTGCAAGTGTGTGTATGTGCAAAAGTAGGTTACAGTGAATGGAGTTCTCTGTGTAATGCTCCAAAAAGTTTAATGTATTATGGTTGTATTTTTACGTGTATAAACTGAGGTAAGTCGTGATGTTCATATGAAATGTTATGTGGCTGGATTGAGGGAGGAATTCTCGGCTAAACGACTCCATTAAAGTGCACCTAAAACGTTATAAATGAACCATGAAATTTCCCTAAGAACTAATGTGTAATTTGATGAAAAAGGTGTAGCAAAATCGTGGAATAAATTTCCAGAACCTGGAAATAGGCTTTAGAAGGAATCTGGAAATTTTGGAGTTAAAAAACAAAATTTAAAAAAATAAGTGAGGTCTGCAGGGATCGAACCCAGGACCTCACTAAAGCAACCTTAATTAATAAACAAAAAGGAATGTCTCAGGCGGGGCTTGATATGGGGGCTGGGATCAGCGAAATTCGCAAGAAAAAAAAAGGGGAATAAAACGAAGTGCTGTTGTAGGGATTCGATCCCACAACACGGAAGACCCCTACGAATAAATTAAAAAATATATATGGGGTCGTGGGGAATCGATCCCACGCCCCCTCAGCAAATGCAGAAAATTAATAAAAAGGAAAGGGGTCGTGGGGAATCGATCCCACGCCCCTCAACGCCTGTCGTAGTAAAATTAAATAAAAGGGGAGGCTGTGGGGGATCGATCCCACAACCCCTTGGTCAGTAGCGAATAAGGGCATAGGAGAAGGATATAAAATAATTCTTTAAAAACTATGGGGCCGTGGGGAATCGATCCCACGCCCCCCAGTAAGCTGTAGCAGCATTCAAGGAGAAGGAAAAATGAAAATAAAAAGATTTTGAGGCGTGGGAATAGAACCCACAACCTCTAGGTAGCCTGCGAAATTGGAGAAAATAAAGAGAGGCTGTGGGGGTTTGATCCCACAACCTCTTGGTCCATGCGAATTGGACAAGAAATTTAAGATGAAAAATAAAAGGGGTTGTCGGGGTTCGATCCCACAACCCTTCGGCCAAACTAAGAGGAAAACTAAGGATAGAATGTTAATGTTGGGGTTCGATCTAGAGTCCCAATTTCATGAAGATTAAAAATAAAATCAATGAAAAATGTAAATGTTATCCAAGTGATTCGAACTTGGATTTCCTTTCCCAAATTTCCGTATTGATACATAAGTCATACGTGAATTAAATGTTCAAGAATAATGCCACCTACATAGATCGAAATTGAGATCTTGGCATACATACAATATAAATAGGTTTTGTACTACATAATCTTAGGAAGATATTAGTCACTTAACGAATTATGAATGAAGCCTCATGGCTTATTTGTATAGACCCATAAGTCTAGCATACGTTTAAAAATAAGTGAACCTAAGATGTATGTAATGAAATGAAGTAACCCTAGGAGGGTTAAGTACGAGTGTAAAATACACTAAATGGCCAAGTGCATTGGAATACGATTATTATGTAATGAAATGATGAAACACTAGAAGGGTTATGTAAGAGTGTGAAACACACAAATGGCAAAGTGCATTGGCATATGATGAAATGAACATTCAAGTAAAATGGGGTGAGTAATTATGAAGAGCAATTGTGCTAATGTTAATGAATGTGGTGACAACATGATATGAGGCTAATGTAAAAGATGAGAACAATCTCAAATGAGCCAAAGTAAATGTTACCAAAACGTACTCACCTATGATAGTGTAAAGTTAATGAGGAGACCAGTCTGTATGAACACTCTAATGAAAGTATTGAGATTAACACACTTAATACTAATGATGAGATGAGAAATCATCTATTGATCTATGATGTGCTCATACTAGAAGCCAGCTTCCATGACGTATGAGTTGAATGTAATGGAACTTTATAATGAGCACCGATAGACTAGCTATGAGCGGTGATGCCTTCTTTAGGGAAGGGCGGAGGTTCACGTAACTCTCACGAGATGAGACTGTCCGGCTTGCCGGGTATGGGTCTCCTTATATCTCCTGGTCTTCGAACCTATACTGCCAATATAGGGATCTAGCGGGGTTAAATTCCCATGTACGCTAGCATGTTTTGGGTCACTTTGGCTAGTTATTCCACCTGTTTTTGGTATGGGGGAGACACTGGATTTCATGATGCTCACATGATCTATGTCGGTTAAAGTTAAAGTTCCCAATGAATGAATAAAGCCAGCCTCAAATGAAGCACATAATGAAATAAATGATACCAAAGGTGTTAGGATAGGATAATCAAGAGGTGAGCTAGACTCAGGTAATGACACTAGGTTATTCTTGATCATTGCACAGCAAACCCGATGAAAGTCTTAAACTACACCCTAGGTATAACTGGTATTCACACTGGCCTATAAACGAAATGAAATGAAGTACGTATGAATGAATGAAGCAGACTCTGTGTTTGCTAATAAAGACTCCCTAGTTGAGGTCCCATATGTTGAGCCCTCATTTTGGAAAGTCTTAATATCAAGTCCATGATTCCAAGGTCTCGTGGCATATGACTGAATGTTATAAAAGATGTTATGTACTGTATGCTATATGATATGTGCTACGTGTAAAATGTTATGTGGTGTGTGCAATATGATAAGTATGATGATGCATGTTACTCTCATGGCATCACGTTCCTAAACCAAATTTGGAAAGCTCACTGACTTTCCTAATCCAAATTTGGAAAGCTCACTGACTTTCCTAATCCAAATTTGGAAAGTTCACTAACTTTCCTAATCCCAATTTGGCAAGTCCACTAACTTGACTTTCCTAATCATGTTGTTAGGAAAGAGCTATCCTTTCTCATGCATATCCTTGGTGTGTGCTTGCATAAACCCATACTTAGTACAAGTGTGTACTAACCCTGTACAACTCTACAATTTTAGGTGTAGGCACAGGTGGACGCTAGAGCTACAGGTTGACACTGAAGCTATCCGGACGTCGAGCATTCATCCGGACTTGGTAGGACCTCATGCTTTCGAGGATGCTGCCATTTATATTCTAGATTAGTTTTAGAATTGAGCTAGTGGAGCATGTTCCACTAGCGTTTCTTTCCTGTTTTATTCAGACATTGTATTGGTGCCATCTTGGCAAGTACATCTTTATTACTATATTACACTATTTCTTTCATTTGATGATCTTAATATTAGATGGTTGATGGTGAACAATTATATATTAATGAGAAGGTTTATTAAGTATGTTATGAAACAAAAAGTTTCAAATTTTCCGCTAAAATTAACCTAGATGAAGTAAGAATGACGCAAGTAGGCTTGTCTGCGACCTCTGAGAGGTCAACGACGCCGGTCTCGTCTGGGGTCTAGATTCTGGTCGTGACAGATTTTAGCTATGATAATTACATATGGTATACATCTATGAGTTATGATTTCAAAGAAAAAAAGAATTACATCATTTTGAGTCTCCTGCGCCGAGTTATTGATTTTCTCCCAAAGTCGTGCAAAGCTAAAGAGTTGAGCGATGTAGAATCATGAGATAACTTGGAAGAGATATCTGTACCAATCCACAAAGTCTTTGGATGTGATTTTTATACATTATGTATTTATTTTATTCGTCTTTTCAACGGAAGAAGAAATCCTGATTTCAATACTCCTACTCCAAGCTACAAATTTTCTACTATAATCATGCAAAGCTGCAAAAGAGATATCAAAATTCAAAAGCAACTTCAGAATATAATTCTGAACAATGAGGAAGAAATTTTGATATGAAACTTTGACATATTGTCAAACGTTGAGTTCTATGTCTCTTGGATTAAGTTTACAAATGTATTGGGATTTCGTGGCTTACACATTGGAAAATAAATATATCTCATAGATGTGCAAAGTTGAAACCAAAAAGTGTAAGAAATTCAAGCTCCATGTGCCTCCCAAAAAGTCAGAAGATTGGTCCAAGATCTTCTCCAAATAAAGTGGAAGACTTCCCTCCACACTACATCTTGAACAATGATATTATCCGCAATATAGTTCGTTGATGCTTGGAGGCCTACACCAAGTGTTCCTCTCGCCATCCTCGCGTCAGGTGCTTTCTCACCAGAAATGAATGAATTTACTTCAAATGTTTTTGTCGTGGAACCGCAAATAAAAAAATGAAAATGGAGGTGGCAAGTTTCTTCACAATTGCTTCAAGGAAGGTGAATGTGTTAAGTGAGTTTTCTATCAACAGTTCTAGGATGATATGAGTGGTTCCACGCCAATCATATGAACAACTCATGCAACTTCTAAGAGATTTAGGCTCTTTCGGATACCTGAAACAAAAAGAATACAAAAATTGGATCCATCGGTGCCAACTGCACGATGTATTCAATATTTCTTGGTTTATCTACTTCTGATAACACATGTAGTAAGTGCATGACATTTCAATATGACATGACAAACCTGAGCAACAACACAATAATTTTGTTTGAGTTACGGTCAAATTAGATCATGAACATCCATCTCCCCTGTTTAAGAAACATGTCAATTCAAAATCACAACCATTACCTTAAAGAAAGAGAAACAAGAAAAATCCAAAAGACAAATCCATGAGGGGAACTTCCAGATTTGATGACCAACTTCAAAATTTTATTCCCATTAATCCAGAAAGGAGTTTTACATTGATTTTTGTATGTCATATAACCAAAAGTAGTTTCTCCAGAATGAAGTGTCTAGTCATTTTAATGCTCCTACACCAAGAAAATGATGTTTTGGCAGGATTGTGCATAGCTGTGAAAAGAACGTCTAGATTTGGAGTCCAACTTCAACAATTGATTCTCATCGATCCAAAAGTTTTCTAACGTTGAATTTTTGATATATTGTATTACCCGAAGTCTAGTTTCCTCATCAGCGAGTTTCTCATAGTTTGAATGCTTCTACAACAAGAAATGATGTTTTGGCCAGATTGTGCATTGCTGTGAGAGGAACGTCTAGATTTGGGGTCCAACTTCAAAAATTGATTCTCGTCAATCCGGAAGGTTTCTAACATTTTTTTTTGTTATTTCATAGTACTCAAAGTTTAGTTTTGCTAAAATGAATCTGCTTATCGTTTAAACTCTCCTACACCAAGAAAGTGATATTTTGGTGAGATTGCGCATACTAGTGAGAAGAATGTCCAGATTTGGCGTGCAACTTCAAAAATTGATTCTCGCCGATCCGAAAGATTTTTAACTGTAATTTTTAGATATGTCGTAGTACTCAAAGTATAATTTT
Source organism: Solanum sitiens (assembly GCA_016801875.1). Lineage (NCBI taxonomy): Eukaryota > Viridiplantae > Streptophyta > Magnoliopsida > Solanales > Solanaceae > Solanum > Solanum sitiens. The sequence goes on along the minus strand of JABWTJ010000486.1, from coordinate 178,779 downwards.
TCCAGAATCAAGCTTCTCAGCGTTTGAATGTTCCACCACCAAGAAATTGATGCTTTGGCAAGATCACGCATATCCGTGAGAAGAACTGACAAATTTAGGATCCGACAATCTGGATGGAGTTTAAAGCTGATTTTTTGATAGGTCGCATTACTACAAATCTTGTTTCTTCCAAACCAAGCCACTCGTCATTTGGACATTTTTACACTAAGAAAATGAAATTTTGATGGGACTGCACGAAATTGAGAAAAGAAGACACCAATTTTTGAAGTTCCACATTGATTTGGTTAGAAGAATTATTTTCCAATGATTCTTTGATCAATCCTTTGTACATGGGAGATTCTTATATATAATTTCTGTTGAAATATTTTTATTTCTTGTACAAGGAAAGTTTTGGTAAAATTGGAAGAAACAAATCATATATATTCCTACCATCTAAATGGAAGTTGCTAGCACTCAAAAGGAAAGTAATAAGTCTTGAGATGTCAAGAATGATTCTTACAAAATCAACAAAAGTAAAGTTGATATTCCTTTTATTTGATTCAAAATTCAATCAACCTTCTTATTCTTTCTCACACCATGCAAGGAAAATCACACAATGTTACTACTCACTAGATCCATCTATTTGAATTCAATATACAGGGTCCACATGGTTGTCAAGCAAGAATGTTTAAACAAAAATTTTGAGATCACTATAAGCGAATCATTTGTAGTGACCTAGTTAGAATGCGACAACAAGAAAAAAATACTCTTGAAGTCGCAACAATGCATTAGTGAAGACTTCCACATTCGTCATCAAAATTCGGCAAGCCTACACGCAGAGAAGTCTCAAAAAAATGAATATGCATTCATAAAGACTTCAACCTTCGTCGTCCAAATTCGTCAAGTCTTCATGTTAAAAAGTCTCAAAAAGGAAAACACTTTCATGACTACATCAAATCTTGTCTCCAAAATTCGGCAAGCCTCCACGTCGACAAGTCTCAAAGTAAGGTGCATTTGTAGACACAGAAATTGTATTGGATCAAATTCATAAAAATTTTGAATCAAATCCATGTTCATTTGGGTTGAATAATTAATTTGGGCTTTACAAATAAATAAGTCCATCATATTAAATTCAAATCAAAACTCTATTTCACCGTGAAGCCCAAACCCATGCCACGTGTCACAATGACTAGGCATTAAAGACCAACAAGGTGACACCACTTGTCCAAATGAACTGGTAGTCCTAGTAATATGCAAGAGAGAATCACAATGCGCCAAGTGACAAAATTACATCCTTTGGCCAATCACAAGCAACCTTGTCCACTTGCTACAACTATAAAAAGGGGATAGTAATGACATTAAAGGCATGAAAAAAAACTCTTACAAGCATTCAACAAATTGCAGAAAGCTATAACATCAACCTCACATCTTTTCATAGGAGTGTTCAATGGAATACTTCCCGGAGATAGAATTGAAACACCAAAACGCTTTTCGACGTCTCGAAGGTAGAAAACTTCACAAGGAGGTCTACATCATACAACAATTTGAGAAATACGTATTGAAGGCCCTCCAATCACAGAGAAACTTAGGAGAGAAAATCAAGAGAACTATAAAATTTTACTCACAATGATTTATTAATAAAAATCTCATTTTTCTTTTATTTATTTTGCTTGCAGTTGATTTTTTGCGATTTGCAAATATTTCTTCAGAAAAATCGGTTAATGACTATTCTAATCATGTGGGATACTCACTCTAGTTATTGGATAGGTTTTACAACATTTAGGTAGTGGAATGGGACGCTATCTACACAGGGAAAAAGTTGGCTTGGAAAATTATAAAGTGAGTTCCCTAGGACTTCCAAGACCATTATGTGAAGTCTCCTAATTGGATGATTGACTTGTAAATGACTTATGTAATTTATGTTCTCCTAATGTTAATATTGCATAATAAATGTCCTTATGTTCGGTAGACTTAAGGAACACTTAGGTGTGTATTGATAAGGTTGTATAAGCGGTCTCTTTATGTTTTACTATAATACCCCCCAAAATGAATTTAGGTGTATAGAGACTCACATGTGCCTTATAAGCTTGTTAATATGTTATTTAAGTTATTTACAGTATCTATGATTGGTTTGAAGTGATTTGGAAGTCAAACGTCCAAGAAGGTACAAGATATTTGAAACTTAGCCCTTGGACGTACTTGAGTGTGCTTACCATGTTAGGATTTGTTGCGTGTGTTGTTTGATGATCAAACTTATGTTGAAGGACCTTAACATGTATAGGAGTGTTTTTAGGGTTGAGACGTCTAGGTACTACTCCCCAAGGGCCCCGCAAAAGTCCCTCAAGGGGAGCCGCAAACACTGCCTAGACCTTGGTAGTGTCTACCTACAAACCTAGAACGACGGACCGTCAGTCCATCTACGCTCCGCCAATGGGGGAGCGTCTTCCTACACTTTGACTGGGAGATAAGGCCCCCAAACGATGGTTCCCACTAAGGCCCGTCGATGGGTCTTCTGGGCATCGATGGCGGGCGTCGATGTAGCCTATAACTCCTGCCATGCGCACTATTTCATTAAGGGGTGAATGGGAAATTCACCCCACGTCCTAACCTGACCCTAGACGATTATTTAATGTATTTTTTTGTATATAAAGTTGGTTATTAAAATCAAAACCCCATACCGAATTCATTATTCAAAATTAGACTTCCCTTTCTTAAAAACAAACTATCTGTAGAACCTCCATTGGAGATGAAGCTCGAGCAACTTGTAGATTGGATTGTGATGGTTTCTTCATCATGTTTTCGTGGTTTTCTCCTATTATGAGGTATGGTTATCCTTCATACTTAGTCAACCCTTATTTTAAGGAGTTCCTTCCAATGCTTTCAATGAGAATTCATGATCAAACCTGCTATCTTTCAACATAGCCATGGGTTCCTTCTCAAAATGTTTTCAAAAGCATGATAATGATGATTTGATGATTAGCTACTATTTTTCAAGTTGAATTCAATCCAATTTCTTGATAAATCCATGATCCCTCTCAAATCTCGAGTTAGCCTATGTTATGGTTAATGTGATCTTGATGCTAGAACTAATTGTAATGAGATTCAAGTATGATAAATTGATTGTTAGATACCACCAATTGTGTATATTGATGGTGAATAGTTGATGAGTGATCAATGTGGATCAAGGTTGGAAGATTTGGTAAGGTTGACCTATGTTATTCTATCTTATATAGATTTGTAATGTAATGTACATAATGTGTGCTTGAATCCTATAGTAATTGAAGCATGATTTCGTCTATGCCATGATAAGTTTAGATACTTCCCTATACATAAAATATTGATTAATTATGTGGATTTATCAATGATGATCAAAGCTTGGGTTAAATGGTAAGATTGCTCTATGCCTCTAATTTCCTATAGAATTGCTAGTTGAATTAGCCTTAAAGGGCATAATGTGGTATGGTCCACTTATGCTCGCGGTGTTTACTTTATTTTCAATCCGTATGTGTATTGATCATGGCCTTGAAGGCAACATATGATGATCACAACGTGGAGTAGCATGCCTAGTATTCTATTCTAGTATCATGATATAGGTATGGATGATTCCTACTCTAATTGAATAATATTGTGAGATGTGGATTAGGTACTGCCATTTATGATGTAATAAAGGTTAATGACCCCTGCCTATGTACCCCTATATGAATGTGTGATTAGCTAATGTTAGGAGTATTGGATGTAATGTGAAGTTATCTTGTCTCCTATGCTAAATTGTGGTGTGTGGCCTATGCATGGATGTGAATTGTGGTCTTAAGAGCGTGGCTGCCTCAATATGAGATTGATAGCCATTATGTGATCATGAGGTTATGGGACTTCACATGTACATTGCATTAGTAGGCTTAGATTGAGATTATGAGTAAGGTATATGATGTCTTTGTGAAGTGAAGTCCAAGTATGTTAATGTTGACTATTGTCTTACTATGATGATGTTAGAAGTTTGACTTGTATGTGGTCTTGTAATGAGTTCTTCTATGTGGTCCATAAAGTATGTTGGGTCAATTGTGAGGTACATGTCTTATTATATGAAATGGTTCTATGAATGTATGTGATGTGTTAATGAAGGTTGTATGTAAGTACGTTGTGTCCTTAAGGTGGTGCTTGAGTGTGGATAGTGTAACAGGACTTTATCTATACTTTGCACCAAGTATCACTAGAGGGTTACTTGGGAAGTTAATGAGTTAAGAAGAAAAAGAGTTTACTGTTAACAAAAGGGAGCTCACTGTAAAGGGAATGAGTTTACTTTGATTATGGCTTAAATGCAATATATGGCTTATGCGATTTTATAACCACTGTATATGTCGATATGAATTATGTAAATGTTATGATGCTTATTGTAACAAGTTTTATAAAGTTTTCAGAAAAGGCATGATGCATGGTTTTAAAGAAAATGTCCCCTTCAAATGCATTTTTTTGCATGGTTATCATACTTAGTGCGTTCTTGTACTAACACCATTGTTCTTCACCTTTTTACACAAAGTGTAGGTTATGGATGCTTAAAGGATGTCTCTAAGGTGAAGGGCTTGATATGTGTTTCCCAAGCTCAAGGAAAGGGATCCTTAAGTTAAAGGATTCACTTTGTCTTGTTTTATTCCAGATATGCAATAGCTTAATTAATATTTTATGTTGTAACGGTTGTGTCCCTAATGTACTCTAATGACGATGAGTCTAAGATGGCAAAGATACTTAGAGTCTAATTATGTAAATATGATATTCTATATATATAATGGAAGTGATATTCTAGCATATGATGTGCTATAAAATTTTTAGATTATAAGCTAAATTTACCTATGACAATGGGATGAATGACAACTATGGGGTTTTATAAGACCTCTGAGAGGTCAGATGCGCCATGATACTTCCAGGGGGTGATCCCCAGTCGTGATAAAAGTGGTATCAGAGCATGATGTTATGAAAGTAGTTTTATGGTCCAAAGTCTCATATTGCCACATCTAGTAGAGTCTCGTTCATTGGTGGTGAGTCGCAACACATCCATGAGCGAGAGGATATAGGACGATAGAGTTTCCATTCTTCATCAATCTCATGTCATTCCATAGAACGTAACTCTATAAGAGCTTTCTCTTATGTTTTCTTGTCCGGTGTTCTTTTAGATGTGATTGCTTTGATGAGATGGCATCTATATGCTTTAGGGAGAAAGGGTGAGTTTTGATTCTTATCTTGGTTTTATGGTTTAATGAGTATGTGTGAAGGTGAACTTTAATACATGTTGATGTAATGCCATTTATGTCTATGTATGAGATATATGGAAAATGATATGTTATGTGAAGATTTATATTATGATATGGCTATAACTTGTTAAAAATTGTTATGGTTAAAATGAGTTTCCTTTTTTGAATATTGAGTTGATATATGGTTTTGTATGATGGTAGTCTAATGATATGGTTTAGGCTTGAAATAATGTGGTAAATAGCTAAAGATGCATGTTGCCTTCATATATGTGCAATGGTTCAATGTAGCCCTTTGTATGTGTGTAATGCTTCATAGTTACCTTATATGGATTACAGTCTTTTATATAGGTTTTGTCCTAGAGGTGTAGGTAGTGTGCTTACCTTGTAGGGTGATGATATGGGTTGGAATGACCTAGAAGTTACCCTACAGTAGTGTTGAAAGAAAAGAAAGAAGCCTTATGGATATGTCTCCTCTATTGTTTCCCCTAAGGTTTTCATGACCCTTGGTACTCATGGTATAGTTTAGACCTTATGTGGTTGGGTAATATGACCTAACTTAAATGCTATTTATTTCCTTTAAGTGTTGGAACTTAGAGGAATGATGAACCTTGAGGTACTATCCCTTGATTATTGAGTTAATAGGCTCCTTGATGTGAGATTAAGGGTGAGAACCCTTAATGATGTTAAATCTTCTTGAAGAGTATGAAAGGTTGGTTTTGACTTGCCTTGACCTTGTTGTTTAAGGGCATGATGTGATTAGGCTTACCGCAAGTTGGGGATAATGTCCCTAGATTGTAAGGTTTAGAGTGACCTTGATGTTCATATATTATGTTCCTTTGAACTTTTTTATGTTGGAAATCACTTTTATGTGATGTTGATGAAGGTTTTGATTAAGCTTAGATCCCAAGAGTAGGGTGATGTGCTTAGTTATTCTAGTTGGTGAGCTAACGTTCTCCTAAGGTGGAGTTAAGTTGATCTTAATTGGGTTTACCCTAAGTGGGGGGATGGTGATGGGAGTAGTAAGGTTGTAGATATGTCTATCTTGTCCTTCTATTCTTACTTGAGCTTGAAACCAAAGAGTTCCTACAAGTTTGTTCATGATAGGAGTCTTGCATAAAAGTATGAGTTTCATGTTCTCCATATGTTAGGTATGTCTTAATTGACACTATGTAATGCACGTTTTGAAGATTCTAATTTGCATGAAAAAGGATTTTGATCAAATTCATGTTTTCTCATGTTAGTTGTGCATAATTTTGATGTCACTCTTAATGTGTGGTGTTCTAAGCCATCAATGAGAAATTGAGTCTCCTTAAAATGAAAAATGATGAGTCCCTTGAAAATTATGTGACTTATGGTTTGGGAAGTCTAAAGGTAGGATCATTCTTGAGGAGTGAAGGTATGTTTAGCCAATATCCTTGTGTGTGCCTATAAATTATAAGATTTTCCCCAAATTGATGCTTGCTTATGAAGGCTATTGTCATGCTAGAAATTGAAATGTTGTGAAATAACTTCCTATAGTTGTGATGTGTGTGGTGTGACTTACCATTTTGACTTCAATAGGAAGGAAATATGAGCATACTTTGGTTAAAAGTTTAAAATTTCTCATTTATAATGAATTGACCTTTGTGCATTTCTTGTGTAAGAACTCATAAGATATGTAAGTGTGTTGAGGAGAAGGACATTCCTCCTTAAACAAAGCTAAGCATGATAATGTTGAGTATGACCTTTATGGCATTATGTATAAATGATAAGTATCTTTGTTGATCTACTTGACTCAAGTTGATCTGCATTGAAGTATGAGTGCTTATTTGTTTCTTGAGTGATGTTTGACTTACCTTTGTGTGACTTAAAGGTTGTTGCATAATGTTCTATTTAATTAAATTAAATGGAAAGACCATGTTATTATTAGGAGAAGGATGTTCCTCCTATGAACATGACAAGAGTCTATTTGTTTGATGCATTATAGAGTGGGTGAATAAAGGTTTTGCTTGCTTGTGTTGCATTGAGTACTAAATTATTGGAAGTTGGTTTTCCTTATAAGTTTTGTTCATTGACTTTATGTGATTATTATATGAATGTTGTGATATTCTCTATGGTTCATTGAAGCCCTTGATGTTTTTGAAATGTTCAAAGTGTCATTCGAGGACGAATGATCCCAAGTGTGGGATATTGTAAGACCCCCAAAATGAATTATGGTTTCTACAGCCTCACATGTGCCTTATAAGCATTTTAATATTTTAATTAAGTGTTTCACAGATGTATGATTGGTTTGAAGTGATTTGGAAGTTAAACGTCCAATAACGTTCAAGACGTTCGAAAGTTAGCCATTGGACGAACTTGAGTATGCTTCGCATGTTTGGATGTGTTGAGGCTGTTGTTTGATGCTCAAACTTATATGAAATGACCTTAACATGTATAGGAGTGTCTTTCGGGTCGAGGCGTCTAGGTACGACTTCCCAAGGTCCCCACTAAAGGCCCTCAAGGAGGACCCCGAACACTGCCTAGGCAGTGTCTACCTACGAGCCAAGAATGACGGACCGCCAGTCCATCTACGCCCAGTCTGTGGGGGAACGTAGTCATCCCACACTTAGACAAGGAGATAAATCCCCCAAATGAAAACCCTCAGACCCAGACCACGGTTGCCAGTACGGCCCGTCAATGGGTCTACTGGGCGTCGATGGTAGGCATCGATGCAGCTCGTAACTGCTGGCTTGCGTGCGCACTGTTTCATTAATGGGTGAATGGGAAATTCACCCAACGTCCTAACCTGACCCTAGACGGTTATTTCATGTATTTGTGGGTTGATTAAGTTTGTTATATAGATCAAAACCCATACCCAATTCATTATTCAAAATTAGACTCCCCTCTCAAAAACAAACTCTCTCTAGAACCTACATTGGAGATGAAGCTCAACAACAACATATAGATTGGATTGTGATGGTTTCTTCATCATTTTTTCGTGGTTTTGTCCTATAATGAGGTATGGTGATCCTTCATCCTTAGTTAACCTTTCTTCTAAGGGGTTCCTTCCGATACTTTTAATGAGAATTCATGATGAAACCTTCTATCTTTTAATCTAGCCATGGGTTCCTTCTCAAAATGATTTCAAAAACATGATTATGATGATTTGATGATTAGCTACTGTTTTTCATTTTGAATTCAATTAAAATTCATGATGAACCCATGATCCCTCCCAAACCTCGATTTAGCCTATGTTATGGTTAATGTGATCTTGATGCTAGAATGATTGTAATGAGATTCAAGTATGATAAATTGATTGTTTGCTACTTCCTATTGTGTATTTTTATAGGTAATTGTTGATGAGTGATCAATGTGTATCAAGGTTGGAAGATTTTGTAAGGTTTACCTATGTTTCTCTATCTTCTATATATTTATAATGTTATGCACATAATGTGAGCTTGAATCCTATAGTAATTGAAGCATGATTTCGTCTATGCTATGATAACTTTAGCCACATGCCTATAATTAAATAATTGATGAATTATGATGATTGATCAATGATGATCAATGCTTGGGAGAAATGGTAAGATTTCTCTATTCCTCTACTTTCCTATAAAATTGCTAGTTGAATTGGCCTTGAAGGGCATGGTGTGGTATGGTCCACTTATGGTGGCGGTGTTTACTTTCTTGTCAATGCTTATTTGTATTGATCATGGATTTGAAGGCAAGATTGTTAACTATGAGTGTGGTTATTATGATCACAATGTAGAGTAGCATGCCTATTCTTCTATTATAGTATCATGATCTAGGAATAGATTATGCCTACTCTAATTTAATTATGTTGTTTGGTGTGGATTAGGACTGCCAATGATGATGTAATAAAGGTTAAGGACCCCTACCTATGTACCCCTATATGAATGTGTGATCAGTTAATGTTAGGAGAATTGGATGTAATGTGAAGTTATCTTGTCTCTTATGCTAAATTGTGGTATGTGGTCTATGAAGGATGTGAATTGTTGTCTTAAGAGGGTGGCTGCCTCAATATGATATTTGTAGCCATTTTGTGATCATGTTGACCAATGTGCAGACACTCACACCTGATGCATACTTCCAAGTAGGATAGGTTCATGGTGTTAAATGAAAATATATTCTCATATGCACTCATGTCTACTACTATGCATGTAAAGTATATGTCCATGAAGTAAGTTATGTATCTCCTAACTAGGATGACATGATAGGTGTACAAGTATGGACAGGGGTATGGGACCTTGTCTATTGATTGTAGATGTGTGTCATGATAGGATAGTTCCTAGGTTTACAAATTATGTACATGAATATGAATACATGAGTATGTTATCAACATGTCTTTTATGCTATGATGTCAAGTAAATGATATGATGAAGTATGAATATGTTTAGTGTCAAAATGTGTTTTTTTTGAAAGGATTGCTCATATAGTTACACATATACACTTATGCATGAATGAAGTGAAGTACGAACATGTGTGGGTAAAGGGTTTTTATGTGAAAGGTTTGCTCATATATATGTACACATACACACACATGAAAGCATGTATATGATGATTATATGATGATCTAGTAAATAGAGGATCTCTTGAAAGGTGTTCTCAATTGTATCCTAAACTAGATGGTGCTTCAATATGCTATGTCCATCTGAAAGGTTTTGTCACATCATTTAGGTTTATGAAAGGACTCTCTCATTTATAACCTATGAGCTAAGAATATGAGGGGTTAATATCCTAATGCCTATGTTTTATAAAGTAATAATAATAATGGCTTTTCAATCAAGGGAACTTAGCTTAACACGGAGTGAACTTGAAATTGATGGGTGTCCCTTCAAAATGTGGGAAGGTAGGTTCACTATAGTCCTTACGAGGTGGATAACTACAATGCCTCAATAGTCATAAAGAGGGTTTCCATATATACCTCCAAGTTCCCTAAATATGTTTGCCCCCATAGTATCTAGCAAGTGATATCACCTAATATGCTAGCACGATGTTAATTTTCTACCTTGGCAAGGTAGAGCACCTCTTCTTGGTGTGAGGTTCTACAACACCGGATTTCATGTTTAGAACCCATGGTCTTAGGGTCGGTTAATACTGTAGTTTCCCTAATTTAAAATGGACAATGGAAGTAAAGTAATGGACCCTAACTAGGATGACCTAAGGGAAATTGCTTAGGATAGGTGAGAGTAATGAACTTACCTATGCATTGCAAAAGTAGCTCTTGAAGGGAGTTCTAGGAAGGTGTTCGAATGTATATGTATATGTTTATGTTCCTTTTGCATGACATTGTAGTGTTGTCTACTTGTTATGGTGATATGCATGGTATGAGTCCTATTGAGTCTATATGATGAGGTCTTACCTTATGTGCAAAATGTTGGTCTTGGTGACTATATGATGAAGGTCCTACTTGATAGGCATGTAGTTGACTATAGTATCATGGTTGATGTATGAAGTAAATGTTAAGGCTTGTAGTCTCTTTATGAGCTTACTAAGTATGTGTGAGGTTATGAGACTTTACATGTACATTGCTCTAGTAGCCTTAGAGTGGGATTATGAGTAAGGTCTATGATATCTTTGTGAAGTGAAGTACAAGTATGTTAATGTTGACTATTGTCTTGCTCTGATGATGTTAGAATTGTTGACTTTTCTATGGTCTTGATGAGTTCTTTTATGTCATCCATAAAGTATGTTGGATCAATTGTGAGGTACATGTATTATTATATGAAATGGTTCTATGAATGTATGTGATGGGTTAATGAAGGTTGTATGTATGAGTACCTGGTGGCCTTAAGGTGGTGCTTGAGTGTGTATAGTGTAATGGGACATTATCTATACTTTGCACCAATTATTACTAGAGGGTTACTTGGGAAGTTAAGGAGTTAAGAAGGAAAAGAGGTTACTGTTAATAAAAGGGAGCTTACTGTGAAGGGAATGAGTTACTGTGATTATGCCTTAAATGCAATATATCGCTTATTTAAATGGTATAATGCATATTGTATCAAGTTTTATGAAGTTTTCACAAAAGGAATGATGCATGGTTTCAAAGAAAATGTCTCCTTTAAATGCATGTTTTTGGATGGTTGCCATATTTAGTGCATATTTCTACTAACAATATTCTTCTTCACCTTTTTTCACAAAGTGTAAGTTATGGATGCTTAAGGGATTTCTCTAAGGTGAAGGGCTTGATATGTGTTGTAACGTTCCAGAAAATCATATGTCTATTGAAGAGCCCAGTATGCCCTTAGTATAGCCTATTAGGGGTACATAGGCACCCCAATGCCCAATATTAAGAAATATTGGGCATAGTATAGAAAAATTGGCTAAGGGATATTAGCCAATTTTCTATATACGAATAAGAAATATACTTTTTGGGTTGTCATACCCCAATCCAAGATTGATGTTCAATAAATGTACCTACAATGAAGACCCTAAGCTAAATTAAATGACATCTCAACAAAACATATGAAGTACTAGGCATCCAAGTGTCAAGCCTAGCACCATAGCACATGACCATTTAAAATGATCATGTAAATGAAGCAGTGCCCAAGGACATGGTGAGGGTCCTTGGGACAATAAGTAAACATTCCCAAATGAACCATAAATAATAGTTAGTTAGAAAAGTACAACCAACCCATGTGCAAGCACATGTGCAAGACATGTGAAGAAGAGGCCAAGGAGGGGACCACCCTAACTGAATTCGGTTAGGGTAGTTAGGGGGGAAAACGTGCACAAGGGACCCCTCCATGTGGGGACTAACTTCCTAACTAATTCTAGACTCTAACCTACTGCCCTAAATAGCTAATTAACCTAGGACCAAACAAAATAAACTAATTAGTGCACCCGACAATCTAGGACCAAAATCGGGTTGACACTAACCTAGTACGAGTTAAAGAGATAACCTAGTACCTAACCTAGGATGGTCCAAAAGGTTAGTTATGGTCCTAAAAACTTAGGGGTACTTTAGTAATTCCCCTAGGTTACCTAATTAATTAATTTGGAAAATTAATTAATTAATTTAAAAGGGCTAAAACCGAAACTAAAAAGGAAATTTTCAGATTTCGGTTAAGACAAGAAAGGGACAACCTAGTACCTAACCTAGGATGGTCCAAAGAGTTATTTAAGATCCTAACGACTTAAGGGTACTTTATTAATTACCCCAGGCTACTTAATTATTTAATTTATCAACTTAATTAATTAATTTAAAGGGGCAATACCGAAATCACAAAGCAATTTCCAGATTTCGGTTAAAACAAGAAAAAGACAACCTAGTACCTAACCTAGGATGGTTCAAAGGATTGGTTATGGTCCTAACGACTTAAGGGTACTTTAGTAATTACCTTAGGTCACCTAATTAATTAAATTAGCAATTTAATTAATTAGTTTAAATGATGAAAACAAAATTCTTACACTAACCTAGTACAACTCAAGAAACATCCTAGTACTTAACCTAGGATGGTCCAAAAGGGTTAATTTTGGTTCCAATGACTTAGGGGTACTTTAGTACTTACACTAGGTCCCTAAATTAATTAAATTAAGGATTTAATTAATTAATATAAAGTCAAAATGTTTACCAAAACCATAGTCAATACCAATTTCCAGATTTGACTAGGTGTTATGTTCTCCTATGTTTAGTCAACTTAGGAGGGGCGTTTTGGTAATTCGTTAATTAGTTTATTAAATTAACTTATTAAACCTAAGTTTTATAATTCAATATCAGTTCTTAAACATAAAAATCATGTTCAAACTCATAGAAAAGGCGACACAAAAACAGCAAGCAACGAACGAAAGAAAAACAGAAAATTTATCGATTTCTCTAGGGCAATTTCAAGGTTTCTTCAAGATTTTGTTCAAGGTGGTCTTCGTAGATTAAGTTCTACATAAGGTATGGGTTTCTCTCCTGGAATTCTTTCTCCAAGAGTATTTTCCTTCGAATGATTCACAAGATCTTGAAAACTAGGGTTGTTCCCGTCGTTCTCGTCGAACTTCCCTTCCCTAGTATCCTTTTCGATTTCAATGTTGAATAGGTTAGATATCATGTTGTTGGTATGTGGTGATGGCTGTTCTTAACATGTATTGTTCTTGAATGATGAGTATTGAATGGACTTATTAACTTGTAATTGCGTAAAGTTAATCTTATCATGATAATTAAGGATCGATAATATACTAAGATAAGTCCGTAATGTGTTAAGTGAATTGTGTGCCTTTGGATGAATGTTGACTTGCTGTTGTATGATGTTATGAAGATGCTAAAGCCATCAAATGTTAATATGATTCTGTCCAATATGTTCTTAAAACGTGACACTAAAAGCCATAAACTAAGAATTGGCTCAAAGACATCTATGAAATCATATCTTGAATAAATTGGCTATCTGATTCCAATAAAGTTGGCTAACTCTATTTGGTCAAAATGAATATATGCTAATGGCTAGGAACTTATGTAAATGATTAAAAGATTGGTTAATGGTTCATACATATGGCAATTTAAATATGAACATACGTAAAAATTGGCTTATGCCAAAAAGATTGAATTGGTTAGTCTAACATACCCTATCCATACGAATTGTGAACGTTAAAACATTGAATTGTTCTTGTAAGTTAATCAAAGGTTAAAAGTTCAAGTGTAGTGAAAGTTTGGCTTATGCCAATAAATTGGCCTACAATATTATCTCCAAAAATATGTAATAGAATTGGCTAATGATTCCATGAAATTATATTTGAATGAAAATTTGGCTTATGCCAATAAATTGGCCTACAATATTATCTCCAAAAATATGTAATAGAATTGGCTAATGATTCCATGAAATTATATTTGACTGAATGTTTGGCTTGTGCCAATAAATTGACTATGAAGTTATTTTCAAATTTTCTAGGCCAATACTAATCATATGCCAATCTTGTGTAGCCAAAACAATGAAATGACAACTCAAGTACTTCTAAGTTGATTCAATGAATCCATAACCAAGGGCATTCCATTCATTGGGACAACTCCCAACATGCTCTACAAGAATGAACTATGAACACATGAAACTCATTGAATGAAGTGCTCATCGTCCATAAACGGTGATATGAAGCTACTACACTAAAGTAAGTAAGTAACGTGAGTTATAACATTATTAAAGGGGTCTAAATTAAGTAAGTGACCAGAATGGGGTGTTAAAGGAAGTGAGACAAGTCTTACTTACACCAAAGCTAATTTGTTAAAAGAATACTCACGAATGAAGGTGTTAGAATGTGTGAGACTAGTCTCATTAACACCTAAGGATGATATGTAAGGACAATTCACATTCATCAATGTAAAGTAAGGATGATATGTAAGGACAATTCACATTCATCAATGTAAAGTAAGGATGATATGTAAGGACAATTCACATTCATCAATGTAAAGTAAGGATGATATGTAAGGACAATTCACATTCATCAATGTAAAGTAAGGATGATATGTAAGGACAATTCACATTTCATCAATGTAAAATAAGAATGACAAGTCATCAAAAGAGTAAATAAGTCTCAATCATACTCTATATGTAAGTGTAAGGACATTTCACACTTAATACTAATGATGAGATGAGAAATCACCTAATGAGCTATGATGTCCTCATGCTAGAAGCCAGCTTCCATGATGTATGAGTTGACTGTAATGGAACTTTATACTGAGCACCGATAGGCTAGCTATGAGCGGTGATGCCTTTCTTCGGGAAGGGCGGAGGTTCACGTAACTCTCATGAGATGACTGTCCGGCATGCCGGGTATGGGTCTCCTTATATCTCCTAGTCTTTGAACCTATACTGCCAATATAGGGACCTAGCAGGGTTCAATTCCCTATATACGCTAGCATGTTTTGGTTTCACCTTGGCCAGTGACTCCACCTCTTTTCGGTGTGGGGAAGACACCGGATTTCATGAGCTCACATGATCTATGTCGGTTAAAGTTGAAGTTCCTCAAAGTATGAAAGATAAAGAAATTAACGATACCGAAGGTGTTTGTGCAAGACAATCAGGAGGTGAAATCAGATTCAAGTAATGGCACTAGGTCATTCTTGGTCACTGCACTTCATGATCCCGATGAGAGTCTCAAACTTCATCCTAGGTATGGCTGGTGTTTATATCAGCATACGAATTAATGAAATGAATAATGTGAAGTACGAATGAATGAATGAAGTAGACTCTGTGTTTGCTAAAGAAGGCCCTTGGGTTGAGGTCCCATATGTTGGGCCCTCACTTGAGATGTCTTAATGCTATATCAACGATTCCAAGGTCTCGTGTATATGAAATGTATAATTATAAAACATGGAAGTAATGAAATCAATGACATAATCAATAGAGAATGGCTTATGAAATGTAATGAATACTTGATGTAATGAATAACTTGTTGTAAGGATAGTCAAATCGTGTCCAATAAAGTTTACAATAAGTAAAGGGCATAGCCAATAATGAATCCTCATGTTATGAAAATGATAAAGCCAAATAAATTGGCTTATGATGACTTTATATGATTGACAAAAGATGTTAGCCAAATAAAATTGGCTTATAATGACTTCTTTTATTATTAAAATGATCATAGCCAATAATGAATTCAAATATACTTATCCAAATTGATCAACTAATGTATTTAGCCAATAAAAATTGGCTTATAAAGAATTCATGCCCAAAGTAAGCAAGAATATAAGTTTTAATGATATGCCCCAAGAACTATGCACATTATGCAATCAACTAAAGAATGAGTATAGTCAATAAGTATTGACTTATAAATATATTCATGCCCCAAATTGTAGTTAAGTCAATTTTCTTAATCTCTTGAATTACTTACTTGATTCATTGTGGGTATGGGACTACAATGAATCATTGCACTTGTAAGTAAAACATAGGACTAAAGGAGCTATAGAACTACACAACAAGAAGAAGAAAAAGACTGAAAAATAATCTAAGTGTACAAAGAGGAGCTCTCGGCCTAAGAGGATCAAAAATCTCAAATCTTCGCTCGAGTTGTTCTAAAATTATGTTGATGATACTAATGTCTTGTAATCATATATAAAATGAATTGTATGCTTTGAATGCATTAAAATACATCATATTCATACCACAATTCACAACTAACGAATTAGGAAAGTCTAATGACTAGACTTTCTAGAAATGGCATGTTGCTTAGGAAGAGCTTTCCTTGATCATGCATAGCTTTATGTGTATGTGTGAATACACCCATACTTAGTACAACTGGTGTACTAACCCCCTACTATTTACTATTTTTATAGGTGCAGGTCTGAGGACAGATTGACGACACTTGCAGCGGTTTGGACTTCAGCGTTTCTCCAAACCAATAGGTAGGTCCTCATGATTTCGAGGATGCTACAGATTTAGTCTAGCCTTAGTTTTAGACATAGCTAGTTGATGTTGTCCGTAGCGTTTCTTTCGTACCTTTATTTTGAAGCTTTGTAATAAGGCCGTGTTTGGCAAACTATTTATGATATATTCATCTTCAGTTTCGAATTGATTCTTTATGTTAGATGGTTGTTTTCTTATGTTGAGCTTAGTATATGATGTATCTAGTTAATAATTATATGAAGTCTATGTATAATTCATACATATAAAAAGTTTTAAATTTTTCGCAAATTTAACTAGATGAATGTGATGAATGCAAGATGAGGCTTGTCTGTGACCTCTGAGAGGTGAACGACGCCGGTTGCGATCGGGATTCCAGAATCCGAGTCGTGACATATGTTTCCTGTCACAACCCAAAAGCACAGCCTAGAAGATAGGGTACAATCTTGGATGGTAACCGGCGTCGTCGACCTCTCGGAGGTCTAAGACAAGCCTCTCATATCATTCAGTGCATTGGCATAATAATATTTAGTGGAAAATTTAAAACTTTTCATAGCACATCATATGCTAGAAACATCACATCATATATATGTAAAACGTAAGTCATAATACATATTTAGACTCTAAGTCCCTTTGCCATCTTAGACACAATAACTTTAGAGTACATTAAGGACAAGGCCCTTAAGACATAATACAAAGCTATACATTACTAAATAGACTTTACAATAAGTACACATTAGGAGATCCATGAACTTAAGGATTCCTTTCCTTGAGCTTGGGAAATCACCTATCAAGCTCCTCAATCATACATCTCCTTTAAGCATTCCAATACCTACACTTTTTGTAAAAAGTAGAGAAAAATGGGATTAGCACAAGAATGTACTAAGTATGGCAACCATGCAAAAACATGCATTTAAAAGGGACATTTCCTTTGAAATCATACTTCATGCCATTTTGAGTAAATCATCATAAAACCTTTATCAATAGCATTTAAATCATCCACATACTTCATAGCAACACAATCAAAGGCCAAACATCATAGAAAAGCACTTATAGAATTTAAGTACAAATAGAGGTCACTTTACAGTGAACTCATCCCTCTTAACATCTAACTCTTTTCTCAATTCATTTGCCTACTAAGAAATCCTTTAGGGATACTTGGTACAATGCATCACCTTATGAACACAAGAAAATACCATACATAGCATCTACATAAGACAACACATGCCATCATAGAAATATAGTACAATATAAACGTAGTCAAACCAAGACTACAATATCATACATAAATGACACATACATAATCCTATGCATTAAGGTACCTTCCTAAGACTTCCTAAGGAGTCACTTGTGAAATGTCTAGATGGGTTCATTACTTCCACCTATCCTAAGTAACTTACCTTAAGTCCTCCTAGTTAGGATCCTATTTAATTACTTCCATTGTCAATTTTAACTTTAGGGAAACCATAACCTCAACCGACATAGACCATGTGATGCTAAACATGGAATTCGGTGTCATCAAACCTTACACCGATGGAAGGTGGTCTACCGGACAAAGTAGAACCAATATAAACATAGCTATCGAGGTAGAATACTCTAGCTAGTATCCTATGGTGGCAACATAGTTCAAGAACTAAGAGGTATATATCCCTATTCATACCATTTGGTAAAGTGGGCCGCTCCTTATGGGAATCCCTTAAAGTGACATATCCCATAAAGAAGGGAGTCAACATCACATGGGAACCTTTAGGATGAGTCTTTCCTTCTATGGATAAGTCATCACCTCCCATTGTTAAGTTC
The DNA here is from genome assembly GCA_016801875.1 of Solanum sitiens. Classification (NCBI taxonomy): domain Eukaryota; kingdom Viridiplantae; phylum Streptophyta; class Magnoliopsida; order Solanales; family Solanaceae; genus Solanum; species Solanum sitiens. Next base: position 160,457 of record JABWTJ010000486.1, on the reverse strand, counting down.
GCTCCGTGCTAAGTTAAGTTCCCTATATTGAAAAGCCTTTATTACGTTTGTTTATAAAACATAAGCTTAGAATATTCATCATTCATATGCTTATAGCATACTCAAGAATCTATCTAGTCTTATAGCATTCTCGGACACACCTATCAAGGACCCTCTAAATTACTAGATCATCCATGTGTGTGAGTGTATGCTTAGATGTGAGCAAACCTTTCACATAACACATAAGGTCACACATGTTCATATATCAATGCATAAGTCTATAGGCATAACCATATGAGCAATACTTTCATATAAACCTACTAAGACACTATACACATTCATACTTCTTCGTATCATATTCATAACATGTTCATATAATCACCCTTCATAAGCATTAGAACAAAACCTAGGAACTATCCTATCAAGATACACATGTGCAATGCATAGACTAGGTCCCATACCCTTGCCCATACTAGTACACCTATCAAGTCATCCTAGTAAGGGAATACAAATAATACATTCATAAACATCACCTTAATATGCATGTAGTAGACACTAGTTAATATGAGAACTACCTTTCATTTAGACACAATGACTTATACTACTTATAATATGCATATAAGTGAGAGTGTGTGTACATTGACCAACATGATCACATAATGACTATCAATAACTTCTCAAGTCAGCCACCCTATTAGACCATATTACACTTCCAATCACATGACACACAACACATAATAGCATAGGAGACAAGACAATATCTACCTTATAACCAAGACTCCTAACTTTAGCTACTTATACTTTCATATAAATGATACATGGGTAGAGGCTATTAACCACTTTAACACATCAATGGCAGCACCTATACAATACCTTAACATAATTATACACATGCTCATACAATAGCCACACAACCTAATTCACAACTAGAATAGGAAAGTAGGCATAAGCTTCTCATAGTATTATTCTAAGCACATGTTCATAAGTTAATCAATATGCCTTCAAGGCCATTGTCAAAACATATATAATTACAATAAAGTAAACAACGCCACCATAAGTGTACCATACCACACAATGCCATACAAGGCTTCATCAACATGACTATAAAGGAATAGAGAAGTAGAAAAGTAAATAGAATAAACATTCTTACCAATTTATCGCCCTTTGATCATCATTGATCAATATACCTTATTCATCAATAAAACACATATATGGAAGTATCTAAATGTACATTAAACATATAAGAAACCATGTACAAGTCGCTACAAGATTATACCATAACATAATACAACATATCAACATACTAGGAAAGTAGAGTAACATAGATCATTAGCTAACTTCCCTCACATTGATTTTAGATCATAGTTCATACATATATAAGTCTAAGGCAGTAGCTACACCTACATTTAACCATATTGAAATCATGATCACATACTCTCAAGATTAGGGTTACAACATAGGCATTTAGGCTTATTGATTTGCTAGAATATAGAAGACTTCAATAATACTATAAACTATCTAAGGCTTTGATCATCATTCATATTTCATCAACAATACACTCATTAGGCAGTAGCTAACCAGATAATAAATCAAGACTAAATCATGCTTCATCTAATCACAATTCAAGATACATCACACATTTAGCCTCTTGACTTCATAGCATAAAGGAATCTATAACAATTCATGCAAGACCTTCTTAATTTGAACATTTAAGGATTTATACCTATAAAATTCATCCATTTCATCACCCTAAAATAGTATCTACAGCAGTTCATACATAATCAAGAGTATACACAACCGATCTCACAATCGACTTCAACACAAGATGTAGAACCATAGGCTATTCATGCTCAAAACTTCATATATTTATCATCATAGACTGATCATCATCAATTCAACATCAATTAATGTAAATAACAATAACCACAAGCAATTCAACGTAAGAGAATCATCAATTCATCAAGAACAAGCCATAATCACAAAGCCCATGCAAAGGCTAAACCAATTTTGGAAGGAACATGGGTTCATCATGCAATTGGAGTGAAAACATATTAAAACCATTGAATTAACTTCAATTAATCATGATTCTATCGTTAAAAAGCTTTTAAGAAGGAACCCATGGCTAGATTGGAAGATTGGAAACTTGATCATAAGATTTCTTTGAAAAACATTGAGAATGGCTCTCTAGATGAAAAGATAACTAGAGATGAATATCACCATACATTTATCTACAAGAAAACCTTTAAAAATTCATGATTCATCCATAGAAAATCCATCTCCAAGCAGCTCTTGAGCTTCACCAACAATGGTGGTTTTAGAGAGAACATTTTTGGAGGGAAAGGCTTAAAACATGTGAGAGGATTTTGGGAATGGGTTGATCACGTTTTAGAAGACTTATATACACGTAAAATTAATTAAATAAACCTATTATAGTTAGGTTAGGACGTGGGGTGAATTTCCCATTCACCCCTTTAAGTGGCAGCACGCAGCAGCCAAACTGCAGGCCAGCCATGACGAGGGGCTCGACGGGGCATCATGGCCATTACGGGACGTGGCAACCTCCGTCGCCCATACCTTAGCCAAATTCTTTGCTAAAGACCTGCCCAAGGCAAGCCCCCTTCTATGAGACCTTCTCGATGGGCCGTTGGGGCACCAACGATCCGTCGTTGGGTCCGTCAAGGGACACTGCCCAGGCAGTGTCTAGGCAGCTTGGGGTCGCTCTTTTGAGGCCTCTTGTGGGGCCCTTTAGAAGTCGTACCCGGACGTTTACAACGCGATTACAAACCTTAACATGTTATACCTTCCACATATGTTTCATCCAAAACAAACACCTACAAGATGTCCAAACAGCCTTGACCCCAACATGACATACGATGAACGTCTTAGGGGCTATCTTTCGAACGCCTTGGACGTTCTTGGGTGTTTGATCTCCAAACTTCACAAAACTTCATACAATACGATTAAACATCATTTAAAACCGTTTCAATACTTATTAGACTCAGTTCACACAATTTAGGCATGCATACACACATGGGGCACATAAGCGACTATTCGTCGAACGTCTTGGAAGTCCCTTGACGTTCGACTTCCAAATCACTTCAAACTTTGCACACTGACTCTATATGACATAATAAGGAATTTTAGGACCTTATAACATTAAGACAAACATGTTATGCTCTAGACACCTTATCTCATTTTCGAGGTCTTACAATATCCCCCACTTGGGAACATTCGTCCTCGAATGACACTTAGGACTCTTAAATCAAAACAAGGACTTCAATGCATATAAGAGCAGTTCATCACATTTAAAATATCATCAAATCATTTTAGCACTCAATGCGCATAAGCAAGCAAAACCATTATTCACTCACTCTCTAATGCATCAAACACAAAGGTCCTTTTCATGTTCATAGGGGAACATCCTTCTCCTAATCATAACATGATCATTACGCCTTAATTCATTACAAGAAAATCTTGAAAAGCTACTCATAGGCAGATCATAACTCATACTAAAAGTTAATTAAGCACTCATACTTCAAATGCACAAAAACTTGAGTTATTTAAATCGCAAAGATCTTCATTAGTTAGACCTAGTACCATGAAGGTCATACTCAACCATACCATACTTAGTGTTGTACATAGAGGAATATCTTACTCCCCAACACATTTATATGCATCAAGAGTTCACACCTTAGCAAAGTACAAGATCAATTTCTTTAAAAATGAGAAATCTCAACTTTCAAGCCAAGACATGCATAAACTTTTCTTCCTAGTGAAATCTAAATGGCATGTCACACCAAGTACATCCCAACAAAAATAGGAAGTCATTTCACAAGTTTCTTTTCTTAACATAATACTCACCCTTATAGTAAGCCTCATTTTGAAAAAATAACACAAATCATAGGCACATACATGGACACTTAGCTAAACATGCTTTCACCTTTCAAGAATGAGCCTACAATTTTGCATTACAAATCATCAAATCACTAAATTTTCAAGAGAGTTCACATATTTCATTGTAAAAGAGACTCAATTCCCATTACAAGTCTAAACAATTTAACCTACAAGTGACTATCACCAAGTTCCTTGTCTTACCTCATGAAGTCAACTTCACAATTAGCACATTAAAATGCAGGTCAACAAGAGAAAACATGGATTTTATCAAAAATTTCTTTTCATGCTCTTTGGAAAATTCACCATGTCTCTAAGATGATGTCAATCAATTCATACCAATCATATAAATATCATACAATTCACACTTTATGCAAGACTATTTTCATGAACAAGCATACTAAGAATTCATATTTTCCAATTCAAGTAAAAATAGAAGGACAATGTAGACAATTTCTACAATCTTACTACTCAAACACCATCCCCCACTTAGGGTAAACCCAATTAAGAGCAACTTAACCCAACATATATAGGATCTTAACTACACAACCTTCATATTCATCACTTAAAGTGATTTCTACTTTAGAGAGAAATTTCAGCAACACCAAGGCATTTTAAACCTTGTCATTTTTGGCAAATCGTCCTCAACCATCAATTTTAATCATACTATTCAATTCACATAAGGTCTTACTACAATGCAATAGACACTAAGATCATACATCATTAGTGGAAAAAAACAAGGAAGTTCATAACATAACAAGAAGTTTAGAAATAACTCTACGACTTATCATGTCATAAGATTCTCATCCTTCAATTTAAATAGAAAAAATTCTTTTCCACATTCCTTATCATGTTCATATTCATAAATTCTACACATATTTCAACAACATCCAATCAAATGACAATTTAGCAAGTTCTCCAAACATGATACAATAAGTTGCCTAGTCTTTATAGCAAGCATGCTTCCAATTACCTAAAAGTGCAACATTTAGACATTTGATGGAACAAGTATGGAATTATAAGATACAAAGCTTTACCAACTTATCCTTCATAAGAATGCATACTATATTTACAAAGGAAAACAATGCACACTTTTAATCACATACACTCGTAGGATAGCATACCTCCATAGGTAGTTATTAAACAATCCAAGTTCAAATCCTAATATTTGGCTACTATCATACAAAACCATATAGGAATACAACAATCTAAGAGAATTCACTTTAATCACCATAACTTCTAGCATGCTTCAACTATATCATGACATACATCAGTCGACATAACATGCTCTTTCACAAAGACTTCATATATTGCCATAATTGGCATCACATCATCAACTAAGAGATATTTCATACATAGTAAGGTAAGATAACCAATAGTAATCCCCATAGAGTTAAAATGTGCAATGATCAAGTAAAGCTCCATAACTTCACTAAACCAAGTAACCCAACAAGAACTACAATTAGCACCATACTGCACTCATCAATAACCTTCATGCATGGATAACTCCATATCTTTAGCACACTAGTCTATTTACATGATTATAAGCATAGAGATCATCACATAAGGACATTCACATCTATCATCATAATCATACATAGTATTAAACTCCTAAGGTCTCCATCAAGGCAAACTAGTGCAAGACATAGGTAGAGTCCCATACCCCTACCTAAGTCTAGTTAACCCTTCAAGTCGCCTTAGTTAGTTTATACATCATCAAAAAAATTTCAAGTATCACCTTCACACATACTCATTCAAACCATAAAACAAAGATAAGCATTTTAGACTCACCTTTTCTCCCTCAAGCATAGAGCACTCTCATCCGAGCAATCACATCTAAAAAGACCACCGGACAAGAAAACATAAGAGAGAGATATTATAGAGTTAAGTTCTATGGCACGATATGAGATTGATGAAGAAGTGAAACTCTATCGTCCTATATCCTCTCGTACCATTTGATGTGTCGCGACTCACCACCAATGATACAAGACTCTACTAGACGTGGCAATATGAGACTTCTTAGAACCTAAAACCGCTACATAAACCTCATGCTCTGATCCCAAGTTTGTCACAACCTAAAAGCATACCCTAGAATACTGGGTACAATCTTGGATTGTAACCTGCGTCGTCGACCTCTCGGAGGTCTAAGACAAGCCTCTCATATCATTCATTGCATTGGCATAGTAAATTTAGCGGAAAATTTAAAACTTTTCATAGCACATCATATGCTAGAAAAATCACATTATATATATGTAAAACAAAAGTCATAATACATATTTAGACTCTAAGTCCCTTTGCCATATTAGACTCAATAACTTTAGAGTACATTAAGGACAAGGCCCTTAAGACATAATACAAAGCTATACATTACTAAAGAGACTTTACAATAAGTACACATTAGGACATCCTTGAACTTAAGGATTCCTTTCCTTGAGCTTGGGAAATCACCTATCAAGCTCCTCAATCATATATCTCCTTTAAGCATTCCAATACCTACACTTTGTGTAAAAAGTAGAGAAGAATGGGATTACCACAAGAATGTACTAAGTATGGCAACCATGCAAAAACATGCATTTAAAAGGGACATTTCCTTTGAAATCATACTTCATGCCATTTTGAGTAAATCATCATAAAACCTTTATCAATAGCATTTATATCATCCACATACTTCATAGCAACACAATCAAAGGTCAAACATCATAGAAAAGCACTAATAGAATTTAAGTACAAATAGAGGTCACTTTACAGTGAACTCATCCCTCTTAACATCTAACTATTTTCTCAATTCATTTGCCTACTAAGGAATCCTTTAGGGATACTTGGTGCAATGCATCACCTTAGGAACACAAGAGAATACCATACATAGCATCTATATAAGACAACACATGCCATCATAGAAATATAGTACAATATAAACATAGTCAAACCAAGACTACAATATCATACATAAAGGACATATACATAATCCTATGCATTAAGGTACCTTCCTAAGACTTCCTATGGAGTCACTTGTGAAATGTCTAGATGTGTTCATTACTTCCACCTATCCTAAGTAACTTACGTTAAGTCCTCTTAGTTAGGATCCTATTCAATTACTTCCATTGTCCATTTTACCTTTAGGGAAACCATAACCTCAACCGACATAGACCATGTGATGCTAAACATGGAATCCGATGTCATCAAACCTTACACCGATGGAAGGTGGTCTACCGGCCAAAGTAGAACCAATATAAACATAGCTATCGAGGTAGAATCCTCTAGCTAGTATCCTATGGTGGCAACATAGTTCAAGAACTAAGAGGTAGATATCCCTATTCATAATATTTGGTAAAGTGGGACGCTCCTCATGGGAACCCCTTAAAGTGACATATCCCATAAAGAAGGGAGTCAACATCACATGGGAACCTTTAGGATGAGTCTTTCCTTCTATGGATAAGTCATCACCTCCCATTATCAAGTTCGCTCGGTGCTAAGTTAAGTTCCCTTTATTGAAAAGCCTTTATTACGTTTGTTTATAAAACATAAACTTAGAATATTCATCATTCATATGCTTATAGCATATTCAAGCATCTATCTAGTCTTATAGCATTCTTGGGCACCTCTATCAAGGCCCCTCTAAATTACTAGATCATCCATGTGTGAGTGTATACTTAGATGTGAGCAAACCTTTCACATAACACATAAGGTCACACATGTTCAAATATCATTGCATAAGTCTATAGGCATAACCATATGAGCAATACTTTCATATAAACCTACTAAGACACTATACACATTCATACTTCTTCATATCATATTCATAACATGTTCATATAATCACCCTTCATTAGCATAAGAACCAAACCTAGGAACTATCCTATCAAGATACACATGTGCAATGCATAGACAAGGTCCTATACCCTTGCCCATACTAGTACACCTATCAAGTCATCCTAGTAAGGGAATACAAATCATACATTCATAAACATCACCTTAATATGCATAGTAGTAGACACTAGTGAATATGAGAACTACCTTTCATTTAGACACACTGACTTATACTACTTATAATATGCATATAAGTGAGAGTGTGTGTACATTGACCAACATGATCACATAATGACTATCAATAACTTCTCAAGTCAGCCACCCTATTAGACCACATTACACTTCCAAGCACATGACACACAACACATAATAGCATAGGACACAAGACAATATCTACTTTATAACCAAGACTCCTAACTTTAGCTATTTATACTTTCATATAAAGGATACATGGGTAGAGGCTATTAACCACTTTAACACATCAATGGCAGAACCTATACAATACCTTAACATAATTATACACATGCTCATACAATAGCTACACAACCTAATTCACAACTAGAATAGGAAAGTAGCATAAGCTTCTCATAGTATTATTTTAAGCACATGTTCATAAGTTCATCAATATGCCTTCAAGTCCATAGTCAACACATATATAATTACAATAAATTAAACACCGCCACCATAAGTGGACCATAACACACAATGCCATACAAGGCTTCATCAACGTGACTATAAAGGAATAGAGAAGTAGAAAAGTAAAGAGAATAAACATTCTTACCAATTTCTCACCCTTTGATCATCATTGATCAATATACCTTATTCCTCAATAAAACACATATATGGCAGTAGCTAAATGTACATTAAACATATAAGAAACCATGTACAAGTCGCTACAAGATTATACCATAACATAATACAACATATCAACATACTAGGAAAGTAGAGTAACATAGATCATTAGCTAACTTCCCTCACACTGATTTTAGATCATAGTTCAAACATATATAAGTCTAAGTCAGTAGCTAAATCTACATTTAACTATATTGAAATCATGATCACATACTCTCAAGATTATGGTTACAACATAGGCATTTAGGCTTATTGATTTGATAGAATATAGAAGACTTCACCAATACGATAAACTATCTAAGGCTTTGATCAACATTCATATTTCATCAACAATACACTCATTAGTCAGTAGCTAACTAGATAAGAAATCAAGACTAAATCATGCTTTATCTAATCACAATTCAAGATACATCACACACGTAGCTTCTTGACTTCATAGCCTAAATGAATCTATATCAATTCATGCAAGCCCTTCTTAATTTGAACATTTAAGGATTTATACCTATAAAATTCATCCTTTACATCACCTTAAAACAGTAGGTACAGCAGTTCATACATAATCAAGAGTATACACAACCGATCTCACAATCGACTTCAAGACAACATGTAGAACCATAGGCTATTTATGCTCAAAACTTCATATATTTATCATCATGGACTGATAATAATAAATTCAACATCAATTAATGTAAATAACAATAACCACAAGCAATTCAACGTAAGAGAATCATCAATTCATCAAGAACAAGCCATAATCACAAAACCCATGCAAAGGCTAAACCAATTTTGGAAGGAACATGGGTTCATCATGCAATTGGAGTGAAAACATATTAAAACCATTGAATTAACTTCAATTAATCATGATTCTATCGTTAAAAAGCTTTTGAGAAGGAACCCATGGCTAGATTGGAAGATTGGAAACTTGATCATAAGATTTCTTTGAAAAACATTGAGAATGGCTCTGTAGATGAAAAGATAACTAGAGATGAAGATCACCATACCTTTATCTACAAGAAAACCTCTAAAACTTTATGATTCATCCATAGAAAATCCATCTCCAAGCAGCTCTTGAGCTTCACCAACAATGGTGGTTTTAGAGAGAACATTTTTGGAGGGAAAGGCTTAAAACATGTGAGAGGATTTTGGGAATGGGTTGATCACGTTTTAGAAGACTTATATACACGTAAAATTAATTAAATAAACCTATTATAGTCAGGTTAGGACGTGGGGTGAATTTCCATTCACCCCTTTAAGTGGCAGCACGCAGCAGCCAACCTGCATGCCATCCGCGACGAGGGGCTCGACGGGGCGTCATGGCCATGACGGGTCGTGGCAGCCTCCGTTGCCCATGCCTTAGACAAATTCTTATCTAAAGACCTGACCAAGGAAAGCCCCCTTCGATGAGACCTTCTCGACGGGCCGTAGGGGCACCAACGATCCGTCGTTGGGTCCGTCAAGGGACACTGCCCAGGCAGTGTCTAGGCAACTTTGGGGTCGTTCTTTTGGGGCCTCTTGTGGGGCCCTTTAGAAATCGTACCCGGACGTTTACAACGCGATTACAAACCTCAACATGTTATAGACCTTCCACATAAGTTTCATCCAAAACAAACACCTACAAGATGTCCAAATAACCTTGACCCCAACATGACATACGATGAACGTCTTAGGGGCTATCTTTCGAACTCCTTGGACGTTCTTAGGTGTTTGACCTCCAAACTTCACAAAACTTCATACAATAACATTAAACATCATTTAAAACCATTTCAAGACTTATTAGACTTAGTTCACACAATTTAGGCATGCATACACACATGGGGCATATAAGCAACTATTCGTCGAACGTCTTGGACGTCCCTTGACGTTCGACTTCCAAATCACTTCAAACTTTGCACATTGACTCTATATGACATAATAAGGCATTTTAGGACCTTATAACATTAATACTAACATGTTAGGCTCTAGACACCTTATCTCATTTTCGAGGTCTTACATTTCCCAAGCTAAAGGAAAGGGATCCTTAAGTTTAACAAGTCCCTATGTCATGTTTTATTCAAGTTATGTAATAGCTTAGTTAATATTTTATTTTGTAAGGGTTGTGTTCCTAATGTACTCTAGTGATGTTAAGTCTAAGATGACAAAGAGACTTAGAATCTAACTATGTAAATATGATATTTTTTATATATAATGGAAGTGATGTTCTAGCATATGATGTGCTATGAAAGTTTTAAATTTTCTGCTAAACTGACCTATGACAATGCAATTAATGATAGCTATGGACTTGTAAAAGACCTTCGAGAGGTCAAGTACGCTATGTTACTTCTAGGGGTTGCTCCCCGATCGTGACATTTAGTTAGATGGGTCTTAGGATAACCTTAGCTAGAGGAGTATATGATTTAACGGGTTACTTATTGATTGTGGTCTTACCTTAAATGTGAATGTGGGCTTGAAGATTTTTTTTTATACTTGTCTTATGAGATTTTTACCAAAAATGTATGAAAAGCATATCTATAAGTAAATGTTCATTTTTGCTTTGTTTTTTTGCATGTTTACCATACTTAGTGCATCAGTGGTGCTAATTCCATATGTTTCTCTATGTCTACTAATATAGGTTATGGCAAGTGAGGATTATTAAAGTTGGAGCTTGGGAAGTGTATTTCTCTCAAGATTAGTATTTCCTCATATGTTCGAGGACATGAACTATATTTCTAGTTTCTTTTCATTAAAGACTATGTAGTAGACTATAAGTTTCTTTTCAAGTTGATGAAAGGGCTGTGACGCTATGATATTATATGTGTCTAAGATGGCTTAGGTTGAGACTTAGTCCTTTCTTATGCTTCTATAAAGAGTTTGACTATTGTTGTGAAAAGTTTTAATTTCTCACTTCATTTCATATATATGCGATGAAAGATGTCAAAAGGCTTGTACAAGACCTTCGAGAGGTCGAGTACGCCGTGTGGCGACTAGGGGGTTCTCCCGGGTCGTTACAACTTCGGTCTAAGTGATAGACATACCCTTTAGAAACTAACTTGCTTGCCTTATGGTACAAAATGAAGCGACTGATAGGAACTGCTGAACTAGATTTCAACTCTAAGACTGGCTCATTTGGCAACTGAAACTTCACTAATTGGGTTCAACAATAAACTAAGGCATAGCAATCATGAATCCACTCCATACCAAGAATGACATCAAAGTCAATCATGCATGTCTAACTCAACTAAATAAGCCATGGTACTCTTTTGATCAACGAAAACGAGACAATCACGATACATTAAAAGAAAAAACATTATTTAACACCAGCGGTTAGGGACGGATAAAAAATCTAGTCCCTAAATGTATATTTATAAGGACGACATTTATTTTTTGTCTTGATTCTCGATTTTATAGCGAAGGGACTAAATATAGTCCCTAAAATAATTAGAAACTGGACCCTATACTCCAAACTAAATGGGACAGAGCATCACTTTATAATTTTTAATCTTAAAAAGAGTGAAATAAATAAACAAAAATATAAAGGGAAACAACAAGGGCAAAAACCTACCTTCATGTCTCAAAACCTTAATAAACGACATATCAGATGAAAGATTTAACAACTCTCTTCCTGGATTCTCCACAAACCTCTAGTTCTTCATGCCGCCGTCTACTTTTGATCTTTTTTCATTGAAATTTCATGGTCGATTTTGGAGCCATATAAAAACAACATTCACATATTTGAATCTCTCTTTTAGGTTAGATTTTTTGCTTATGTCCAGCTCAAATTTTCCTTTTTATTTTGTTTTTTCGAATTGTATTGATTCCTGCATTAGGGTTATTTTTGCTATAAAAATCTTGATTAAAGTCATTATTTTTTGAGTTAGGGTTATTTTTTATATTACTATATTGATATTGAAGTAGGAGTATATGTTTAGTGTTTCAGAGAAATTAAAAACTTGCAATTTACTCTACTAATTTTTTTGATTATGTTGTTATTCAAAGTTTGGTGCTCTGGCACTTACAATGTGATTATATGTTATCCACATGTTATAGCTTTGCTATCGGTAGATATTGATAAATGATTTATTTGCGATCTAAGAATTTTGTAATGTGGGTCAAATATTGAGAAGGATACTGTGGGAGCTTCAACAAAAAAAATGTAGTCCACCACAAAAGAGATGTTGAATAGGAAAAAAAAAACTAGAAGAGGTAATTCTGATTGTTTATTAAATTCTGATTGTGTTTTATCTACAACAGGAAATTACTAAAGAAATAAAATGATTCCACAAATAAACATTTAACCACTAGAAGTTAAAGCGAAATTATATATGAGAGTATCTACGCTAAAAGATTAGAAATTCATAGTATGAGGGCAAAACACTCTTTAGAAATTTAAGGGTCTAGCCTAGTGTTTTAACTATAGTAGTGAACTCTTTTTTTCTAGCCTTTCTTATTGCTATTTAACTTTTCTTGTGATTGTATATCTTTTTATTGCTTGAAAAAGCTCATGAGTACTTGCATTATAGCAGTAGCTTTATCAAATTGTCTTTCTTTATTATGTATGGTGATAATTAAGGTTCCTTTTTAAAGAATCTCCTAGCTTTTCGCATCCAATATATTCATGCTCATTTGTTTTCATTGTCTTGATTAAAAGAAGTTCATGTGTGCTATCAAAGAGTTTGAGATTACATGTTACTTCCAGGTTAAGAATATCCACATTTGAAGGTAAAAAAAATACTAGTTTCATAGTTTAATTGTTTATTCATTTATGATTGAAATCTATAAATTACAAGTTATATATTTGCAAAACGTTTTGAGTAAAGATCACATCTTATTTTGTAATTTTAACCAAATAATATTGCTTATAAGAAGAAACTGTATATTCTTTTTTTAGAAATCTTGCAAGTGTTGGTCTACTTCATTTCGTTGTTTTTAATTTGTTAAAGTGAAGACACTTATCTAACGTCCATTTATATAGTGGCATAATATTATTTTCATGTATAAAATAAAATGATAGGAACAAAGCTTACTAGTTCTCTACATTACTTTAGCAATTGGAAGCTATAATTGAGAATTTGGCAGGCTGCTCCCCAACAATTCGTGAATAGGAAAGAGATGTGTGAGTGTCAGGAGTGTATATATTTGGATGAATATGAGGAGGAAGGTGAAGAGCAAGAAGAGGAGGAAGACTAGAACTTAAGAAGGAATTGCCAAGGGACAAGTGACTGCTACTAGTGTGTTTCTGTTTTTTAATTTTCTTGTCTTTTATTTCGAATTCAAGTAATTCGTCATCTCAATAAAATCAATCTACTATAATGACTTGTCAATAATATCAAATACTTTGGACTTGGCTGTATTCATAACTTAGAAATACACTTGATCAATACACTAATGTTATATTCTCGAGTTGCCAAAAGTAGAATGTGAAACTAGTTGGTCATATGATGATTTCTTGAAGCACAAGGCCATTAAAAAGCTAATGAAACTAACTTGTACACATTTGAGTCAAACAGACAACTAATTGACTTAAGGTTCTGAAAATTTTCAAACAGCTGGATTATTGATAATATAGAAAGAATGTGTAAGAATTATAAATCTTTGAGAAGATAACCCATAAGGATATCTGTAACAACCCTAAAAATGAATGAGATAAATACTTAAGGTGTCAAGAATGCTTGCGATTAAACCAAGGTTCACACGGATTGATACGCATACAACCAGACCTCAAAACCCTTACTACGACCAAGCCAACTAACTTGGGGAGTTAATTGAGCTTGGAAAGGTTGGAACCAACCATGTGAGGCTCTCGAAAATGAAGATTTAATCGAAGGAGTCTTTACCGGACTTAAAAGAGGAAATTTTAAGTTTTGAGGGTCAAGGGGTAAAATGGTCTTTTCCAGGCCAAAGGTAATATTGTAATTACCCTAGGGAATTAAATAATTAATTAATTAATTAATTAAATTAAAAGAGCATTTCAGGTTGGGCTGACCCGAAGTGACCCATTTCGCAAATGGGGTGCCACTCGGGTTCAAGCCCCTCTAGGAGCAATGAATTGATGATTTAATCATCAATTAAAATCTATTCATTAAGGGTAAAATGGTCCTTTCACGTATTAATTAAAATAAATCAGATTTGTATTAATTAATTAAATCCTATTTTTGACTAAGTCTTGAATTTAGTCTCCTAATCCTAATAACTCTCTCTTTCAGGTTTCTCAACTCTCTTTCACGTCTCTCAACTCTCATTCTCTCACGCTCTGACTAACAAGAAATCTCAAGAACAGTTTAATAACAATTGTTCTTCACACTTGACAAACACACGAAAAGTTTTAAGAAAAGCAAGGTAATCAAAAACGTCAAGGCAAAGGGAGGTTGTTCGTCGAGTGGTGTGTACATTAAGGAGAATTTAGGCGTGGTTTGGAGGAGTTTTCTGGGCAGCAGCTTCGCACTTAAACAACGTCAAAAGGTATGGGTTTCTCTCCTGGAATTCTTTCTCCAAGAGTATTTTCCTTCGAATGATTCTCAAGGTCTTGAAAACTAAGGTTGTTCCCTTTGTATGTCCTTGTCCATAGCTCCCAAACGAATTCGTAGGATGGGTATGTTTTGCTGCTAGATTTAGGCATGAATGATGTGTTTATATTGAATGTGAACATGTTTATGTGCGGGAAATCACGATGATGACCATCAAAATTTGATCGGAAAACTTGGTGTGTGTGCGTGCATATGGACAGTGTTTTGGCCACTGTTTTGGGGTGTACAACTCTCGTATTTCTTGTGTATTTTATGTGTGTAATGTGTGTGCAATGTGATGTTCCTTGTAATAAAATATAGTGGATTGAATAACCATATTTTGGCTAAATAAACTTACGAAAAAAATGCGCCTAAAAATGAGTTGAAGAGGGACTAAAATTTTCCAGATTTGTACACTAAATAATAATGTCAAATTCTGGGTTTTAAAAAGGAAAATAAAATAAGTGAGGTCAATAGGAATTGAACCCAAGACCTCACATGTTGAGAAGGCTGAAAAAGAAAGGAAAAACGTGAAGGAGCTAAGGGGAATCGAACCCCTGAGCTACTGGTTTTGCGTGATAAGGGAAAGAAGGAAATGGGGACGCGGGGATTCAAACCTGGCCACTGATATTCGTTACAAAGAAAAAGAAATTGGGGCTGGGGGAATCGAACTCGCGATTTGTGGGGAGAAGGAGGAGAAGCTTAATTAAATAAATAAATGAGAGGCGTGGGATTCGAACCCATGACCTCCAGGTACGCGCAAAAGAAGAGAAAATAAGGAAAAAGAAAACGCGAGGCGTGGGAATCGAGCCCACGACCTCAAGGCTGAAGATAGAGGCGAAATTAATTAAGAAATGAAGTGAGGCTGTGGGTGTTCGATCCCACAACCTCATTGACACTCGCCCAATTAATTAAAATTAAGATAGAGAGGCTATGGGGGTTCGAACCCACCACCTCACAGCCTCCTCAGCGAAATTCAAAAAAAAATAAGGGGGGGCTATGGGGGTTCGAACCCACAACCTCCCCATATCCAGCGAATTTAATACTAAAAATCAAAGAGGCTGTGGGGGTTTGAACCCACAACCTCTTGGTTTAGGCGAGTAGGGGCAACAAGAGACTAACGAAAAATTAAAAAGTGGTTGTGGGGGTTCGAACCCCCAACCCTTCGGACAACTTGAGAGTAAAATTAAATAGAAAATTAATCCTTCGATGTTAATGTTGAGATTTAATTTAGAGTTTCTAATGTTATGAATATTAGAAATAAAATCAATGAAAAATATAAATGATATCCAATTGATTCAAGATTTGGGTTCCCTTGCCCAAACTTCCGTATTGATACATAAGTCATACGTGAGTAAAATATCCAAGAATAATGCCATCTACTTAGATCAAAATCAAGATCTTGGCTTATATACAAGATACATAAGTCTTGTACTACATAATCTTAGGAAAGTATGAATCACTTAGCGAACTATGAATGAAGCCCCATGGCTTGTATGTATAGACACATAAGTCTAACATACGTTCAAAAATAAGTGAACCTAAGATGTATGTAATGAAATGATGAACCCTAAGAGGGTTAAGTATGAGTGTATGATACACTAAGTGACCAAGTGCGTTGGCATATGATGAGATGTACTATGAAATGATGAAATGAACATTCACATAATAAGGGGTGAGTAACTATGAAAAGCAAAGATGCTAATGATGAAGAATGTGGTGACAACATAATATGAGGCTAATGTAAATGATGAGAGCAATCTGAAATAAGCCTAAGTAAATGTTACCAATACGTACTCACCAATGAGAGTGTAAGATAATGAAGAGACCAGTCTCTATGAACACTCTAACAAAAGTATTGAGCTTAACACATTTAATACTAATGATGAGATGAGAAATCATCTAATGAGCGATGATGTCCTCATACTAGAAGCCAGCTTCCATGACGTATGAGATGAATGTAATGGAACTTTATACTGAGCACCGATAGGCTATCTATGAGCTGTGATGCCTTCTTTCGGGAAGGGCGAAGGTTCATGTAACTCTCATGAGATGAGACTGTCCGGCTTGCAGGGTATGGGTCTCCATACATCTCCTAGTCTTTGAACCTATACTGCCAATATAGGGATCTGGCGGGGCTAAATTCCCTATATACGCTAGCATGTTATTGGGTACTTTGGCCGGTGATTCGACCTCTTTTCAGTGTGAGGGAGACACTGGATTTCATGATGCTCACATGATCTATGTCGGTTAAAGTTAAAGTTCCCAATGAACGAATGAGGCCAGCCTCAAATGAAGCACATAAATAAATGAATGATACCGAAGGTGTTAGGGTAGGATAATCAAGAGGTGAGCTAGACTCAGGTAATGACATTAGGTTATTCCTGATCATTGCACAGCAAACTCGATGAAAGTCTTAAACTACATCCTAGCTATAGCTGGTGTTCACATTGGCCTATGAATGAAATAAAATGAAGTACGTATGAATAAATGAAGCAGGCTCTGTGTTTGCTAATGAAGACTCCCTAGTTGAGGTCCCATATGTTGAGCCCTCATTTTGGAAAGTCTTAATGTCAAGTCCATGATTCCAAGGTCTCATGGCATATGAATGAATGGTATGAAAGAAGCTATGTGTTATGATATGTGCTATATGAAGATGTTACGTGCTGTGTGCAATATGATATTTATAATGATGCATGTTACTCTCATGGCATGACTTTCCTAATCTCAATTTGGCAAGTCCACTCACTTGACCCCCAAAAATCATCTTGTTAGGAAAGAGCTATTTTTTCTCATGCATGTCCGTGGTGTGTGCTTGCATATACCCATACTTAGTACAAGTGTGTACTAACCCTATACAACTATACTATTTTAGGTGCAGGCACAGGTGGGCGATAGAGCTACAGGATCATTGTTGCAGTTATCCGGACGTCCAGCATTCATCAGGAGTTAGTAGGTCCTCATGCTTTCGAGGTTACTACTGTTTTACATTCTAGCTTAGTTTTAGATTCGAGTTAGTGGAGCATGTTCCACTAGCGTTTCTTTCCTATTTTTATTCAGACTTTGTATTGGTACCATTTTGGCAATTATACACTTAATACTTATTCATCTATTTCTTTTAGTTGCTTATCTTTTAATGTTAGATGGTTGATGGTGAACAATTATGAAATGATAAGAATGTTTAACAAGTATGTTAAGGACACAAAAAGTTTCAAATTTTCCGCTAAAATTAACCTAGATGAAGTATGAATCACTAAGTAGGCTTGTCTGCGACCTCTGAGAGGTCAACGACGCCGGTCTTGTCTGGGGTCTAGATTCCAGTCGTGACAATATCAAGCAATGCAATGATAAGAACATATACTTATGCGATACATATACGACTTCTGTTATGTTCCTATCTTAAAGAGCTTCAATTCATGATTAAGCTTGTTATTTTCCTGCATTATAGAAATTTTCTTCTATGTCATCTTTCAAATTAGTGCCTTTGTCTCCAACGAGTTGTCTTACTGTGCATTATATTACCTTGAAATACTATTAAGCTCTGATATATTTACAGTTCTATTTTCTGATACTAAAGTCCTAGGAGAAGAACCTTCTCAGACCCCTCCCTTGTATGAAGTGGAACTTGAGGTGTATCAAAATCAATTGCAGTCCCATACATAATTCTCCGACTCCTTATTGAACATCTGGGGAGTACTGTCCTTTGCAGTAGTTCTAGGTCTTGTCGCAAAACATTTTAGTAGGAATTTATTGTTGCATTGCATGACTGGTGGAGCCTTTTTCTGCGGTTGATTTGTAATTATTATATCGTTGAAAGAGTGAGGCATTAACATATAGGTGTTTGGATTTACAAAATACTTCTTTCGATTTGTTGTCTTCACTTTGAATGCAATATATTTATCAGAATTGCTCTGCCTGATGTCATTGTTGAAATTTAACAGGACCACACTCTCAAGATTCAACTTGTGTGATTATCTAGGTTTGTTGTTGTTGTATAGTGGCTATAGTTTTAACAATAAATTTTCAAATGAGTGATTGAAAGATACTCACTTGAATTTGGGGCTTCTATTATGCAGGATAAGCAAATGATTGACTATATCCTAGCACAATCAATCATTAACAATCATCTATCTTGCAACTATCAATTATGTGAACGAGGTCCAAACTGTAAGAATGCAATGAAACGATTCCCTTAAATTTTTAATTACTATTGTGAAAATACATCATGTTTAATTTGGATTTTCTTTTCGAGGATCAACATCATTTAACCTCAGTTATTGGTCATGAACATCAAGGTTCTGCGCGCACTCATGTTGTAATATAAGGTATTCATAGTTTTTTTATGTTCCTAGTTCTGAATTCTCGTGAGTAGGAACAACTTAATGTATTTGTGAGAAAAGAATACTTAAAAGACATACTTTATGAGATTTCTTGGGCTTGTGAGTAAGCTTTTAGGTTCCTTATCCGATCATAGCAAGGGATTCTCCAAAGAAAAGATAGCCTTCTAACAATATTTTGAATGACTTTGAAGTGTTTCGTTGTGCACATAATTTCTTATTTATATCAACAATACAATATATTGTGTGAATTTGTTGTGCACACAATTTTTTTTCTAAGCAAATTTACATTGTATATCTTACAGGATATCCAGACACTCGTTTACAAGTCAAGATATAAGTTGGAATAATTTGAAAAAATTGACAAATTGATAATCTAATTTTAAGGATTGTTTGGCCACACATTATATTCTATACTTAGACATGTTCGTTTTTTGGTGAACGAGTATTGTAATAGTATTGTGACTATATTTTGGTAAACAATATTGTTTGTGGGATCTTAATCAATACTTGTAATTGAAATTATCTGGATGTATTTAGTTATCTATATAATCTAAGAGTGGCATTGCAGGAAAAGTTACGTGTTATTTATGTGCCACATTTTCTGTCCATAAATCATCTTTAATATCAACTAATAAATAAATATTTTTTTTAATGCAGCTTTAGGGACCAGCATTGTGTGAGTCCCTAAAAATGTGTAACTGTTTAAGGACGAGATTTTTGGTCGTGATAACCTTTTAAGAACTAGAGAAGTTCTACGTAAAATTTTCAGGCGTCAATTAATTATTTTATTTAAGGACCAGAATTATGGTCCCTAAATAACGTTTACAGACTAGAACATTATCCGGTTGCAAAGGAATTTTAAGGACCAGAAACTGAATCTCATCCCTATTGACCTTTAGCAACTCAGCTTATAAGGACGGGTGGAGACCAAATGTTTCTCGTCGTAAGTGACCTTTAGAGACCGAAATTAGATCTTTTGGAACGATATTTCTCGTCCCTAGTGAGCCTTTTTCTTGTAGCGATAGTCTGTTTCTCCTAGAATGGATTCACCAACAGGTGTGCAAAACACTGAATGGTTCACTAAGTTGCTCAGGAATAATACTGAAGTTCATGGCAACATATGGAGTTACAAAAGATAAACCCCTCTTCAAATATCTTGTGATCCTCCTTAGTAGTTTGGACTCTTCAATGGATTGATCATATACCATAAGCCTAGACAAGTTCATGTAATTATGGAGCATGGCCGTATGTCATTCTTCATTCACAAGGTCAGCAACACCGGTCAGAAACCTACTCATCTGATCTCTTGGGTTAGACACCAAGGATGGAGCATACCTAGAAAACAAGGTAAACTTCAAAAAATAATCTTCAACACTCATTTCGCCTTGCCTAATGTTTATGAACACTTCAACCTTCACCTACCTCCTCTCACGAGGAATGTACTTTCCTAAGAAAGCCTCGTTAAACTATTCCAACTCTATGGGAGTCGTTTCAACCGGCCTATTATCTTTGATTGAGTCTACCACACTTCAGCAACTTCCCTCAATTGGAATGAATACAAATCCACCTTCTCTCTAAAAGTCACCCTTATAGCATTCAAAACCATGTATTCCCTATATAAGAACTCTTGTGGATCATCTCCCACCTAAAAACCAAGGAAGATAGGAGGATTCATCCTCACAAAGTCCCTCAAACTAGAGGTCATGGTACTTTCCAAAGCATTCACCCTAGTCCCAATATCTCTAGTCACATGAGTTGTCATTGCTCGGGATAGGGTAATCAGAGCCTCTCTAATCACCCCAATAGTCATGATCGGGGGAACCACCAGAACCTCATTGCATTGACCCACTATAGGGACTTGCTCACCTTTAGGAACTTGAACACCTTGTGTAGCTTATCCACATTGGGGAACTTGTTCACCTCGAGGAGGAATTCCCTCAATCACTTACTCATCCACTCTCCTTGTCGGTGTCTTTATACATCATTCAGTGAATATATATGAAAAGTAAAGCGGAAATAAAACTTTTCACAACATCATCTCAAATCTCTTTTATAGAAAAAAATAGGAAATGCTAAGTCTCTTGTAGCCATCTTAGACTCACGAATATCTTGGGTCACAGCCATGCATCATCAAAATAGAAATATCAAAATCTAATACAATGTCTTTTAAATAAAAAAATCTAGACATAGTTATGTCCTCTAAACAATTGACGTCATACAAAATCATGCTTTAAAGGATGCTAGTTCCAAGATTCACTTCAATTGAATCCTCTCAACTGCATCCTACACCTTTAGAGATTAGACAATATGTGGGATTAGAAAATTACAATGCACTAAGTATTGTGTCATGCAATGAAGTCATGCTAAAAGGATATTTGTATAAAACATTCTCTTTTTAGGTAAACTTCATAACATCAGAATAAGAACTACTTTCAACATTAACTTCACATATATGACACATACCAAGTTATCCACATTTTAGCATTAACAACACTTCAAAATATATAAGCATATAACTCTTCTACCAAAGGTTATCCTAAGAATTACTTAAGTAAGACATGAAGAGACCGAAGCACACCTAAATAACCCTTAATATTACCTAAGATAATATTATCCCCTTTTCATTACATTAACTCACAACCTAAGGCTACTCTAAGATTCACTTGAGTAAAACATGAAGAGACCGCCCATACACCCTCTTCAAGTCTACTTAAGCAACCCTAGATAGTGATACTCTTATTAAATTTATATTAACTTATGTCATAGTCATTCATTAAGAAAATTAAGAGATATAATATCACATAATGACTTCATATAATTGTCTTAGAAAAGACCTAGGGAACCTACATACTAGCATCTTCAGACCCTACTCATGCCATGTCTAGATAGCGTCCCATTCCACTACCTAAACGTTATAGAACATATCCAATACTAAAATGTATCCCATATGATGAAAATAGGCATTAACCGACATACATCATACTAGTTAGGCATGGAATCCAGAGTCTTGCCTACTCCGATGGAGGGTGTTCTACTTGCCAATGGTAGAACTAGGACGCATCCAATGTAGGAACATGGTTAAGTAATATCAAGGGTTTATTTTTAGACTAGTCTCAACTTACGTAGAGTCACTCCCCAAGCATATTCTCTTGGTGCTAGCCTTAGTTATAATAAAGTATGTTCAATGACAATACCAAGGATGGGTCCACAAGGGCTGCCACTCAATGGTTAGATAGCTAAATGACTTCATTAGAGATGGTTTCATGCCGTTCCAGACAACCTATACCTAAGTCCACCATTCACACAAGAAGGATACCATTACGACTTTCAACTTCAAGGATATCTCAACTTCCTTTCTATATTGAAGTTCCCATATACTAGACCTTCTTCACATGTTCAAGGTCTTTAATGAATCATTTACACATACATAACAAAGGTTATTTATCCTACTAAGTCAAGAGTTCATATTCATATACTTTCATGTATCAAGTATAGTGACATAGGTCTACCACAGAAGACACACGTTATCAATCATATAGCGACATCATTAGTGTCTTTCATAGTCACATATATCCAATTTAAAGAAGTCATACTTCAATTTCACATACAAATATACACACATAACCCTTCACATTGATCACCTATATAAGCTATAACATGACAATATCACAATTCATAAAGTACTAACGACAAGGACATGTTCTTCATAATTATAACACATAAGCACCGCCACCATAAGTGGACATACCAATAAACACAATTCAATGCCTATAATACACAATATAGAGAGCATTAGGTCACATACCACCATTCAATCATCAACACCTCCAATCCTTAGCCATTCCAACCAATTCAATTCACAAAGGCTCTTAATAGCCTCCAACACCAATCCAAACCAATAATAAAACCATACAATGAAATAAAAATATACAATATGCAAACCACCAAATTAAGGCAGCCTATATACAATTCTAACATAATTCATACATATTTCAATAGCACAACATATTCTACATAAGAATTCAATACTATTAAGTCATGATCAAATCACCAATATTAGAGCCAAAACTATGAGTTCATGATTCTCATGGGTTCATAGGATTTTGTTTCTAAAATCATTCCATTAATATCAATTATAACATAAATCACTGATTCAAAATGTTTTATGCAAGAAAACATGGTTAGAATTTAATATAAAGAAATCTATGTTTTGCAAGTCTTTGAAAGGGCTTTGGAACTTGTCTCGTTGAACAAAGAATATTCAAGGATGAAACACCATACCTTGATTGATGATTATCAACGAAAATGATGAAGATTTTATGGATAAATAAAGCTCCTAGCTTCAACCTTGCACCAACCTTCATAGGAGTTCTAGAGGATTCTATTTGAGGTCTTGGGGTTTGGTTTTAAATAATGAACTCAACTTTGATTTCTGGACTTATAAAATGACTTAAAATACCCAAAAAAGACCTTAAGTAAACGCCCAATATATTCTTAGAATTCAAAGAAAATTTCCCAAGTAGCCCCTCACTAGGACGAGAAACCTGCGGAAATTTGCAGGTGTCAAACGATAGAGGCATCGACGGTCTGTATACCAGAAGACAGATCGTACTCGTACCTCATCATTTTGGTCAGATACCCCTCTTTGGGTTCTTAATCCCACATGCCTAAGTGTGTTTCAACGGCCCCCATCGACGGGGCATCGACTGGACCACGAGGCGTTGTTTAGTAGTCGTAGGTAGAGACTGCCTTGGGCAGTTTTGACCCAAACTTTGGGTCCGCCCCAAGGACCCTTAGGGTGGGCCTTGGGGAGTAGTTCCTAGACTTTTAAACCTTAAACACACCTGTCTAGATGTTAGGAACCTCTCACACAAATTTGAACTCAAAATGAACACGTAAAACATACAAAGGCACGCTATAATGCACAAACACGTCTCAAAGTTATCTGCCAAACGGCATGGACGTTCTTGGACGTTTGACCTCCAAACTTTAAAAACTTCCTCAACACTATAATTAGTCATTTTAATGTCAAATGCTGAATGTACCCCCTAGACATAACGGGCGTCGTTGTCCTCGGAGAGGATTACGACTAGCATCTTACCATTCATCATTACATTCATACGTTAAAAATGCGGAAAATTTAAAACTTTTTATTTACACTACTTCATGAGGTTTACTTAGACCTCTCGCTTACACATAACATATTCATATTGAGTATACATAGACACTTCGTATAAGAAAATTAGATAGTCTTCTACTAATATGGCATATATATATATATATAAGATACATAACATAGTCTTAAAAGGGATGTCTTATATTAAACCATTTTAACGGAGTCAAATCAACATGGGCATAAGCCCTTACACAATGTAGAAATGCCACTTAGGGCTTACAAAAATATTTTAAACAACATGAATGAAAAGATTGTCTTTAGACTATAACAAAGTAACATAGCTGAAGTGATAGAAAGGCATCATCCTCGGAACATGAGGACATACCTACTTGGAGAATGATTCCAAGCCTTCCTTCAAAAGTCTTCCCGAACCTTTCAACAACCGGAACCTAAAATGTTGGGAAAAAAGGGAGAAATGGGGTTAGAACATCACTTCTACTAAGTATGGAATCATATGCACTTACAACATAGAAATCATGCTAAAAAGGGACATTTCATTAAAGCATGCTAATTTAATTTGAAAAGCCTTATGCACATTCAAGAACCAATACAATTCAATAGGACATATTCATTAAGTCAAGACCATGTACATTCCAAGACCAACAATACTAAGTCTAGTCAAGTCATCATGTATATCAACATAATTGAGTACATAATCAATACAACTCTTAATATCAAGCTATAATATAAACAAGCATGTATAAAAGTTCATAACATCATAACCAAAGCAAGACTATTACTCATGAACCGCTATTAAGTCCACTAGATCAATGACTAAGTAAGGCCCCATAACCTCACTCAACCAAGTAAACCCAACAAGCACCATAAGCAATGCCTACTTTAGATACTATATCATTAACAGTAAACATCATCATACTTTAGAAATACAGACCAACTACATGTTCATAAGTGAAACCAACATCACATAGTATCATTAACATGTAAGATCATCATATACATATAATTTACATTTATAATAACATAATCACATAAGAACATCCTTCTAAGACTTCCATCAAGGCTAACTAGTGCAATATATAGGTAGAGTCCCATACCCCTACCTAGACTAAGCCAAACCCAATAGGTCATCCTAGTTACAGTTCACTTCATTACTTCATTTTACCTTTTGAGAACATCTTGCCTTAACCGACATGAGCTATTGTGGAATCCGGTGTCATGGAACCCTACACCAAAAGAAGGCGGACTACTTGCCAAAGTAGTAGCAAAACATAAATATAGCATCTATGTGGATCCACTAGCTAGTATTCCTATAGGGGAAACATAGTTCAAGAACTAGGAGATATAGTTGGGACCCTCTTTATGCTACATGCATGATAGTCTCCAATCTCATCAGTACATTAGTGATTCTACCTTCCTTATTTGGGAAGGGACACTTGTCACTTCTAGTTCACTCGGTGCTAAGCTAGAGTCCCTTTTGAAATGTCTTTCATTAATAATCATAACTTAGTTTAGGTCATAGGGTTTACCCGTTATATAATCATCGTCATAGCTCAATAGTAATTGCATGAGCATTGTCCTTTAATTATAATTCACACATGTCAGGTTAGCACATACATAATCACATTATGACAAGGCACAAAGGTAAATTCATCACCACCCTTATGTAATTTCATCTTAGACAACAACTCACAAATAATTCAAGACATTACAATTCAACATCATACCAACCCTAATCAATCTCATCATAAGGTATTCTTCAATATAACTTCATTACTAAACACAATTAATCATAATTAAAGTAAAGGGTTGAGATCACAAGACTTACCCCATCTCCTTCACAAGCCATCATCCAAGGTTTTACAATCAACCCTCCAATTCAAAACAACAATGGTGTAATATAATCACACAATAGTAATCAACACAATAATAAAGTCAATTGAATCACTACACAACAATTCATCACTAGTACATAGCCTAGGGTTAGGACTTGTGTCAAATTCATGATCTACTTCACAACTTAGGTTAATTCATCAAAAACTAGCATAATTGAACCATAATATATCATAATATTATCATAATCATCTAAAGAAATAATATACAAAGCAAGTTAGAAGATCAAATTCGTAATAGAAAAAAACCCACTTGAAACTCATCTTTTTGAAATCAATTTAAAGGAAACCTTTGCGAAAGGAATCCTAAAGGTGAAAGGTATCCCATACCTTGTTAATTGATGAAGAATGATGGAGAAAAATCCCCTTTCTTGTTGACCTTAGACGTTGACCTAGCCCTTCAATGGAGTTCTTCTATTTGGGAGAGAGAAAGAAGAGAGAAAGAAGAGCAATTGGGTTTTGGGATTTGAGAGGTGTTGGGTTAGTTTAATTAGGATTGGTCTCACATCCCAATACCACACCCTAGAAGATATGGCACTCTCGGAGTACTTGACCACTAGGAGGTCTTGTACAAGCCCTTTCGTATCGTTCATCGCATATATATACATATAAAAGTAGTGCGGAATTAAAAAATTTCACAAAACATTTTGCATAGTCTTTAAAATCTCTTTCATATAAAACTCATAGGAAAAACGAAGTGTCATTTCATCAAATCTTAGACACAAGAGTACTTTGGGACACGGCCCATACATAATAGAAAATATAGTACTACTAAGTCTGTTACAATACTTCAATAAGAGAAATAAAAAACATCTATGCCCTCGAGTCAAATGAGGACATACTTCAAATTGTTTGAACGATCCTATAATCCAAGCTTAGCTCTCTAAAAGAACCTTCACCTATGAATAACTTTAGAGATAGTTAAAATCATGAAATTAGTACAACCACATGTACTAAGTATGACATAATGCATAAAAATCATGAAAACGGATATTTATTGGAAATATGCATCTTTTGATTTAAATATCATAATATAATCATAAGAACAACATTCAACACATTACAAACACATAAGAATTCACTTAATCAATTTAGGTCATTTTTAGAAAACCTTACAGTGAAGTCGTGTCACTTTACAGTGACTTAATTCACTATTTTAGAGAAGTTTCTTAACTTGACAAGGAACTCTTCTTAGAATTCAATCCTCTCACTAAAGCTATCCTAAGACTCACTTAAGTAACACAAAGAGAGACCGCCCATACACCCTCTCTAGGAACACCTAAATGATCCTTAAGGACATATATAATGAGATATAAACACTTACAATACACCACACATATGAACATGAAATCCTCCTACCAAAAGTGATTCTAAGTTTAACTTGAGTGAGTTGTAAAGCGACCGCCCATACAATCCCTTTCACACACACTTAAGAGATCCTTTATACTTCCTAGGATAAGATCATTATCACTTAACACAATAGCATTCATAGAATATGGCATTCACCTCCCAAAGGTTATCAAAAGACCTACTCAAGTAATCAAGAAGAGAATGTCCATGATTGACCTCTTCAAGATTACCTAAGTAATCCTTAAGACTACCTAAGTTTGGATCATGTCTACATAATTAAACAACTTTCCTAACTGGAGTCATTTTTAAGACTTCTCTAGGTAAGAGATGAAGTGACCTTTCCTATGCCCTCTTCCCACCTTAACGAGACAACCCTTAATTACTCTAGATAAGTACTCTTCATTTAACATACTTTCTTAACTTAAATCATTACATTCATTAGTTCATTTAAGACTCATTCATCACATAAGGACATTCAAGTAATGGTCTTGGAGAACACCTAGGGACTCACACTAACATTTTCAAAGCCTATTGTGCAATGTCTAGATTGCGTCCCATACCACCACCTAAACTTCATAGAACTTCTCTAATACTAGTAGGTTTCCCATAAGATGATAATAGGAAACAACCTACATAGACTATGGAACCAAAGCATGGAATCCGGAGTTGTATCCTACTCCGATGGAGGGTGTTCTACTTGCCAATGGTAGAACATGAACACTTCGAATGTAGGCACATGGTTAAGGAATATGAAGGGCTTACTTTGTACTCTGGCCTTATCCTTTAACTAGAGCAACTTCCTTCACCATAATCACTCGGTGCTAGCCTTTGTTATCATAGATTAATTTACATTAAAGGTTCATACAAAGGGGTTCCATATCAGGTTCATCACCCAATCACATTCACCCTAACAAAGAGGTCCCCTAGGTCTACCTTACAATGGCGAAAAAGATAGCTCATAATGTCTTTCCTAAGGATGATATGATTACTTTTTAGCCAACCAACCTTAAGTCCACCATTCATTAAAATAAAGATACCATTACGACTTTCGACTTCAAGGTTCATAACCTTACCACTAGGTTGAAGGTTTCACATGAAGGACCTTCTTAGAATCATTCAAGGTCTGATATCATTCATGCATACAATACTAAGAGGCTTTATCATCCTAAGTCAAGACATATCATATTCCCATTCATACATGTTTTAAGTAAGGGTCACAAGTCAACCAAGACAATACACAAAATACTTGACTTTAGCACATAGTGCATATCATTCTAGAAGCACATAGGAATAACCATTATCATTTTTAAGTCACCCTATACACTACTATAACATCATCAATATAACCATCATAGACTCATATAGTCAAGTGGGAATAATCATGCATCAACTCTAAGACTACACACATAATGGACATAGTCATAGTCCAACATGATTACCTAACAATATCAATAGAAGAACACAAACTTTCACATTACACACATGTAGATAGATATGATCATTCTTGATATAATCACTAAACAAATCATCATAATACTTCAAGTAGTTTTCCGACAAGGTCATGTTCATCATATTACATAAAGTAATGCCGACAAGGCCACATCAATCACATAACACCGCCACCTTAAGTGGATTATACCAATCACAACATAACTCAAGAACTACATTACTTAAAATAAGGAGAATTAGGGCAGCATACCACCAATACATTCTCACCACTTAAATCCATAGCTAAATCATCTGATTCAATACCATAAGGCCCTTACCCATGACTATAAACATCAACTCAATACAAAAATCATAATACTCAATGAATCTAGGTTAATTCAATATAGATTTATTAATCTAATACAACCTATACATAAATTGAATACAATTCTTACATCATTCAATAGCCCATAGAAAAGTACACTAGAATTCATAAGCATTAAGACAATATCACTTAACCCATAAATTAGTCAAAAACTAGGGTTCATCAATTAGTTGGGTTCATAGGTTAATTGAGTTAAAATCATCTAATTAACAACAATTCAATCAATATACAATGATTTAAAATCTTAATGCAAGAACCCATGGATATATCATATAATTGGACAAGTTCATCTTTGAAAAATTTAGAAAACTCCTTGAATTTTGGGCTCCTTGATAAATAGAGTTTCAAGGATCAAAAATCATACCTCAATGATGTTAATCCACCAATTTATGAAGAATCACCACTCAAATCTCCAATCCAAGCTCTTCCTTGAGTTTTGGCTTCAATGGAGTTCTAGAAAAATTCTAAGAGATTTTGGTGTTTTGATTTGGAAGAATGAGTTCTTCTAGGCATTTAGGACTTATAAACCCACTAAAATACCTAAAATACCCCTACGTAACCACCCTTTCTCTTTTTTGGACATGGGGTAAATTTACCAATTCATCCCTAAAGTTTATAGCAAACTGCGCAGGTGACACACTCCACCAAAGACTGGCCATCGATGACCTGTTTCCCAACAAACAGACCGTCCTTCTGGTCCGTGGTTTGGGATTGAGGCTTGTATTTGGCATGTCCTCCTCCAAACCCTAAGTGTCAACCTACATCCCTCACCTATGGGGTGTCGACTGACCTATTAGTCGTCGATTGACATCCGTAGGTTGGGCTAGTTTTGACAGCTCTGCCACTTGTGAAGGGTCCTTAATCAAGGACCCTTGGTTGATCCTTGGGGACTTTAACTTGGACTTTTCGAACCCGAATATGTTCATATACGAAATTAGTACCTCCCAAATAAATTTCGTCCAAAATGAACACATAAAACTCGACGAAACCTGCCAAGCACACAAGGTCGTTTCAAGGCAAACCTTTTGAACGTCATGGATGTTCTTGGACGTTTGACCTCCAAACTAAATGAAACTTGAAACACTACCTATAAATAACTCATATTAAGGACCTCATTAACTCATGAAACACACATATAGCCACATAACCAAACATGAGGCACATATGTGACATAGTCGTCGAACGTCTTAGTCGTCCCTTGACGTTTGACTTCCAATTCACCTAAACTCTTAGACACTGCGTAAATACCACATTATAGACCAATTTAGGACCTTATACATCATGAAAAACATGTTATGTTGTAGCTTCACCTAAGTTATTTTCGAGGTATTACAATTGGGTCTTTATATAAGTCATTCATTAACATAATTAGACCTCAGTTAACCCCTAACAAATTAACTAACCACCTAATTAATTTATTGGACTAACCTAAGACGTGGCAGAAAACAGGGACGCTGACTTATAAGACCACGACCTACGAGCTATAGGTCAGCTGACGAACCTTGGACCAACCCTCCTACAAGTCCGTCGTTTTGGTCAGAGACTTGCCAAATGACCCCTTTGCCAAAATTTGTAAGTGTACAACGACGGTGGAAATCGATGCTCCATGGATTGGACCACGCCTCATCGTTGGCCCTCATTGGTAGACACTGTCCATGATAGTTTTTTATCCAACATAGAAGGGTCCTCCTCAAGGACCCTTTTGTTGGTCCTTGAGGAGTCGTACCCAGACGTTTCAACCCTAAATCAACTTTAATACATATTATACATCTTACTACCAAATTCCATCGAATTATGACTCCTATAACCTATCTAAATAGGCTAAGTCACACACAGAACCTCTTGAATTAGTTTTCGTACGTCATGACGTTTTACCGACGCTTTCTTTCTAAAACATCCTAAATGACTTATATACATTAAATTTGACTTTAAAACAGTGGCACAACTCTTAGAATCTCATGTTAGGCTCTGTATTAGGCTTTAGACTTTCGGAGTATTTCTAGCAAGACCGAAATCTAGACCCCAGACGAGACCGACGTGGTTGACCTCTCAGAGGTCGCAGACAAGCCTACATACGTCATTCTTACTTCATCTAGGTGAATTTTAGCTGAAAATTTAAACTTTTTGTTTTCTTATTTCATGCTAAACATTTTAAACTTAACATCATGGGCGTTCACAAATCAACCATCTAATATAGAGATAATCAAATGAAAGAAACAGTTCAATATTGTAATAAATGTATAATTGCCAAAATGGCACCAATACAATGTCTGAAATAAAAACGGAAAGAAACACTAGTGGAACATGCTCCACTAGGTAAAGCCCACATCTAAGCTAGATAGTAACGGTAGACATCATCGAAAGTATGAGGGCCTACCATGTCCGGATGAAAGATCCACGTCCGGATAGCTGCAACGTCAACCTGTAAGCTCTAGCGTCCACCTGTGCCTGCACCTAAAAATGTAGAGTTGTATGGGATTAGTACACACTTGTACTAAGTATGTGTATATGCAAACACACACCAAGGACATGCATGAGGAAGAATAGCTCTTTCCTAACAACATGATTATGGAAAGTCAAGTCAGTGGACTTGCCATATTGGGATTAGGAAAGTTAGTATACTTTCCAAATTTGGATTAGGAAAGTCAGTGAGCTTTCCAAATTTGGATTAGGAAAGTCATGCCATGAGAGTAACATGCATCATCATACTTATCATATTGCACACATCACATAACATCTTACACGTAACACATATCACATAGCATATAGCATATAACATCTTGTATAACATTCATTCATATGCCATGAGACCTTGGAATCATGGACTTGACATTAAGACTTTCCAAAATGTGGGCTCAACATATGGGACCTCAAATAAGTGTGTTAATCTCAATACTTTCAATAGAGTGTTCATAGAGACTAGTCTCTTCATTAACTTTACACTCTAATAGGTGAGTACGTTTTGGTAACAATTACTTAGGCTCATTTGTGATTGTTCTCATCTTTTACATTAGCCTCATATCATGTTGTCACCACATTCATTAACATTAGCACAATTGCTCTTCATAATTACTCACCCCATTTTACGTGAATGTTCATTTCCTCATATGCCAATGCACTTGGCCATTTGTGTGTTTCACACTCTTACTTAACCCTTCTAGGGTTTCATCATTTCATTACATAATAATCATTTCATCGTATGCCAATGTACTTGGCCATTTAGTGTATTTTACACTTGTACTTAACCCTCCTAGGGTTACTTCATTTCATTACATACATCTTAGGTTCACTTATTTTTAAACCTATGCTAGACTTTTGGGTCTATACATACAAGCCATGAGGCTTCATTCATAATTCGTTAAGTGACTCATATCTTCCTAAGATTATGTAGTACAAGACTTATTTATCTTGTATGTATGTCAAGATCTCGATTTCGATCTAAGTAGGTGGAATTATTCTTGAACATTTAATTCACGTATGATTTATGATCAATACGGAAATTTGGGCAAGGAAACCCAAGTTCGAATCCCTTGGACAATACTTACATTTTTCCTTGACTTTATTTTTAGTCCTCATGACATTGGGACCCTAGATCGAGCCCCAACATCAACATTCTCTCTATATTTTTCTCCTTGGATTCTCCTCTCATTTGGCCGAACGGTTGTGGGATCGAACCCCCACAGTCCCTTTTTTTTCATTTAATTTTTCTTGTCCAATTCGCATAGACCATGAGGTTGTGGGATCAACCCCCCAGAGCCTCTCTTTATTTATTCTTTATTTCGCTTGGTACTGAGAGGTTGTGGGTTCGAACCCCCACAACCTCCTTATTTTATTTTCAGTTAAATGTTGACTTGTTTATGCTTTGGCAGTGAGGTTGTGGGATCGAGCCCCCACAGCCTCACTTTATTTTCTTTTTTATTTCTCCCTTTCTCCTTTACAACCTTGAGGTCGTGGGTTCGATTCCCACGCCTCATATTTCCTTTCTTTTATTTTTCTTTCACTTCATTTGCTGCCTGGAGGTCGTAGGTTCGATTCCCACTCCTCCCATTTTATTTATTTAATTTTTGCACTCTCCTTTCTGAGCCAGTATACCCCATTTCTAATCCCCCTGACCCCTTTTCTTTTCTTGCGAGTTTAAGGTATCACACGGGTGAGGTCACAGGTTCGAATCCTGGTGGCCTCATCCCTTTAAAATAAATTAAATTTCCAGATTTACTCCTTTATACTTTAGCCTAAACTAAACTTATAATTTTTGCTGGAAACTTAGTCATTTTCTTAGCTTACTTTCACCAATATTTCCACTTGAAAACTTAGGAAAATTCATGGATCATTTAACACTTTTTGGGGTGTATTTCATGGATTCGTTTAGCCAAAATATTCATACTCAAATCAGCCCCACTTCCAATTTAATGAACATCACGACTTACATAGGTTTATGCACGTAAAATGACAACCAAAACAATATCAAACTTGAAGCCTTAACCCGAGACCTCATTCACAGTAACATTTTTGCACATGCACACACTTGCACAAACTTTTGAATACATGGTTCTCTTTCATACGATTTCAAGTACACAAAAATAATCATATTCATCACGAAAACATAACATACACCTAAATCTACCAGCAATCATACCCAACCTACGATTCATTGGGAGCTAGTGACAGGGGCATGCAAAAGGGGAAACAATCCTAGTTTTCGAATGAATAATATGAACCATAAGGGGTCTATTGGGAAAGGGACCAAGAGAGAATAAAACCCATACCTTATTTTGATGTTTAAACCTTGAAGTTGCTGCCCAAACCTTCTCCAAAACTCACGTCCAATCCAAGTTTCAACACAAAACTTTCGATGGAAAAACCCTCTCTTTGCCTAACGTGTTCACTTAGCTTGTTTTCTTATATTATCGTGTGAGTTCTTCAAGTGTGAAGAACTTTAGTAAACTTTCTGTTCTTGTAGCTGTTTAGGCAAGAGAGAAAATGTGAAAGAAAAGGGAATGAGAGAGACGTAAGAGAGAGATGAGCGTGAGAGAGAGTTAAAAGAGGTGAAGTAGTTTAGACTTAGTCAACTAGGAGACTTAGTCAAATAAAACACATTAATTAATAAATAATTAATAATTAATAATAAAAATCTGATTTACCTTTTTCTTAAATCGGCCATTAATTATTAATTTATTAAATTAATTCACCAATTAAAAAAAATCACATTAAATCATTGCTCCCACCTAGGTTCTAACCCGGGTGGAGCAAGACTTCACTTCAAGGGCTCAATTTCGTCCCTCTCTCCCCAAATTGCCCCTCCACTTTATTAATTAAATAATTAATTACATATTTAGGGTAATTACGATACTACCCTTAGCCAGAAAAAAGACCATTTTACCCCTAGACCCTTCAAACCTAAGATTTCTTCTTTTTAAGTCTGATAAAGACTTCTTCGAGTAAATCTTCGTATTCGAGAGCCCTACATGGTTGGACCGAACCTTTCCAAGCTCAACTAACTCCCCAAGTTAGTTGGCTTGGTTGTAGGAAGGGTTCCGAGGTCTGGTTCTACGCGCATCAATCCGTGTGAACCCTGGTCTAATCGTAGGCATTCTTGACACATTAAGCATTTATTATCTTATCGATTTTTAGGGTTGTTACATTATCCCCCCCTTAGGAACATTCGTCCCCGAATGACACTACTACTATCTAGCGTAATGCCAGTCAGATCATAACATAATCAATATGCACAGTCAATCAATAGCAACAAAATATGGAGAGATAAGGAAACTTAGACTTAAGAGTAGGAAGTCTAACCTCAAGAACTGAAAAGATCTCCACAATACCTTCATTGTGGCAATCTCCTTGTTCCTCAGCCGCTTGACCTGTTTGTCTAAGATCTTAACAGGTACCTCCTCGTAGGACAAGTCTTCATCGACCCCCAAACCTTCCACAGGTAGAATCGATGTTGGATCACCTAGGCACTTCTTTAACATGGATACATGAAAGACTGGATGGACAGAAGCTAGCTCTGCAGGCAATTCCAACTCATAGGCCGCCTCACCCACACGTTGTAGGATCTCGTATGGCCTAACATACCTCGGACTCAACTTACCCTTCCTGCCAAACCTCATCACCCCCTTCATAGGTGATATATTCAGATAGACCTGGTCACCAACATCAAACTCTAAGGGCCGTTTTATGTTATCTGCATATGACTTTTGCCGACTGTAAGCAGTAGCCAACCTGTCCCTAATCACTCTGACCTTCTCTAAGGCCTCATGAATGATCTCTGGACCCAAAATGGATGACTCTTCAACCTCGAACCACCCAACTGGAGATCTACACCTCCTACCATACAGTTCCTCAAACGGTGCCATCCCAATGCTGGAGTGATAGCTATTATTATACGAGAACTCTATCAAAGGAAGATGGTCATCCCAGCTACCCCTGAAGTCAATCACACACGCTCTCAAAATGTCCTCCAATGTCTGAATGGTGCGCTCTGCCTGCCCATCAGTCCGAGGATGAAAGGCAGTACTAAGCTTTACCTGCGTGCCCAAGATCTTTTGGAAAGATCTCCAAAAATGTGAAGTAAACTGAGCTCCTCTATCTGAAATGACAGACAAAGGAATCCCATGCCATCTCACAATCTCATCAATGTAGAGTCTCGCATAATCCTCGGCCCTGTAAGTAGATTTCTTAGAGATAAAGTGGACAGACTTAGTCATCCTATCCACAATAACCCATATGGCGTCATGCTGTCTCCTAGTCCTCGGAAGACCAACCACGAAGTCCATATTAATGGCCTCCCACTTCCAAGTTGGAACCTCAATAATCTGAGTAAGACCGCCAGGCTTAAGATGTTTTTCCTTAACCTGCTGACAATTAGGACACTTGGCTACATATTCTGCAATGTCTTTCTTCATGCCATCCCACCAATAAATCTGCTTAAGATCATGATACATGTTGGTGGAACCTGGATGCATGAAATATCTGGAACCATGGGCCTCTGCAATAATCCTGGTCCGCAAATCATCCATATCTGGTACACACAGCCTGTCCTGATACCGAAGTATGCCATCACCTCCCTAAGCGAAAGACTCATTCATATTTATCAACATTGAGTCCTTCAGCTCCATCAACACAGGATCGAGATGCTGACCCTTCTTGACTTTAACTACCAAGGATGATTCAGAACTAGGATGAACTGAAATACCCCCACTAGTAGAGTCAACCAATCGCACACCCAGTCTGGCCAGTCTGTGTACATCTTTCGCCAACTCCTTCTTCTCATCCTCAACGTGGATTGTACTTCCCATGCTCATCCTGCTTAAAGCATCAGCTACAACATTAGCCTTACCTGGATGGTAGTGAACATTCATGTCATAATCCTTCAACAGCTCCAACAATCTCCGCTGACGTAGATTCGACTCCCTCTGTGTGAACACGTACTGGAGACTCTTATGGTCTGTGAACACATCAACATGCACTCCATACAAGTAGTTCCTCCACAGATTCAGTACAAACACCACAACTACCAACTCCAGGTCATGAGTGGGATAATTCTTCTCATGAACCTTGAGCTGTCTGGACGCATAAGCTATCACCTTACCAACCTGCATAAGAACACAACCCAAACCAACCCAAGATGCATCACAATAAACAATGTAATTCTCACCAAACTTAGGTAAAGTAAGCACCGGGGCTGAAGTGAGTCTGTCTTTAAGCTCCTGGAAACTTTTCTCACAAGTCTTCGTCCATTCAAACTTGGCTTTCTTCTTTGTCAAAGCTGTCAGTGGGGCAGCAATGGAAGAAAAGCCCTCTACGAACCTGCGGTAGTAACCAGCCAATCACAGAAAGCTACGGATGTCAGTGGGAGTAAGAGGCTTTGGCCAATTCTTCACAACCTCAGTCTTCCTGGGATCCACCTCCATGCCCTGATCGGACACAGCATGACCCAGGAAGGTTACTTATCTAAGGAAGAATTCACACTTATTGAATTTGGCATACAGCTGATGTTCTCTAAGTACCTGCAAGGTTAGTCTCAAATGTTGTTCATGCTCTTCCTTGGTCCTAGAGTAGATGAGGATGTCATCAATGAATACTATGATGAAAGAATCAAGGTATTAACGGAAGACTGTGTTCATGAGGTCCATAAATGCAGCTGGTGAATTAGTGAGACCAAATGACATGACTAAGAACTCATAATGACCATAACGGGTACGAAAGGCTGTCTTTGGGATATCTCCATCCCTAACCCTAAGCTGATGATACCCTGAACTAAGATCAATCTTATAGAAGAAACTAGACCCTTGGAGTTGATCGAACAAATCATCTATTCAGGGAAGTGGATAATTATTCTTTATAGTGACTTTGTTGAGCTGCTGATAATCGATACACATTCTAAGGGTTCCATCCTTCTTTTTCAGAAACCCAACACTGGAGCGCCCCAAGGGGATATGCTCGGCTGAATGAAACCCTTATCGGTGAGATCTTTTAACTGCAGGTTCAACTCCTTGAGTTCAGCTGGAGCCTATGTAGGGAGGAATTTAAATTGGTTTAGTATCGGGTTCTTAGTCGATACCAAAATCAATCTCTCGAGTGGGAGGAACTCCAGGCAAATCATCAGGAAATACATCTAGGAACTCATTCACTACATGCACTGTGTCTACGGAAGGGATGTCATGATCTAAATCATTAACACTCACAAGATGACACAATAACCCCTTGGACATCATTTTATTGGCCTTAAGGTTTGAAATCAAGGGATTAGGATGACTCGAGTTGTACCTCTCCCAGACTAGCTCCTCTTCATCAGGGAAACAAAATATCACCACTCTACTATGACAATCGAAACAAG
This sequence comes from Solanum sitiens, assembly GCA_016801875.1. NCBI lineage: Eukaryota > Viridiplantae > Streptophyta > Magnoliopsida > Solanales > Solanaceae > Solanum > Solanum sitiens. Next base: position 122,078 of record JABWTJ010000486.1, on the reverse strand, counting down.
CATAACAACTGTAAAGCCAGTCCATTCCAAGAATAACATCAAAATCATGCATGGATAACTCAACTAAGTCTGCACACAGTCTTACCACTTACAACTATTGGGCAATCCTTGTATACTCTATCAGTTCTTACATTTTCTCCTAAAGGTGTACTAACCACAATAGGATCATGCAAAACTTCAGGCAATATCTCAAAAGTGAGTGCAAGCAAAGGAGTTACAAAGGAAAGCGTAGACCCTGGATCAAGTAAAGCATAAACAGAAGTTGAGAATACTTGCAGCATACCTGTGACCACCTCAGCGGATTTCTTCTGCTCCTCCCTGCCCTTCAAAGGCATAGAACCTGTTCCTCTTAGGAGGCTCGACTGCTGCGGCACCCTATGGATTAGGCCTAGGTTGAGCAGTACCTCCAGCCTGACCTCTGTTCTGTGGGCAGTCTCTAACCATGTGCCCACTCTTACCGCAACCGAAGCAGGCATTAGTGCCCTGTCTACACTCTCCACTGTGAGCACGGCCACACTTAGCACAGTTCTTTTTGGGACGCTGCATCTCACCTCCATTGCCCTTCTTGGGCTCAGGTCTGCCTCCTCTAGGTGATGTACTCCTCTGAGAATTAGAGTTCCCAGAACTCTATTGCCTCTTCTTGAACCTGGGCTGCTCACGGCCGCCAAAATTGTTTCTGTGGCCTCCATGGCTGGGACCTGCCTGATCTTGAGGCTTAGGCCTCCTACCAACACTAACACTCCTCTTTTTGCGGCTGTCCTCTACCTGCTGGACATGAACCATCACCCTGGAGAGGTCCATATTATCATGGAGCATCGCAGACCGACACTCCTCCTCCAGAACTCCATTGATTCGTGTGAGGAACCTGCTCATTTCATCCCTATTGTTAGTTACAAGGGAAGTAGCATACTTGGATAATTGAACAAACTTCAGTACTCATCTCATCCTTGCTGTTAGATACTAAGGAAAATAGCATACCTGGATAGTTTAACAAACTTCAGGGAATACTCCCTGACTGTCATAGATCCCTGCTTAAGGTTGATAAACTCCTCAACCTTTGCCTCCCTCATCTCCCTGGGAAAGAATCTCTCCAGGAAGGCTGTCTTAAACAGCTCCCAAGTGACCGGAACTCCGCCCAAAGCTCGGCTATCCTTCCATATCTTGCACCAAGTCTGTGCAACATCCTTGAGATGATAGGAAGCCAGCTCAGCCTTCTCAATATTTGTAGCCCCCATAGCCACCAAAATCTTATGCACCTCATCCACAAACTTCTGGGGGTCCTCTAAAGTCTTAGACCCTGTAAAAATAGGAGGATTCATCCTCGTGAAGTCTGTCAATCTGTCAGCCATGCTACGAACTGGTGGGTTCTCCCTCTGAACATCCTGCCGGTTGACCTGGGCAGTCATAGCATGGGCCTGCATAGTGATGGCCTGTGCCATCTGGGCCAAGGAGGCCTGCACCTCCGCATCAGTCAACCCAGATGGGTTAACCGGTATAGCCACTTCTTCAGATGGAGCCTGGGGTGGAACCTGATTGTCCACAGCAGCTGCACCTCCTCTCCTCTGACCAATGGTTCTCCTAGTATTCATTCTCTGAAAACAACAAAGGTTGATGTTAGACACGCTCATAACACCAAGAAATTAGACATTAGGAAAAGTACAATAAGATCAGAAGAAGGGAAATTTTCATACGGATCATGTAGTCTCTAATTCAGGATAGTGGTGCACTTCACTACCATGACTTAGAAACTACTCAATATGGTTGATGTGAACTCATTATTCTCGGAATTTAACCTAGTGCTCTAATACCAACTTTGTCACGACCGGAATCTAGACCCCAATTGAGACCGACGTCGTTGACCTCTCAGAGCTCGCAGACAAGCCTACATACGTCATTCTTACTTCATCTAAGTTAATTTTAGATGAAAATTTGAACTTTTTGTTTTCTTATTTCAAGCTAAACATTTTAAACTTAACATCATGGGCGTTCACATATCAACCATCTACTATAGAGATAATCAAATGAAAGAAACAGTTTAATACTGTAATAAATGTATAATTGCCAAAATGGCACCAATACAATGTCTGAAATAAAAACGGAAAGAAACACTAGTGGAACATGCTACACTAGCTAAAGCCTACGTCTAAGCTAGATAGTAACGGTAGACATCATCAAAAGCATGAGGGCCTACCAAGTCCGGATTAAAGCTCCACGTTCGGATAGCTGCAACGTCAACCTGTAAGCTCTAGCGTCCACCTGTGCCTGGACCTAAAAATGTAGAGGTGTATGGGATTAGTACACACTTGTACTAAGTATGGGTATATTCAAGCACACACCAAGGACATGCATGAGGAAAAATAGCTCTTTCCTAACAACATGATTAGGTAAAGTCAAGTCAGTGGACTTGCCAAATTGGGATTAGGAAAGTTAGTGCACTTTCCAAATTTGGATTAGGAAAGTCAGTGAGCTTTCCAAATTTAGATTAAGAAAGTCATGCCATGAGAGTAACATGCATCATCATATTTATCATATTGCACACAGCACATAACATCTTACACGTAACACATATCACATAGCATATCACACATAACATATTTTATAACATTCATTCATATGCCATAAGACCTTGGAATCATGGACTTGACATTAAGACTTACCAAAATGAGGGCTCAACATATGGGACCTCAACTAGGGAGTCTTCCTTATCAAACACAGTGTCTGCTTCATTCATTCATACGTACTTCATTTCGTTCGTTCATAGGCTAGTGTGAACACCAGCTATACCGAGGATGTAGTTTAAGACTTTCATCGGGTTTGATGTGCAATGATCAAGAATAACCTAGTGTTATTACTTGAGTCTAGCTCACCTCTTGATTATCCTGTCCTAACACCTTTGTTATAATTCATTTCGTTATGTGCATCATTTGAGGCTGGCCTCATTCATTCATTGGGAACTTTAACTTTAACCGACATAGATCATGTGAGCATCATGAAATCCAGTGTCTCCCCCACACCGAAAAGAGGTGGAATCACCGGCCAAGGTGACCCAAAACATGCTAGCGTACATGGGAATTTAACCCCGCCAGATCCCTATATTGGCAGTATAGGTTCGAAGACCAGGAGATATAAGGAGACTCGTACCCGGCAAGCCGTACAGTCTCATCTCATGAGAGTTACGTGAACCTCCGCCCTTCCCAAAAGAAGGCATCACCACTCATAACTAGTCTATCGGTGCTCAGTATAAAGTTCCATTACATTCAACTCATACGTCATGGAAGCTGGCTTGTAGTATGAGGACATCATAGCTCAATAGATGATTTGTCATCTCATCATCAGTATTAAGTGTGTTAATCTCAATACTTTCATTAGAATATTCATAGAGACTGATCTCTCCATTAACTTTACACTCTCATTGGTGAGTACGTTTTGGTAACAATTACTTAGGCTCATTTAAGATTGTTCTCATCTTTTACATTAGCCTCATATCATGTTGTCACCACATTCATTAACATTAGAACAATTGCTCTTCATAATTACTCACCCTAACATTCACAGTAACATTTTTGCACATGCACACACTTGCACAAACTTTCGAATACATGGTTGTCTTTCATACGATTTCAAGTACACAAACATAATCATATTCATCACGAAAACATAACATACACCTAAATCTACCATCAATCATACCCAACCTACGATTCATTGGGAGCTAGTGACAGGGGCATGCAAAACGGGAAACAATCCTAGTTTTCGAATGAATAATATGAACCTTAAGGGGTCTCTTGGGAAAGGGACCAAGAGAGAAGAAAACCCATACCTTATTTTGACGTTCAAACCTTGAAGTTGCTGCCCAAACCTTCTCCAAAACTCACGTCCAATCCAAGTTTCAACACAAAACTTTCGACGGAAAAACCCTCTCTTTGCCTAACGTGTTCACTTAGCTTGTTTTCTTATATTTTCGTGTGAATTCTTCAAGTGTGAAGAACTTTAGTAAATTTTCTGTTCTTTTAGTTCTTTAGGCAGAGAGAAAACGTGAAAGAAAAGAGAATGAGAGAGACGTGAGACAGAGATGAGCGTGTGAGAGTGTTAAAATAGGTGAAGTAGTTTAGACTTAGCCAACTAGGAGACTTAGTCAAATAAAACACATTAATTAATAAATAAATAATAATTAATAATAAAATTCTGATTTTCTTTTTTCTTAAATCAGCCATTATATTAATTTATTAAATTAATTCACCAATTAAAAAAAATCACATTAAATCATTGCTCCCACCTAGGTTCGAACCTCGGTGGAGCAAGACTTCACTTCAAGGGCTCAATTTCGGCCCTCTCTCCCTAAATTGCCCCTCAACTTTATTAATTAAATAATTAATTATATATTTAGGGTAATTACGATACTACCCTTAGCCAGGAAAAAGACCATTTTACCCCTAGACCCTTCAAACCTAAGATTTCTTCTTTTTAAGTCCGGTAAAGACTCCTTCGAGTAAATCTTTGTATTCGAGATCCCTACATGGTTGGACCCAACCTTTCCAAGCTCAACTAACTCGCCAAGTTAGTTGGATTGGCCTTAGCAAGGGTTCCGAGGTCTGGTTCTACGCGCATCAATCCATGTGAACCCTGGTCTAATCGTAGGCATTCTTGACACATTAAGCATTTCTTATCTTATCCATTTTTAGGGTTGTTACAATTTCATTACCCCCTTAGTAACATTCTTCCCTGAATGACACTAAAATCTTTAAAAGGAAGGAATAGACTCAAGACTAGCAGCCCAAAAACCAACAACATATCAAACCATGAGTTACAATTCAAATCTATATAGCCACATGACCTTTTACACAATGCAACTCAGAACATCATTTTCAAATCATAAGAGCTCAACATTAACTACATGTATTTGGACTTATTCGAAAGCTTTCTTCAACACATATCATCATGATCAATACAACTAATGTAGGCACAACATACAAAAATACACCACATAAGTTTCAAATCAAGTAAAAGAGTTTTTTTTTTAAAACATTCATTTCAATAGGCATAGTTCACTGTAAGTCACTGTAACAACAGTTATATTACAATATTTTACTAAAAATCAAGGCAGCTTAAAATAAAATCATTATTTTCACTATAAAAAGGAACAACTAACCTTATTTATCAAATAGATGAGGGTAATAGGACTTCATGTCGGCCTCGGCCTCCAATGTTACACTCTCAACTAGGTGGTTCTTCCATAAAACCTTTACGGAAGACACCTCTTATTCCTTAACTCTTTTACTTGTCTATAAAGGATTTCAACCGGAACCTCCTCACAGGAGAGGTTCTCTTGCACACATAGAACCTCAGTAGGAAGAATGAACTCGGGATCACCGATACACTTCTTAAGCATGGAGACATGGAACACCGGATGAACCGAAGACAATTCACTAGGTAACCTCAACTCATATGCAACCTTACCAATTCTTTGCAAAATTTCATAAGGACCCACATAACGAGGACTCAACTTCCCTTTCTTGCTAAATCTCACCACCCCTTTATCATATAACACATAACTTCAACATGCTTCCTTAACATTAGGCATAAGAACTTTATACTTCATAAACATTAGGCATAGAATCAACATACTTCATAATATTAGACAAATTCACATTACTTCATTGACCTTATGCATATAATCCTCATGTTTTATTTCATCATGTAATGACCCATTCATACATTTCGTAAAAGGACATATCATGAATCCCTCCAAATGACTATTTGTGCAATGGATAGATAATGTCCCATTCCACTATCTACCCTAAGTAGTACAGCCTTAAGAAGACTTAGTTCATTTACTTTCATTTGTGGGGGCTAGATTTAACCGACATATACCATGAGAGCTAGATATGGAATCTCGGTATAAACACGTACCAGATGAGGGATTCCCACTTGCCTAAGGTAGGGTCATAGTGTATCCTTTACATGGAATCTCCAATAGCTATACCTATGTAGGCGCAAAGTTAACATATAAGGAGATTGCCACTAAGTGACTCATTCTCTACTAATGAGGAGTACTCATCTGAAGAGGTACATTTGGATACAAAATCTCTACTCAGGAAGTGTACCCACCTCTCATTCAAATCCTCTTGGTTACTCCCCCAGGGAGTCTTAAACAGTCATTGACTATAGGATAAGGGATAGCTATTTAGTATCACATATCAACTAATGAAGTGTACTTATCCTTATAGGTTACTTGTGGATGCCACATCTCAACTCACAAAGGGTATCCAACCTCCAACCTATCTTGGAAATCTCATGGGAATAGTGAGGTTGCTACTAAACACTTCATCTCAACTCACGAAGAGTGTTCACCCCAAAATCCCCCTTTTCATACTATGGGAATAGTAGGGATGGTCTAGAAAATTCATCTCCACTCACAAAGAGTGTCTACCCTAAAAATCCCCCATTTCATTCATTAGAGTTTTATTGAGAAAACCATTCAATAGACTCTCATACATACTCTTCCATAAACTTCATTCAATCATTCATTCTAAGTGTGTGTGAGAGAGTACATATGAGAACACATTTCACATAACCCCTATCATGCATACCATTGATTTGTAATCATCTTCAGCTTGCATTCATCATTATCACACACTACCATGCTTCACATACACATATACTTCATCTGAACCTAACATCTTCAAGATACAAAATCTCAACTTCATAGACATCACAAGTATAATCAACATACTTTAACTTCACTTCACGTTTCATGCCTTCAAGGCCATAAATAACAATATACACATATATTCATATACATCAAGTAAACACCACTCCCAAAAGGTGGACCATACCACTTAAGATCATTTCACAATAGGAACTAAGCAAGATTAGAACAACTTACCCTTCATCCAAGCCTTTACCACCTTTTCTCAATTTCTTCAACAATACATCATAAAATAGCATTTAAGGCAGTAGCTAAATCTCATTATAACATTAACAAAACCATATTTCTAACATTATCAACAACGTACATTAAACCCATTTCATAAGCCAAAAGTTGAGAAATTGAATGAGCATGGGTTCATTGGGGTTTTGACATTAAAATAATTAACTAACATTGAATAATATCATAATATATTCATTAAAATGTTTTCATGCAAGACTCATGCTTAGAGTCAAAAATAGAAGAAGCTTGAAGTTGAAACCCTTTTTCTTGATATCTCTTTGAAGTGGCTCCTTGAATGAAAGAAGGTTCAATGATGAATACCATACCTTAACATGAACAAAGCCGCGAGAATTTGAAGAAGAAACCGTTATGGATCCATCGCCCAAGCTCCAAGACCTTGAACTTCAATGGAGGCTTGAGGGTTTTTTGGAATAGGAGATCTTTTCAGAGTTTTAGGAATTTTTGATTCCTAATTGAGAGCGTGGGCTTTTTGGTTGGGGGAATGGGCGTATAATTACCTAAAATAAGTATAAAAAATCCCCCCAAAATACCAAAACAACCCCTACATTGATTGGACCACATTAGACAAGTCAAATATTACTTAAATTTTCGGAATTCCCATCGGGGAACAAGTCCGTGTCGCGGAGCTGCTCTCACTACGCTTTGGAAATTATTTTTGTACAGCGAAGTGGGTAATCTTGGTGTGACATTCCTTTGTTTCACCAAGGAACAAACCCTGCTGCCTTGGGAATCTTGCTAGGCCAAAGTTCGAGGTCCCTTCGTTGACCCCTAGGGCGATCCTTGGGGGGACGGACATGCACGTTTCAACCCTACGCACTTCATTTTACCTAATTAAAGTCTTTTTACAAGTTTTAGATTCCAAACAACACATTAAAACACATACAACATACAAGGGGGCACTAGTCGCAAACACAAGGCTAGTTTTCCGAATGTCATGGACTTTCTTGGTGGTATGACTTCGAAACGCTCTTAGACTTTACAAACAGACCTCTAATGCTAAAATACACTATTTTCACTAATTATTAACTTATGGAACACATGTGAAGCTCTAATTTGACCTATTTCATTTTTAGGGTCGTTACAATCTACCCCACTTAGAACAACATTCGTCCTCGATTGACACTAAACACTTCCGAGGACTTCAAGTACACAACTAGAAGCATACTACACAAATCATAAAGGTCAAGACATTCATACTCAATGCACCAACTCACAAGGAGCACCAACTTCACATAATTTAGCATTTAGGCAACATAATCATGTTGGAATAAATTCCACAATTCAAAGCACACCCTTACTTCATCACTTTCATTTCATTTATGGAAGAACTACCTTCTCCAAATTTAGACATGCTCATCACATCATTTCAAAGCTCAACATGTAATAACTTTCAAATCACACATTGGCACATACCATAAAAACTTTTAAGCAATTACGCAAATATCATTAGCTACACATTGACATGAGAAATATTGATTAACTACCAATCTACTCATGAAACTATGATATCACACAGAGCATGCAAAACATTAGACCATCAAAGGCACTCATCATAATAAGGAGAAAAGCAATTCATACTAATATTCAAGACTCCAAACATTACCAAACCACTAAGAATTTTGGTCTCAAGCTTGAGTAAGAATAGAAGGAAAAGATTAGATATCAACTACCCTCCTACTCAACTCATTCTCCCCCACTTAGGGTAAAGCCATCTAAAGAAAACAAAACAATCATAAGGAACTTATGACTTACCAAGGTCTTCTCTCCGGATTAGCTCTTTAACCATTCTCATACACTCTTGTTAAGGCCCTTACCAAGCATCTTCAAGGTTTCATACTTCAAAATCCGACTGAACCTCTCATAAGGTGGAAACTCATACTACCCTTAACTTATGAACATCAAGACTAACAATCAACCTTACTAGTCAAACATAGCACCCTCCTCTTAGGATTTAATCTTTGATAAACACTCTTAAACATAACCTCATTCAACTCTTAGGTACCTCATAGCTCAACCTCATGAAATGGAAACTCTTTCTTTCTCACAACATTACCACATTCTCTCAACACTCATCAAATCTACACCTTAGTTCGTCTACTATCATTGTTCACAATCACAAGATATCTTACTTTCCCAAAAAGGGGACTTCATTCAACCATTTCTACTCCTACTATGCTTAGAAATACATCACCATACAATTTCACATCATAATACTTCCAATCTCATTGATCAAACCTATCCATATATGGAATCTCACTACAATCCTCAAAACTAACCTTCACATCTACTCTTCTAGCCACAAAACCATCATAAGCATCGACACTCACTTTTTTCTCCCTCAAACTTAGAAACATCTCTCCATTGAAGCAATCACATCTACAAAATGATAGGACAACGGAAAAGAATAGAGAGACCTTATGGAATTAAGTCCTATGGAACGATACAAGAGTAATGAAGAAAGTGAAACTACAGCGTCCTATACCCTCTAATCCATGGATGTGTCGCGACTCCCACTGATGAACAAGACTCTACAAGACGTGGCTTGTGAGACTTTAGACCCTAAGCTATTTCCCATAAACTTATGCTCTGATACTAAGTTTGTAACGACCCGCAAGTACACCCTAGAAGTTAGGGCAACCCTTAGGTCGTCACAAGGCGTACTCAACCTTTTGAAGGTCTTTCACAAGCCTCTTAACTATCATTCATTACATAAGACATGAAAAGTAGTGAGGAATTTAAAAACTTTCACAATAGATAATAATAAGGAAAACATCTTTTATAAATACTAAAGGATAGTCTCATCGTCACAATCCAACTTAAGGCACACCATAAATATCTTAGGGACACGACCCTTTACATTGAAAGAAATACTTAATAAGTCTTTACAAATCTTAAAGAATAAACTAAAAGAAACATAGACTACGCCCTCGAATATATGAGTACATACTCAGTCTTGAGTGAGTCGATTCCCAAGATTTCTTTCAAAAAATTTCCATACGCTTCCAACCTATACTTATAGAGTATAGAAAAGTATTGGGTTAGTACAAAAATTGTACTAAGTATGGCATATGCAAAATCATGCAAAAAGGGACAATTTAGTTAAAACATACAAGTAATGCTATTTTGATAAAAACATTTATGAATTAAGTCACAAGATATCATTTAAGACCATTATTTAGCACATAAGGCAAAACATCCATTTTTGTCAACATTAAAGCATACTTACAGTGAACCTACTTAAAACTAATTCTTCCTATCCAAAGTTATCCTAAGAATCACTTAGGTAAGACATGAAAGAACCGCCTATACAATCCCTTCACTACACACCCAAGTAATCCTTAAGACTACCAAGGACAAGCATACTTCATTTCATTGAACAAGTCAACATTCAATACCAAAGACAATAGAGAAAACATACTTGCATTAAGGAATTCACGTAAATGCCCTTCTCCAATGGGATTTGTATGTTACACTAAGTGCAATGTGAAAGTTGCATCCCATACTACTACTCCGACTTAGTGATCCTTGAGGATTCCCTTGGATTAAGCACACAACATCATCATTCATAACTTCATCTTATAAGACATAACTTCAACATGCTTCCTTAACATTAGACATAAGCCCTTTATACTTCATGAACATTAGGCATAGAATCAACATACTTCATAACATTAGACATAAAGTCACATTACTTCATTAACCTTATACATATAATCCTCATGCTTCATTTCGTCATATAATGACCCATTCATACATTTCATAAAATGACATACCAAGACTCCCTCCAAATGTCTACTTGTGGAATGGATAGATAGCGTCATATTACACTATCTACCCTAAGTAGTACACCCTTAAGAAGACTTAGTTCATTTACTTTCATTTGTGGGGGCTAGCTTTAACCGACATAGACCATGAGAGCTAGACATGGAATCCCGGTATTAACCCCTACCAGATGAGGGATCCCCAGTTGCCTAAGGTAGGGTCATACTTTGGCCTTTACATGGAATCTCCAATATCTAAATCTATGTGGGCGCATAGTTAACATAGAAGAAGATTACTACTAAGTGACTCATTCTCTACTAACGAGGAGTACTCATCTCAAGAGGTACTTTTGGATACAAAATCTCTACTCACGAACTGTACCCACCTCTCCTTCAAATCCTCTCGGTGCTAAGCATAACTCCCCGAGGGAGTCTTAAACAGTCATTGACTATAGGATAAGGGATAGCTATTTAGTATCACATCTCAACTAATGAAGTGTACTTATCCCTATAGGTTACTTGTGGACGCCACATCTCAACTCACAAAAGGTATCCAACCTATCTTGGAAAGCTCATGGGAATAGTGAGGTTGCTACTAAACACTTCATCTCAACTCACGAAGAGTGTTCACCCCAAAATCCCCCTTTTCATACTATGGGAATAGTAGGGATGGTCTAGACAACTCATCTCCACTCACAAATAGTGTCTACCCTAAAAATCCCCCATTTCATTCATTAGAGTTTTATTGAGAAAACCATTCAATAGACTCTCATACATACTCTTCCATAAACTTCATTCAATCATTCATTCTAAGTGTGTGTGAGAGAGTACATATGAGAACACATTTGACATAACCCCTATCATGCATACCATTGATTTGTAATCATCTTCAGCTTGCATTCATCATTATCACACACTATCATGCTTCACATACACATATACTTCATTTGAACCTAACATCTTCAAGATACAAAATCTCAACTTCATAGACATCACAAGTATAATCAACATACTTTAACTTCACTTCACATTTCATGCCTTCAAGGCCCTAAATCACAATATACAGATATATTCATATACATTAAGTAAACACCACCACCCAAAGGTGGACCATACCACTGAAGATCATTTCACAATAGGAAGTAAGCAAGATTAGAACAACTTACCCTTAATCCAAGCCTTTACCACCGTTTCTCAATTTCTTCAACGATACATCATAAAATAGCTTTTAAGGCATTAGCTAAATCTCATTATAACATAAAGAAAACCATATTTCTAACATTATCAACAATGTACATTAAACCCATTTCATAAGCCAAAAGTTGAGAAATTGAATGAGCATGGGTTCATTGTAGCTTGACCTTAAAATCATCAACTAACATTTAATAATATCATAATACATTCATTAAAACGTTTTCATGCAAGACCCATGCTTAGAGTCAGAAATAGTAGAAGTTGGAAGTTGAAATCGTTTTCTTAAAATCTCTTTGAAGTGGCTCATTGAATGAAAGAAGGTTCAAGGATGAATACCATACCTTAACATGAAGAAACCAGCGAGAATTTGAAGAAGAAACCCTTTTGCATCCCTAGCACAAGCTCCAAGACCTTGACCTTCAATGGAGGCTTGAGGTTTTTTTGGAAGAGGAAAGTTTTTGAGGGTTTTAGGAATTTTTGATTCCTAATTGAGAGATGGGTTTTTGGTTGGGGGAATGGGTGTATAATGACCTATCAGTATATAACCCCCCAAAAGAACCAAACCAACCCTACATTGATTGGACCACTTTAGACAAGTCAAATATTACTTAAATTTTCAGAATTCCCATCGGGGAACAAGTCCGCTTCGCGGAGCTCCTCTAACTACGCTTTGGAATTTTTTTAACAGTGAAGTGGGCGATCTGGGTGCGATGCGCCTGTGTTTCATAGAGGCACAAACCCTGCTGCCTTGGGCAACTTGCTTGGCCAAAGTTCGAGGTCTCTTCGTTGACCCCTTGGGAGATCCTTGGGGGGCTGGTCCTAGACGTTTCAACCCTACGCACTTCATTTTACCTAATTAAAGTATTTTTACAAGTTTAAGACTTCATACAACACATTACAACATATACAACATACAAGGGCGCACTAGTCGCAAACACAAGGCTAATTTTCTGAACGTCATGGACTTTCTTGGTCGTTTGACTTCCAAACGCTTTTAAACTTAATGAACCGACTTCTAATGCTACAACACACTATTTTAGCTAATTATTAACTTATGGAACACATGTGAATATCTAGTTTGACCTATTTCATTTTTAGGGTGGTTACAATCTCCCCCACTTAGAACAACATTCGTCCTCAAATGACACTAAGCACTTCCGAGGACTTCAAGGACACAACTAAAAGCATACTACACAAATCGTCAAGGTCAAGATATTCATACTCAATGCACCAACTAACAAGGAGCACCAACTTCACATCATTTAGCATTTAGCCAACGTAAGGAAGTTGGAACAAATTCCATAATTCAAAGCACACCCTTACTTCATCACTTTCATTTCATTTATGGAAGAACTACCTTCTCGAACTTTATACATGTTCATCACATCATTTTAAAGCTCAACATGTAATAACTTTAAAAACACACATTGGCACATGGCATAACAACGTTTAAGCAATTACGCAAATATCATTAGATACACATTGACATGAGAAATATTGATTAACTACCAATCTACTCATGAAACTGTGATATAACAAAGAGCATGCCAAAATTAGACCATCAAAGGCACTTATCATCATAAGGAGAAAAGCAATTTATACTAATATGCAAGACTCCAAACATAACCAAAACTACTAAGAATTTTAGTCTCAAGCTTGAGTAAGAATAGAAGGAAAAGATAAGATATCAACTACCCTCCTACTCAACTCATTCTCCCCCACTTAGGGTAAAGCCATCTAATGAAAACAAAACAATCATAAGGAACTTATGACTTACCAAGATCTTCACTACGGATTAGCTCTTTACCCCATTCTCATCAACTCTTGTTAAGGCCCTTACCAAACATCTTCAAGGTCTCATACTTCAAAATCCGACTAAACCTCTCATAAGGTGGAAACTCATACTACCCTTAACTTATGAACATCAAGACTAACAATCAACCTTACTAGTCAAACATAGCACCCTCTTCTTAGGATTCAATCTTTGATAAACACTCTTAAACATAACCTCATTTAACTCTTAGGCACCTTATAGGTCAACCTCATGAAATGGAAACTCTTTCTTTCTCACAACATTACCACATTCTCTCAACACTCCTCAAATCTACACCTTAGTTCTTCTACTATCATTGTTCACAATCACAAGATATCTTACTTTCCCCAACAGGGTACGTCATTCCACCATTCTACTCCTACTATGCTTAGAACTACATCACCATACAATTTCACATCATAATACTTCCAATATCATAGATCACACATAGCCATATATGGTATCACATTACAATCCTCAAAACTAACCTTCACATCTACTCTTCTAGCCACAAAACCATCATAAGCATCAAAACTCACTTTTCACTCCCTCAAACTTAGAAACATGTCCCCTTCCAAGCAACCACATCTAGAAAATCACCGGACAAGGAAAAGAAGAGAGAGACCTTATGGAGTTAAGTTCTATGGCACGATACAAGAGTAATGAAGAAAGTGAAACTCTATCGTCCTATAGCCTCTAATCCATGGATGTGTCGCGACTCACACCGATGAAGAAGACTCTACTAGACGTGGCTTGTGAGACTTTAGACCCTAAACTATTTCCCATAAACTTATGATCTGATACGAAGTTTGTAATGACCCTCAAGTACACCCTAGAAGTTAGGTGGGTCTTAGGATAACCTTAGCTAGAGGAGTATATGATTTAACGGGTTACTTAATGATTGTGGTCTTACCTTAAAAGTGAATGTGGACTTGAAGATTTTTCTTATACTTGTCTTATGAGATTTTTACCAAAAATGTATGAAAAGCGTATCTATAAGTAAATGTCCGTTTTTGCATTGTTTTCTTGCATGTTTACGATACTTAGTGCATCAATGGTGCTAATTCCATATGTTTCTCTATGTCTACTACTATAGGTTATGGCAAGTGAGGATAATTAGAGTTGGAGCTTGGGAAGTGTATTTCTCTCAAGATTAGTATTTCGTCATATGTTCGAGGACATGGACTATGTTTCTAGTTTTTTTTCATTAAAGACTATTTAGTAGACTATAAGTTTCTTTTCAAGTTGATGAAAGGGCTGTGACGCTATGATATTATATGTGTCTAAATGGCTTAGGTTGAGACTTAGTGCTTTCTTATGCTTCTATAAAGAGTTTGACTATTGTTGTGAGAAGTTTTAATTTCGCACTATATTTCATATATATGCTATGAAAGATGTCAAAAGGCTTGTACAAGACTTCCAAGACGTCGAGTACGCCGTGTGGCGACTAGGCGGTTCTCTCGGGTCGTTACACCTTTGGTCTAAGTGATAGACATACCCTTTAGAAACTAACTTGCTTGCCTTAAGGTACAAAATGAAGCGACTCATAGGAACTGCTGAACTAGATTTCCCCTCTAAGGCTGGATCATTTGGCAACTGAAACTTGACTACTCGGGTTCAACAATAAACTAAGGCATAGCAGGCATGAATCCACTCCATACCAAGAATGACATCAAAGTCAACCATGCATGTCTAACGCAACTAAATCAGCCATGGTACTCTTTTGATCGACGAAAATGAGACAATCACGATACATTACAAGAAAAAGCATTATTTAAGATCAGCGGTTATGGACGGATAAAAAATCTAGTCCCTAAATGTATATCTATAAGGACGACATTTATTTTTGGTCCTTATTCTCGATTTCATAGCGAAAGGACTAAATATAGGCCCTAAAATAATTAGAAACTGCCCCTATACTCCAAACTAAACGGGAAAGCTCATCACTTTATAATTTTTAATCTTAAAAAGAGTGAAATAAATAAATAAAAATTTAAAGGGAAACAACAAGGGCAAAAACCTACCTTCATGTCTCAAAACCTTAATAAACGGCATATCAGATGAAAGATTTAATAACTCTCTTCCTGGATTCTCCACAAACCTCTAGTTCTTTATGCCGACGTCTACTTTTGAGCTTTTTTCATTGAAATTTCATGGTCGAGTTTGGAGCAATATAAAAACATCATTCACCTCTTCGAATCTCTCTATTAGGTTTTATTTTTTTCTTATATCCAGCTCGAATATTCCTTTTTATTTTGTTTTTTCAAATTGTATTGATTCCTGCATTAGGGTTATTTTTTCTATAGAAATCTTGATTCAAGTCATTATTTTTTGACTTAGGGTTATTTTTTATATTACGATATTGATATTCAAGTAGGCGTATATGTTTAGTGTTTCAGAGAAATTAAAAACTTGCAATTTACTCTACTAATTTTTTTATTATGTTGTTATTCAAAGTTTGGTGCTCTGGCACTTACAATGTGATTATATGTTATCCACATGTTATAGCTTAGCTATCAGTAGATATTGATAAATGATTTATTTGCGATCTAAGAATTTTGTAATGTGGGGTCCAACATTGAGAAGGATATTGTGGGAGCTTCAACAAAAAAATTGTAGTCCTCCACAAAAGAGATGTTGAATAGGAAAAAAAAAACTAGAAGAGGTAATTCTGATTGTTTATTGAATTATGATTGTGTTTTAACTACAACAGGAAATTATTAAAGAAATAAAATGATTCCACAAATAACCATTTAATCACTAGAAGTTAAAGCAAAATTATATATGAGAGTATCTATGCTAAAAGATTAGAAATTCATAATATGAGGGCAAAACACTCTTTAGAAATTTAAGGGTCTAGCCTAGTGTTTTAGCTAGAGTAGTGAACTCTTTTTTTCTAGCTTTTCTTATTGCTATTTACTTTTTCTTGTGATTGTATATCTTTTTATTGCTTCAAAAAGCTCATGAGTACTTGCATTATAGCAGTAGCTTTGTCAAACTGTCTTTCTTTATTATGTATGGTGATAATTAAGGTTCCTTGTTAAAGAATCTCCTGGTTTTTCGCATCCAATATATTCATGCTCATTTTTTTTCGTTGTCTTGATTAAAAGAAGTTCATGTGTGCTATCAAAGAGTTTGAGATTACATGTTTCTTCCAGGTTAAGAATATCCACATTTGAAGGGAAAAAAAATACTAGTTTCATAGTTGGTACATTGATTGTTTATTCATTTATGATTGAAATCTACAAATTACAAGTTATATATTTGCAAAACGTTTTGAGTAACGATCACATATTATTTTGTAATTTTAACCAAATAATATTGCTTATAAGAAGAAAATGTATTTTCTTTTTTTAGAAATCTTGTAAGTGTTGGTCTACTTCATTTCTTTGGTTTTAATTTGTTAAAGTGAAGACACTTATCTAACGTCCATTTATATAGTGGAATAATAATATTTTCATATATAAAATAAAATGATAGGCACAAAGCCTACTAGTTCTCTACACTGCCTTAGCAATTGGAAGCTATAATTGAGAATTTGGCAGGCTGCTCCCAAACAATGCGTGAATAGGAAAGGGATGCGTGAGTATCAAGAGTATATATTTGGATGAATATGAGGAGGAAGGTGAAGAGCAAGAAGAGGAGGAAGACAAGGACTTAAGAAGGCATTGCCAAGGGACAAGTGACTGCTGCTAGTGTGTTTCTATTTTTTAATTTTCTTGTGTTTTATTTCAAATTCAAGTAATTCGTCATGTCAGTAAAATCAATCTACTATAATGACTTGTCAATAATATCAAACACTTGGGACTTGTCTGTATTCATAACTTAGGAATACACTTGATCAATACACTCATGTTGTATTCTCGAGTTGCCAAATGTAGAATGTGAAACTAGTTGGTGATATGATGATTTCTTGAAGCACAAGGCCATTACAAAGCTAATGAAACTAACTTGTACACATTTGAGTCAAACAGACAACTAATTGACTTAAGGTTCTGAAAATTTTCAAACAGCTGGAGCATTTATAATATAGAAAGAATGTGTAAGAATTATAACTCTTTGAGAAGATAACCCATAAGCATATCAAGCAATGCAATGATAAGAACATATACTTATGTGATACATCTACGACTTCTTTTATGTTTCTTATCTAAAGAGCTTCAATTCATGATTAAGCTTTTTATTTTCCTGCATTATAGAAATTTTCTCCTCTGTCATCTTTCAAATTAGTGCCTTTGTCTCCAACGAGTTGTCTTACTGTGAATTATATTACCTTGAAATACTATTAAGCTCTGATATATTTACAGTTCTATTTTCTTATACTAAAGCCCTAGGAGAAGAACCATCCTCAGACCCCTCCCTTGTATGAAGTGGAAGTTGAGGTGGATCAAAATCAATTGCAGTCCCATACATAATTCTCCGACTCCTTATTGAACATCTTGGGAGTAATGTCCTTTGCAATAGTTCTAGGTCTTGTCGCAAAACTTTGTAGTAGGAACTTATTGTTGCATTACATGACTGGTGGAGCCTCTTTCTGTGGTTGATTTGTAATTATTATATCGTTAAAAGAGTGAGGCATGAACATTCAGGTGTTTGGATTTACACAATACTTCTTTCGATTGGTTGTCTTCACCTTGAATGCAATATATTTATCGGAATTGTTCTGCCTGATGTCATTGTTGAAATTTAACAGGACCACACTCTCAAGACTCTACTTGTGTGATTATACTAGGTTTGTTGTTGTTGTATAGTGGCTACAGTTTTAGCAGTAAATTTTCAAATGAGTGATTGCCAGGTGCTCACTTGAATTTGGGGCTTCTATTTTGCAGGATAACCAAATGATTGACTATATCCTAGCACAATCAATCATTAACAAGCATCTATTTTGCAACTATCAATTATGTGAACGAGGTCAAAACTTTAAGAATGCAATGAAACGGTTCCCTTAAATTGTTAATTACTATTGTGATAATACATCATGTTTAATTTGGATTTTGTTTTCGAGGATCAACATCATTTAACCTCAGTTATTGGACATGAACATTAAGGTTCTGCGCGCACTCATGTTGTAATATAAGGTATTCGTATTTTTTTTATGTTCCTAGTTCTAAATTCTCGTGAGTAGGACCAACTTAATGTATTTGTGAGAAAAGAAGACTTAAAAGACATACTTTATGAGCTTTCTTGTGAGTTTTTAGTAAGCTTTTAGGTTCCTTATCTGATCATAGCAAGGGATTCTCAAAAGAAAAGATAGCCTTCTAACAATATTTTGAATGACTTTGAAGTGTTTCGTTGTGCACACAATTTCATATTTATATCAACAATACAATATATTGTGTGAATTTGTTGTGCACACGATTTTTTTCCTAAGCAAATTTATGTTGCATATTTTACCGGATATCGAGACACTCGTTTACAAGACAAGATGCACGTTGGAATACTTTGAAAAAATTGACAAATTGATAATCTATTTTTAAGGATTGTTTGGCCACACATTATATTATATACTTAGACATGTTCATTTTTTGGTGAACGAGTATTATAATAGTATTGTGACTATATTTTGGTAAACAATATTGTTTGTGGGATCTTAATCAATACTTTTAATTGAAATTGTATGGATGTATTTAGTTATATATATAATCTAAGAGTGGCATTGCAGGAAAAATTATGTGTTATTCATGTGCCACATATTATGTCCCTAAATCATCTTTAATATCAGCTAATAAATAAATATTTTTTAAAATGTAGCTTTAGGGACTAACAGTGTGTGAGTCCCTAAAATTGTGTAACTGTTTAAGGACGAGATTTTTGGTCGTGATAACCTTTTAATAACTAGAGAAGTTCTACGTAAAATTTTAAGGCGTCAATTAATTATTGTATTTAAGGACCAGAATTATGGTCCCTAAATAACTTTCAGAGACTAGAACATTATCCGGTTGCAAAGGAATTTAAGGACCAGAACCTGAATCTCGTGCCTATTGACCTTTAGCGACTCATCTTATAAGGACGGGTGGCGACCAGATTTTTCTCGTCGCAAGTGACCTTTAGAGACTGGAATTAGATCTTTTGGGATGATATTTCTCGTCCATAGTGAGCCTTTTTCTTGTAGCGATAGACTGATTCTCATAGAATAGATTCACCAATAGGTGTACAAAACATTGAATGGTTCATTAAGTTGGTCGCGAATAATACTGAAGTTCATGGCAACATATGTAGTTACAAAAGATAAACCCCTCTTCAAATATCTTGTGATCCTTCTTAGTAGTTTGGACTCTTCAATGGATTGAGCATATACCATAAGCCTAGCTAAGTTCATTTCATTATGGAGCATAACCGTTTGTCATTCTTCTTTCACAAGGTCAGCAACACCGGTCACAAACCTACTCATCTCATCTCTTGGGTTAGACACCAAGGATGGAGCATACCTAGAAAACAAGGTAAACTTCAAAGAATAATCTTCAACACTCATTTCACCTTGCCTAAGGTTTATGAACTCTTCAACCTTCACCTACCTCCTCTCACAGGGAATGTACTTTCCTAAGAAAGCCTCGTTAAGCTATTCCCACTCTATGGGAGTCGACTAAACCGGCCTATTATCTTTCATTAAGTCTACCACACTTGAGCAACTTCCCTCAATTGGTATGAATACAACTCCACCTTCTCCCTAAAAGTCACCTCCATAGCACTCAAAACCATGTATTCCCCATCTAAGAACTCTTGAGGATCATCTCCCACCTAAAATTTAGTTATACCGATCCTAGACTTTCATTCATACACTCATTCAATATATTTAAGAACCAATTAGGGACAACTAAGTCTACAATCACAAGATACAACATCATTCTATAAAGGCTCTTCGTAGTCCTTCATCATAATATATCATCCATAAGAGAAGAATCATAACATTATAGCACCCACACAAGATCATATAGACATCACATGAGTAAGTTCACCTTATACATTCATATATACCATAACATCCTTCACTTTGTACACCCATATAAACCATAACATGATAACATCAAAATTCACATAATAAAGCCGATAAGGCCATGTTTATAATAGTTATAGAAATTAAGCACCACCACCATATATGGACAATACCAATCAATAGTAATTCAATATCAGTTCTAATTTAAACAAAGGAATTAGGTCAACTTACCACTTTCCAATAGCCACAATCATCATTCGTCAACATCTCCCATCGATTCTAAACATTAATAGAACTTACCAATTACATTTACCATAAGACTAGACCACCAATTCACCATATCAATGATTCAACAAAACCCAATATAGATACAAATATCATAAAGCAAATCTATGAACAATTCAAACAATGATCATCATATAATTCAATAACATATAACAATCTAAACATGAATTCAACGTAATTAGATCATAATCAATGTACCCACTTTGGAGCCAAAAATTAGAAATTCAAGAAATACATGGATTTATAGAATTTTTTATCATAAAACAATCAATTAACATTGAATACTTAATAAATCATCAATTAAAACAATTTTATGAAATAACTCATGCTTAGAATTCGAAATAGGGAAAAAAGAATTGGAAATATGGGTTTAGGGTTTTTGAGATCTTTAGAAAAGCCTTTGATGTTGGCTCCTTGAATGATAGAAGAATCAAGGATGAAATCGCCATACCCTATTGAAGTTCTATCCACTAAATTAGGTTGAATCCTTGGAGAATTTGATCTTTTTCCTTGAAGTTTATATATGGAGGAATTAACTATAGAGAGAATTTTAGAGAGAAGGGAGAGCTCATAATTGTTTTGATTCTAATTGAGGGTTGGGGTTTTTAATTTGGGTAATGGGTGTACAATGACCTGAAATCAATATATAATACTCCCCCAAAATACCCAAAATACCCCTACATAAGTTGGACCTTTTTAAACAAGTCAAATTGAACTTAAATTTTGGGAATTATCATAGAGAAACAAGTCCGCTTCACGGAGATATTCCCTCAATATTATTGCATATAACTTGTTGGGAAAGTAGAGTCCGCGACGCAGACTTGTTTCTTGCAAGCCCAATTGTTTGTCGCCTTGGGCAGCTTTTTGGCAATGGTTGGGTCCTCCTCAAAGACCCCTAGGGTGGTCCTTGGAGAGTCGTAATTGGATGTTTTGACCCTAAAAGTGTCCCTCTAGGTGTTATGGTCATCCCCACTGATTTTAGACTCCAATAATACATAAAAACATGCACAACATACTAGGACACACTAGCACACACTCAAGACTAGCTTCCAGACGTCTTTGTCGTCCTTTGACGTTTAACTTCTAAACTCTTTAAAAAGTTATTAGCTTATTAAACCCACCTGAGGGTATAGTTCTTCCTAGTTCATTTTCAGGGTTGTTACTAATTATCTAGTATTTATATACCTCTTATTCGGTCAATTCCAATAGAAAGACCATTTCCTAAAGTATTTCTTGATGATCTACTTGGAGTCCCTCTTGAGAGAGAAATAGAATTTGGCAAAGACATCATTTAGATACTCGTCCTATCTCTATTCCACCATACAGAATGGCACCAGCAGAGTTGAAGGAGTTGAAAGAACAGTTAAAAGATCTATTAGATAAAGGTTTCATTCGACTAAATGTCTCCCCTTGGGGTGCTCCAAGCTTGTTTGTGAGAAAGAAGGATGGTTCCCTTAGGATGTGTATAAAAAATTGTCAATTGAATAAGGTTACCATAAAAAAAATAAGTATCCTCTTCCAAGAATAGATGATCTTTTTCATCAAATTCTGGGTATTTCTTGGTTTTCCATGACTGACCTCAGATCAGGCTACCACCAGTTGCAATTTAGAAAATGTGACATTCCAAAGAGAGCTTTTAGAACCATATGTGGGCATTATAAGTTTGTAGTCATATCATTTAGGTTTAACAAGTTTTTCACGACCCGCACCTAATCCCTAAAAGTTAGGGAATTCTTCGGCTGCAACATGGCATACTTGACCTCTCGGAGGTCTTGAACAAGCCCTTTCGTATCATTCATCGATATACATATATGAAAAGTAGTGCGGAATTAAAACTTTTCAGAACATTCGAATAGTCTTTCAAAATGAATTTCATATAAAAACTATAGGAAATACTAAGTCTCATATCATCAAATCTTAGACTCAAAATATACTTGGGACGCGGCCCATACAATCGAAATATAGTACTACTAAGTCTATTACAGTGCTTCAATAAAATAAGTCTAAGATAGTGATGCCCTCGAATCAAATGAGGACCTACTTCAACCTTTCTTGAAAGATCCTATAATCCAAGCTTCGCTCCCAAAAGCACCTTCACCTATGAGTCACTTTAGAGATAGATAAAAGCATAGGATTAGTACAAACACATGTACTAAGTATGACATAATGCATAAAAATCATGATAACGGACATTTAATATGCTCTTTTTGATTAAAACATCATAGTATAAGCATAAGAACAAAATTTACCATCTTAGAAAAACATAAGATATCACATACGCAATTTATGAAACAATAAGGAATATTACAGTGAACTAAATCCAATATTACAGTGAACCCTTTTTAGCATGCAACCCTCTCACTAAAAGTATCTTAAGACTCACTTAAGTAAACAAAGAGAGACCGCACATACACCCTCTCTAAACCACCTAAATGATCCTTAGGAATACCTATAATGAGATAAATACACTTACAATACACCAAAACACATAATATGAGATTCTCCTATTAAAAGTGAATCTAAGGCTCAGTTGAGTGAGTTGTGAAGCGACCTCCCATACAATCCCTTCACTCATACCTAAGAGATCCTTTAGATTACCTAAGATAATATCATTCTCATTACACTAATCAACTTCCCTATCTAGAGTCATTCTTAAGACTTCCCTATGTAAGACATGAAGAGACAATCCTTTATGCCCCATTCACACTTTAACTAGGCAATCCTTAAACTACTCTAAATAATTACTTATTCATTTACATGCTTTCTAACTTAAGTCATTATCTTCATTAGTTCATTCAAGAGACATTCATCACATAAGGACATTCAAGTAATGGTCTTGGAGAAGACCTAGGGAAACACTCTCTAACATCTTTGAAGCCTATTGTGCAATGTCTAGATAGCATCCCATACATCCACCTAGACTTCATAGAACTTCTCCAACACTAGTAGGTGTACCATATAATGAGAATAGGCAATAACCGACATAGACCATGGTAGCAAAGCATGGAATCCGGAGTTGTAACCTACTCTGACGGAGGGTGTTCTACTTGCTAATGGTAAAACTTGGACACATCTCATGTAGGAAGAATATGAATGGTTTCTTTGCACTGTAGCCTCATTCTTAACTAGAGCTACTTCCCTTATCATAATCACTCGGTGCTAGCCTTTGTTCTTATAGATTAATTCACATAGAGGATCACATGAAGAGGTTCCATATCTAGTTCATAACCCAATCACATTTACCCTACCAAAGAGCTCCCCTAGTGTTTCCTTTCAATGGCCAAGAGGATAGCTTAATGATTTTCCTAAGGATGATTTTTTGCCGTTCCAGCCAACACATAATTTTTTATCACAATTTAAGGACATTACATTGAACTATGTCACTGTTACAGTGAATTAATTCCACATTACAGTGAACACTTCAACTTCACAGTGAACCCCTTCGAGCATGCAACCTTCTCACTAAAAGTTATCCTAAGACTCACTTAAGTAAGACAAAGATAGACCGCCCATACACCCTCTCTAAGAACACATAATGATCCTTAAGACTACCTTTAATAAGATAAATACACTTATAATACACCAAAACACATAACATGAGATTCTCCTACCAAAGGTTATTCTAAGGCTCACTTGAGTGAATTGTGAAGCAACCGCCCATACAATCCCTTCACACACACTTAAGAGATCTTTTAGACTACCTAAGATAATATCATTCCATCTTAATCAATCAACATTCCAATCAAGAGTCATTCTTAAGACTTCCCTAGGTAAGACATGAAAAGACCATCCTTTATGCCCCCTTCACACTTTAACTAGGCAGTTCTTAAAGTTACTCTAGGCTAGGTACTTATTCATTTACATACTTTCTTACTTAAGTCATTATCTTAATTATCTCATTTAAGAGACATTCATCACATAAGGACATTCATGAAATGGTCTTGGAGAAGACCTAGGGACTAACTCACTAACATCTTCAAAGCCTATTGTACAATGTCTAGATAGTGACCCATACCACAACCTAAACTTCATAGGACTTCTCCAACACTAGTAGGTATCCCATATGATGAGAATAGGCAATAACCGACATATACCATGGTAGCAAAGCATGGAATCTAGAGTTATAACCTACTCCGATTGAGGGTGTTGTACCTTTCAATAGTAGAACATGGACAAATCCCATGTAGGCACATGGTTAAGGAATATGAAGGGTTTCTTTGAAATCTAGCCTCATCCTTAGCTAGAGATACTTCCCTTACCATACTCACTCGGTGCTAGCCTTTGTTCTCATAGAGTAATTCACTTAAAGGATCACATGAAGAGGTTCCATATCTAGTTCATAACCCAATCACATTCACCTTACCAAAGAAGTCCCCTAGGGTTGCCTTTAAATTGTGAAGAGGATATATTAATGATTTTCTTAAGGATAATTTCATGCGGTTACAGCCAACCAAATTGATGTTCGGTGAAGTTTTGTTATGATGATCACACACATGAGGTTGTATGCCCTAGTCTTCTAATCTAGTATCATGTTCTAGGCGTATTGATAATGCTTCTATAAGTGAATAAGGTTATTAGGCTTAGGTTTTTTGACATGTTTATCATTGATGAAGTCTATTGATGAATGAAACCTACCTATGTACCTGTACATAAATGTGTGATCTTAGTCAATGTTAGGAGTTTTAGATTCAATGTTGAAGATGTCTTGTCTCCTATTCTATAATCTGGTGTGTGGTCTATGCATGAATGTGTATTGTGGTCTTAATAGGGTTGATGCCTTAATGTGATGTTAATATCCATTATGTGATCATGTTGACCAATATACACACACTCACACCTCATGCATGTCTATGAGTAGTATAGGTTCATGGTGTCTAATGAAAGGATAATTTGCATATGCACTAATGTCTACTACTATGCATGTAAAGTATACGTCTATGAATTTATGATATATCTTAACTAGGATGAATTGATAGGTGTACTAGTGTAGGCAAGGGTATGGGACTTTCCTATATATTGCACATATCTACCTTGACAGGATAGTTCCTTGAGTGATTACTCTATGCACATGAATATGAATGCATGATTAAGCTATGAACATGAAAGTATATGATATGATGAAGTTTGCATATGTGTAGTGTCTTAATGTGGTATGCGAAAGGTTTCCACATATATTAACATGTACACTCACATGAATGAATGCATTAGTGAAGCATGTATAATGATCTAGTAAAGAGATGGTCTCTTGAAAGGTGTTCTCAATTGTACTCTAAACTAGATTGTGCTTGAATAAGCTATGTCCATGTGAATGGTTTTATTACATTATTTAGGTTGATGAAAGAACTTTCTCATCTATAACCTATGAGATATGCATATGAGGAGTTAATATCTTAGACCTTATTTTTATGAAGTAAACTTAATGAAGGCTTTTCGATAAAGGAAACTTATCTTAGCACTGAGTGAACTTGATAAGTGAGAGGTGCTGACTTCCCTTAGAGGGAGATTCACCCTATAGTTTCTCATGAGGTGGAAGGTACAATTTCTAAGGGCATAAAGAGGGTTTCAATATACATATCCTAGTTCCATAACTATGTTTCCCCCATAGGATCTATCAAGTGTTATCACCTAATATGCTAGCATGATGTTAATGTTCTACATTGGCAAGTAGAGCACCTCCTTTCGGTGTGGGGTTCCATGACAACAGATTCCATGTTTAGCTCACATGGTGTTAATGTAGGTTAAGGCTATTATTTTCCTAATGTAAAATGGACAATGGAAGTAATGTAAGGAACCGTACCTAGGATAACCTAAGGGGAGTCACTTAGGATAGGGGAGAGTAATGACCTTACCTATGCATTGCACAAGTAGCTCTTGAAGAAGGTGTTCTATATGTAAATGTATATGTTTATGTTCCTTATGAATGACATTGTAGTGTTGTCTATTTGTTATTGTAATAAGCATGGTATGAGTCCTATTGTGTCTATGTGATAAAGTCTTACCTTATATGCATAATGTTGGTCATAGTGACTATATGTTGATGGTCCTACTTGGTATATATGTAGTTGAATATAGTTTCCATGTTGATGTATGAAGTAAATGTTAAGGCTTGTAGTCTCTTTATGGGTTTACTTAGTATGTGTGAGGTTATGTGCCTTCACATGTACATTGCACTAGTAGGCTTAGATTGGGATTATGAGTAGAGTTCTATGATGTCCTTATGAAGTGAAGTCGAAGTATGCTATTGTTGAATATTGCCTCTTATGATGTCATTGGTAGTGATTACATGTATGTTGTATTGGAATGAGTCTTATATGTGGTTCATGAAGTATTTTGGGTCATATGTGAAGTACGAGTCTTATGATATGCTATGTTATTCGAGTGTGTATGTTTAAGTTAAAGAAGGTTATGTGAATGTTCCCTTTGGTGGGCTTAAGGTGATGCTTGAGTGTGTATGGTGGAATAGGACACTATTCATACATTGCACCAAGTGTTACTAGAGGGTTACTTAGCGGTTAAGGAATTAAGGTAAAAGAAGAGAATGTTATGAATGTTATTGATGTGATGTAAATGCAACGCATGTAACTTGGTGTGTTGACATGAATAGTGTCTCTGCCAATATGAAGCATGTGAACTATATTGTGTAATTGTGCCAACGTTTACAAAGATTCATTCAAAAGGCATGTTGCATGACTTCAAAGAAAACTGTCCTCTGCATGGTTTCCATACATAGTGCATTCTTGTACTAACACCATTCTGCTTCATCTTTTTACACACAGTTTAGGTGGTGATGACTAGAGGATGTCTCTTAAAGTGAAGGGCTTGGATAGCTTTCCCAAGTTCAAGGAAAGGTATCCTTAGGATTCAAGGATTTCCAGTGTTATGTTTTATTCAAAGTTATGTAATAGCTTAGTTATTATTTTAAGTTGTAAGGGTCGTGTCCCTCATCTACTTAAATAATGTTGAGTCTAAGATGGCAAAAGAGACTTAGAGTCTAAATATGCAGTATCAGATTTTTATATATAATGGAAGTGATTTTCTAGCGTATGATGTGCTATGAGAAGATATAGATTTTCCGCTAAATTTCCTAAGATGATGCGATGAATAATCATTATGGGCTTGTATAAGACATCCGAGAGGTACAACATGTTAGTTCTAGGGGGTGCTCTATAGTAGTGACATGTTTAAATGTTGAAATCTACGTTAGAAACACCCTTGGAATGATGGTGTGTGAGTGTGCGATAAATTAAAATAAACTAATTAGGGTTATAGGTCTAATTGGATGTTCTGACTTAGGGTTTTTCAATGTTTTTGTATGAATAGTAAAGAAATTGCATTATCACAACCCTAAGGATGATGAAATAACGATAAAATATATTGAAATGCATGTTTAGGATTAGTTTGATAGAGTTCTGTTGAGACTTTGCATTTACTCAGAGTATAAGTGTTATGTGTGGCACAAAAAGGATCTACGAACTCTACCCACGGATCGTAGGTGGGGGTCTGCGAGACGTGACACATAATAATTGGGTGAATTAAAGAACCATGGTGTTGACTACGGTCCCTTGTCTAATCGACGGGCCGTTCTGCATATCTGTGGTTCCCCATCTGAATCCCTTCACCACCTGATCTACATAGGAAATTCAAGGGTCGTCATTCCATAGACATATTGTAGGTACCCATCGTGGGTCAAAAGTTCAACTTCTGCCAGAACTATTTTATGAGTTTTTGTCTGGGTCAGCATGTTGTTCGAAAATTATTCCATGATTCATATTGCCTTCTTTTAGTACTAACAAGTATTTTCAACATGTACCACGACTCCAAAACATGCTTAAACCTACACAAGATGGGGTAAGTTCAAATTAGTCGCCCCTTCTGGACGCCTGATAGGTGAGAACAACAATATTGAGCATGTCCCGGGCACTACAAGAGGTTCTCCCACTACACCCCAAGTTACAAGGAATTGGTTCCAGGAGATTTGTTCTACGAGTGACAAGGTCGAGGTTACTGCCCAAGTCTTCGGAGGGGTCCACAGTCTGAAGAGTCACAATCTGACTCTAGATTTAGCGGTAGTCGCGCTTCTTCTGCTAATGCCGATAGCATGGGGTATGCCTTTGTACCACCCCAAGATGATCCAATCCATAATGCCACGGATAAAAATAAGTGGTGCATCAGGGGCTAGTACCTGATCTATTATGATGCCAAAAAGTGAATGAGCAAAAAAAGAGGCCCGCATTATAATTGAGGAGCTTTGATTTTTTACTGGGATAATTCACACGGTGCCTTTTATTGAGGAGCTATTTAGGAGACACAGGTACGAGTGGATGGAATGCGGACCAGGAAAGTTTAACGAGGAGATGACTCAGGAATTCTATGCATCCTACACTGCTACTGTTGAAATCCCATTCCTATAATGGATAAGACATTATCTCAGACTCCACTTCAGGCGACTCTAGTGTTAAACTTCTTAGTTGATATCTCAAGGACCACTATCATCCGGTTCATATATGGTCCAACCCACACTTTGTCTATCAATACAACAGACTACGATTACAAGACAGGCATTGTTTAGAGTAGAACATTTCAGAGGGATGCAGAGTAAAGCGAGACATTGGTGAGGTGGATGAAATGTTACAAAGCTAAGGATAGAGAGAGACTGAGTGGATGAGGAACATGAGACTCCCTATTATAAATGCAACCTTGATATTTGTTGTGAAGTTCTTTTGGTCCGTCGGGTGTAATAAATTGTCCCCCAGACACACGGACAATATTGTTACTGGGGACAGGGCTATGATGTTAGGAGATATTATTGCAGGACTTCAGTTTGACTTTGCCAAGATTTTTATTGACAAGATTCATGAAAGGGCCTTCAATGCCACCACTACTATTCCATTCCCATGTCTGATATTTCATCCCTACATGAGGCTTCAGCTCCTATTTTGCATTGTGATAAGTTGCATAAGGTTACAATGATTGGGACATCGACCTCATTCAAGATGATGCCAATCTTGCTGCACAATGGAGGGAGGCACTAGTTGAACTACCACCTTTGGGTGCTGACCTTGATGATTATGTCTAGTCAATAAAGGTTACTGATACTTCCGCCCCTCTTACAACCACAGATGCGCAGGCTCCCCCATCAACCACCACTAGCAAGGCCGCGAGCTCATCCTGAGCACCCACTCTTCAGGGTCAACTTTAGTCCCTCTATCCTATATCCAGAAGTTGGAGACCCAGATAGATACATCAATTCAGCACATAAAGACCTGGATGCTGCAATCAGTAGAAGATTCTGAGGATTGCATGGAGCAGATTATGGAGAGGAAGATAAAGGCGCTCCACAAACGCGTAGATGCCTTTTAGTTGAGGGTTCCGAAGAGGCCTTGTTACAACCCTCAAAATGTAATAGGATCAACTAGAGACTCATATCGGTTTTATGAGTTAATAACTTGTTAAATAATTAAAAAACCTTTATAAGTGAGTTTTAAAGAGTTTGGAAGTCAAACGTCAAGGGACGACCAAGATGTCTGTGAGCGAGTCTCCTATGTGCTAGTTTGTCCTTATTTTTTGTATGTCTTTTATGTGTTATTTGGAGTCTAAAATCATGGAGATGACCCTAACATATAAAGGGAAATGATTAGGGTCAAAACGTTCAGGTACGGCACCCCAAGGTCGAGCCTAAGGGTCCTTGAGGAGGACCCAAACATTGGGGGAATAAGCTGCCAAGGCAGCATGTGGGCAGAACCTTGTGGGAGTGTCTCTGCGTCGCGGATTATCTTCTCTAAGGACCAAAAAGTTGGTATGCATTGCGGACCTCATCGCTGACCACTCTGTCTAAAAATTAAATTTCCATAAACTTGTGGGAACCCCTCCGCGACGCAGACTTGTTCCCCAAAAATAATTCCAAAAATAAAAGTGAAGTTTGACTTATTTAAAAAGGTCCAATTAATGTTGGGGTGTTTTTGGTATTTTGGGTCATTTTACACCCATTACATCAATAAAAAACCCAACCTTCAATAAGAATAAAAAATTATATGCTCTTCCTTCTCTCTAAATTCTCTCTGGTCAAATCCTCCATTGAAGAACCTTCAAACTCAAAGGAAGAGTGTCAAATTATCCAAGATTTAAACCTAAATTTTGTGGGTAGATCTTCAATAAGTTATGTTGATTTCATTCTTATTTTTCTCTGATTCAAGGAGCCAATTTCAAAGGTTTTTCAAAAAATTTCAAAAACCCTAAAACCCTATTTAAAATTCTAAGTATGGGTTCTTGCATTAATAGTTTTAAATTGATGATGTACGATATATTCAATGTTAATTGATGGTTTTATCATCAAAAATTCCATGAACACATTTTTCCTGGAAGTCCTAATTTTGCCTCTAAAGTGGGTATATTGATTTTGATATAATTATGTTGAATGCCTGTTTAGATTGTTATGGGCTATTGAATTATATGTTGATCATCGTTGGAATTTTTCATTGTTTTCTTTATAGTATTGACATTTATATTGATTTTTGTTGAATCATTGATATGTATGAATTGGTGGTCTAGTCATATGGGCATTGTATTTGGTAAGTTCTCTTGTTGTGTGGAATTGTTTGAGATTTTATGGAATGGTGATTGTGGCTATTCGAAGGTGTTAAGTTAACCTAATTCCTTATTTAATGTAGAATTGATATTTATTGGTATGTTCCACTTATGGTGGCGGAGCTAATTAATATAAATTTTATGAACATGTCCTTGTCGGTATTATTATATGAATAGTGGTATTTTTATGTTATGGTATATGGGAATGTATAAAGTGAAGGTACTCATGTGATGTCTATATGATCTTTTATGGGTGCTATAATGATATGAATGAAAGTACTACTTGTTTAAATATTGATATATGATGATTAAGGGCTAAGAAGAGTCTTTATAGAAGGATGATGTATCTTGTGTTGGTAGACTTAGTGTTCCTACTTGTATTTGAATTCTATTGAATGAGTGTATGAACGAAGTTCTAGTATCGGTAGACCTAAAGTAGGTACCAATCTATGAAAGACTAATATAAGACATTGAACATGAAAAGAAGGTTAATAAAGAATCCTTGAAGTGGTAGATCTAAATGGTGGCTCATTCTTGAGTGGACTGATGGACTTTGAGGTTGGTTGGATAGAACGGCATGAAACCATCTATAAGGAAGTCATAAGAGCTATCCTAAATGAATCTTGATCAGCAGCCCTTGTAGACCCCTTCTTGGGAATGGTATTATGAGTTGGTAAGGCTTAGTGATTGTACCTTCTCTAATACACTTATATGAATCAACTTACTTTATGATAACCAAGGGAAAGCACCGACTGTATATGCTTAATGGAGTAGCTCTAATCAAGTATGAGACTAAAGTACAAATAAACCTTTTGATATCCCCTAAACCATGAGCCAACATGGGATGTCTCGTAGTTCTAACCTTGGTAAATAGAATACCGTCCACGGTGTGGGGTTTTGATGACACCAGATCCCATACCTTGCTAGTCTGGTCTATATCTGTTAATGTCTATTTTCATAATATGATATGTACACTTTAGCTATTGGATAGGTTCTACAATGTGTAGGTAGTGGAATGGGACGCTATTTGCACATGGCATGAAAAGGCTTTGAAGATGCAAGAGTAAGTTCCCTAGGTCTTCCAAGACCATTATGTGAAGTCACCTATTTGTTAGTTATCTCCTAAATGGCTCAAATGAATAATATTCACTTAGTAAAGGTGTATTGAATTAGAAAGGTTATTACCTAGGGTGGCTTTGAGGAACACTTAGGTGTGTATTGAAGAGTTTGTATGAGCGGTCTCTTTATATCTTACCTAGGTGGGTCTTAGGATAACCTTAGGTAGAGGGTCTAAATGGCTAAACTGGTTACTTATTGATTGTGGTTTTACAAAGATGTATCATGACCTTAGAAAAGTATTTTGGTGGGATGGATTGAAGAGGGACATAGCGGAATTTATTGCAAAATGTCTAAATTGGCAACGAGTGAAAGCCGAGTGGCTTACTTCAAAAAATACAAGTTCCCACTTGGATGTGGGAAGACATTATTATGGGCTTCCTGGTAGGTTTGCCTCAGACACAAAGGCAAAATGACCCTATATGGGTTGCTTTGGATAGGTTGACAAAATCCACTCATTTTATTCCCGTCAAGTCCACTTAATCGGCAGTTGATTATGCAAAGATCTTTATAGATGAGATTGTATGTCATCATGGTATTCCGTTATCCATCATATCAGATAGGGTGCACAATTCACATCTAGGTTTTGGAGGTCATTCAAAAAAGGGCTTGGTACAAAGGTGAAGTGAATCACCGCTTTTCATCACTAAACGGATGGTAAAGTGGAGCATACTATTCAATCCCTTGAAGATATGCTTAGATCTTGTGTAATTGATTTCAATGGAAATTGGGATAAACATTTTCCTTTGGTTGAGTTCTCTTATAAAATAGTTACCATTCAACCATATCAGTGGCTCCTTTTGAGTCATTGTATGGTAGGAGATGGAGATCTCCAATTGGATGGTTTGAAGTGGGCAAGTCTTCACTCTTTGGTCTCGAATTGATCTATAAAACTTTGTAGAAAGTTCATATGATAAGAAACCAATTGAAAACAGCCTATAACCGGCAAAATTCTTATGCCGACTATATGAGAAGGGACTTACAATTTGAAGAGGGTGATAAGGTGTATCTAAAAATTTCACTCATGAAAGGGATGATGAGATTTGGCAAGAAATGGGAAGTTCGTTATGTCGGTACCGATGAAATTTTTCAAAGGTTTGGCAAGGTAGCATACGATTTGAGATTACTTAGTGAACTAGCTTTGGTTCATCCGGTGTTCCATGTCTCCATGCTTAAGAAGTGAAACGGTGATCCCGAGTCCATTCTTCCTATTGAGGGTATAGGTGTGGATGAGAACCTCTCCTATAAGGAGGTTCTGGTTGAAATCCTTGATAGGCAAGTGAAGAAGTTGATGAACAAGGAGGTGGCTTCCGTAAACGTGTTATGGAAGAACAACCTAGTTGAGGGAGAAACATCGGAGGCCGAGGCCGACATGAAGTCCCGTTATCCTCATATATTTGTTGATTAAGGTTATTTGTTCCTATTAATGATGAAAATAAAGAATAAATTGAATTTGACTTGTCTTGTAAAGATGTGCATATTCATGCTAAAGGTTTCTGCTAGAATGAAGTATCATGTAAAAATGCCCTTTTGCTCAATTTTGCACTTATTTGTGTACTTGGTATGTTGTTGCGTATATGAAATGAGATTCAATATGTTAATATGTTTTGAGATAAATTTTAGCATAAGTGACTCTATATGTTGTGTTCAGCTCATGTTGTTGTTGAAAAAGTAATTCCTCATGTTGTGGTTTTGAGCTCTTATGTGATGCAATTGATGTTTTGAGTTACTTTGTGTAAATGCTATGTTGTTATGTTGATTTGTGTTGTAACTCATATTGATTTTGCATGTTGTTGGTTGGGATTCTAGTATTGAGTATATCCTTTCCCTTCAAAATATTGTTAGTGTCATTCAGGGACGAATGTTCCTAGGGGGGGAATAATGTAACACTACGAAAATCCAAGACCTAATCTATAGCCTCACATGAGTGTCTAAGATTTTTACCACTGTTTTGAGGTCAATAATAATGTATAAAAGTCATTTAGGAGTTAGATTCAAAACGACAAGGAACTTCCATGACGTTCGGAGACTAGTGCAATATGTTCTAGTGTGCCTTAGCCTATTTCACGGGGTTTTAGGAGTCAGAATTTGATGAAATTTGGTGAAAAGGTGTCTAACACATATTAGAGTAGGTTTAGGGTGAAAACATCCAAGTACAACTCCCGAAGGACCACCCTAAGGGTCGTTGAGGAGGACCCTTTCATTTTGGCCATGAAGCTATCACAAGACAGTGTGCACCAACAGTGTCACGACACGAAAGTACCCCCTAGAATTTAGGGCAACCTTTAGGTCAGAAAATTGCATACTTGACCTTTCAGAGGTCTTGTACTAGCCATTTGCTATCATTCATTGCATAAGACATGAAAATTAGTGCGGAATTAAAACTTCTCATGACAAAGCTAATAAAAAGGAAATATCTTTTATAAATACTAAAGAATGATGTCCTCTTAACAAGACAACTTAAAGACACGACATAAATATATTAGGGACACGAACCTTTACATTAAATAAAAATACATAATAAGTCTTCATGCTAGAAATTAAGAAATAGAATTATGCCCTCGAATATATGAGGACATACTTAGTCTTGAGAGAGTTGATTCCCAAGCTTTCCTTCTAGTCTTCAACTAGCCTCCAACCTATTGGGGTTAGTACAAAACAATGTACTAAGTATGGCATATGCAAAAACATGTGAAAAGGGACATTTTAGTATAAATAGAACTTTCATGCCAAATAAGTAAAACCTTCATGAATATAGGATTAAAATAGTATAAGAATCATTATTTAGCACATAATAAAAGGTTTCCATAGTTGTTGCACAAGGAGTCACTTTACAGTGAACTCCAAAAACATTACAGTGAAACTCCCTTTACAGTGAACCCATTTCATACCACAACACATTGAACTCATATCCTATGAGGTTTCCCTAACAAAGTTATCCTAAGACTCACTAAGGTAAGACATGAAGGAACCGCCCATACACTCCCTTCAATACACACCAAAGTGATCCTTAATACTATCAACCACAGGCTTACCTCGCACGGGAAACAAGTCCACACTTTAAACTAGACATTAGAAGAACATTCATACATTAAAGACTTCATGTAAGTGACCTTCTCCAATAGGACTTGTAAGTTACACTAAGTGCAATGTGAGAGTAGCATCCCATACTACTACTCCCACTTAGTCCTCCTTGAGTATTCCCATGGATTAAGCACACTACATTAGTCATTCATAACTTCATTACATAAAACTTAACTTTGACTTGCTTCCTTAACATTGGACCTTAAGTTCATCTAACATCATTTACAACACACGATAAATCATTCATACACTTCATACTCCCCTTTCGGAATGTCAACTTAGTGCAATGGATTAGATAGCGTTACATACCACAACCTACCCTAAATAGTACATTCTTTTAGAAGACTTAGTTCATACACTTCATATAAAACACACCAAGACTCCCCTTTCGGAAGGTCTACTTAGTGCAATGGATAGGTAGCGTCCCATACCACCACCTACCCTAAGTAGTACATTCTTTTAGGAGACTTAGTTCATACACTTCATATTAAACACACCAAGACTCCCCTTTCAGAAGGTGTACTTAGTGCAATCGCTAGATAGCGTCCCATACCACCACCTACCCTAAGTAGTACATTCTTTTAGGAGACTTAGTTCATTCATTCTTTTGTGGGGGATAGCTTTAACCAACATGGACCATGAGAGCTATACATGGAATCTCGATACTACACTTATCGGATGAGGGTTCCCCACTTTTCTAGGGTAGGGTCATTCTCTTAGCTTTATGGCTTTTCCAATAGCTACACCTATGCGGGCGCATAGTTAATGGATAAGGAGATTTCTACTAAGTAACTCACTCTCTACTCATGAGTAGTAATCATCTCAAGAGGTACATTTGGTACAACATCTCTACTCACGATGTGTAGCCAACCCTTCTTCAAATCCTCTTGGTACTAAGCATAACTCCCCACGGAATCTTAAACATTCTTTACTATAGGCTAAGGGAGAGCTAATTAGCACCACATATCAACTCACGAATGGTGCTTATCCCTAGAGGTTACATTGGAATAACACATCTCAACTCACGAAGGGTATCCAACCTCCAACTTATCTTAGAAAGCTCTTGGGAATAGTGAGGTTGCTACTAAACACTTCATCTCAACTCACGAAGAGTGTTCACCCTAAAACTCCCCTTTTCATTCACATTCTTTAGCTTCATTCATTCATTTATTCGAAGTGTGAGTGTGTGTACATGTGACCACATCTTTCACATAAACACCATTTTCATAATATTGAATTCTAAACATGCTTAAACCTTCATTAATCATCTTTCACACTTGAACATGCTTCACATAATCATAAAGTTCCTTTAGACATTATATCTAGCATACTTCACATAACAAGCTTCATAAAGCATATCAACAAGAACAACATCATTATCCTCATACTTCACATAATATGCCTTCATGGCCTTATTCATAATACACAAGTAGATTCACATTCATATATTTCAAATAAGCACCGCCACCAAAGGTAGACCATACCACACAAGATAATTTCATAATAAGAGTTAAGCAATGCCAACTTACCATTAATCCAAGATTTCACCACCTACAATAAATTCCTCAATAATACTTCATAAAATATCCCTTAGGGCAGTAGCTATGTCACAATATAACCATAAAGAAACTCTAACTCTAACATTATCAAATCATATTCATTAGACCTATTTCATAAGTCAAAAGTTGATAAAAAGCAATAAAATGGTTTCATTGAAGTTTTAGCATTAAAATCACCAACTAACATTAGAAATAGCATATTTGAATCCTTTAAAACATTTTCATGCAAGACCCATACATAGTGTCCAAGATAGAAGAAGTTAGGGTTTGAAAACCTCTTTTGAAATTCCTTAGAAATAGCTCCTTGAATGGAAGAGAGTTCAAGGATTACTTCCATACCTCAATAAGAAGAAAACCCATGAAATTTTGATGAATAAACGTCCCCAACCATCCCCTCTAAGCCCTTCCTAGAGTCCAAGCTTTTATTGGGTTTTGGGAGAGTCTTTCTTGAGAGAGGGTTTATGGTTTTTGAAAATGTAGTCTAAAATTAGGTCTTAGTGTTTGAACCATATTAATATACCTAAAATACCCTACAATATTAATCCATGGTCCATAAAAGACTTGGGGGAATTTACCAAACACCCCAAGCCTTGGCAAATTTTTGACAGCTTTTTTGCAAGCCAACCTACGACCCTTCACAGACGGGTCGTTGCCCAGTCGACACCCCTTAGATAGGGTCCGTCGATTGGGGATGAGACTCCACTTTGTGAAGGCTTTTATATCCTTGCAGTTCCAGCCGACGCTCAAGGTCGACAGGCCATTGGTTGACCAACGGTTCCCTTGTGGTCATTGTTCGTCACTACTTGGCAGCATCCTGCCAAGGGATGGGGTCCTCTTCTAGGGCCCCTCGTGGGTAATAGGTGGGGTCATACCCAAACGTTAAACCCCTATACATAGTTGAATAGGTCATAGGAACATCCCACATCGATTTTAATCAAAACAAATACGTAAAACTTGCTAAAACACATGAAGACACAGAAGCACTTTCTAAGGCATACCTTTCAAACATCATGAACATTCTTGGACGTTTGACCTCGAAACGTCACCAAACTTCATACACTTCCTAAGGACTCCATTATAAATCATTTTAACTCAAAATTAACTCATAAAACATTTACGAAGCTCTAGTTCATTTTAGGGTATTACAAACGGTTGCAGGCGACGGAGCGTGGGCTAATCAATGGGGACTCGTAGGTCAAATATCAACTCTCTAACCAAAAAAACACATGTGAAGGACGGTTGGGGGTGAGGCCATCGACTGACCTATGGCTCGTAGTTCAGTGTGTCTTAGGTCAGGCCTGCACTTTCCTATTAAGTTTTAATTGGTTCATTTAATTAAGTTAGTTAGTTAGGGGTTTAATTAGTGATTAGGGGGTGGTTAATTAAGTTAGTTAGTCAACTATATAACCTAACTTGATCCTAAACTCAAAGAGAGAAAAAAACACAATTTTCCAAACCCAAATTGCTCTTACTTCTTTCTACTTTCTCTCTCCTAAGGAAACTCCATAGAAGAGCAAAGTCTAAGGGTTCTAAGGCGGAAAGAAGGGTGATTTTCTCCACCAATCTTCAACAATTAACAAGGTATGAGAACTCTTCACCTTTGATATTTCTTTCCCCAAAGGGTTCATCCAAAATTGGTGTTTCAAAAAGATGATTTCATATGGGTTTCTTCCTAATACGAATTTGATCTTCTAAATTGTATTGTCTATGGTATCTTTTGGTTATTATGATTGGATTATGATGTATTATTGTTTAATTTTACTAGTTCTTGATAGTTTAACCTAGTATGAGGAATCAATCATGAATTGACCCCAATTCCCTAACCTAGGTTATGAACTAGTATAGAATTGAATTGTATTGATGTAGTTGACCTAGATATTGTGTTAATTACTATTTAATGATGTTATTACACCTATTAGTTTATGGAATTGGTTGGTTGATGGTAAGACCATTATGATGGCTTTTGTAGGAGATTAGGTAAGTCTTAGATATCCTAAACCTTTACTTCAATTATGATGGCTTGTACTTGGTGAATAAGTTCAATTGAAGTATGTCTTGTAATTGTATTAAGTAGGTGTGGTATGATGATGCAATTGAAATGTCTTGATTATCTGGTTGTGAGATTATGCTTAAGATGTAATGATATAAGGTTGGTTATGAAGTACATAGGTGCCTTACTATGATATGATGATGGCAATGTGCTAATCTCACATATGAGGGTTGTAATGAAAGGTGTTCCATGAAACTCCTATTGAGATAATGACTATGACTATAAAAGGAGATATTCTCCTAAGACCTAAACTACGTTATGATTGTTAAAGAAAAACATTTCAAAAGGGACTCTCTTGTAGCACCGAGTGCACTAGTAGTGAGGAGTGTCCCTTCCCAAGTAGGGAGGTAGGTTAACTATTGTACTCATGAGATTGGAGACTATAATTTCAAAGGCATAAAGAGGTCCCAAGTACATCTCCTAGTTCATGAACTATGTTTCCCCCATAGGAATACTAGCTAGTGGATCTACCTAGATGTTATGTTCATGCTTTGGTATGCTTTGGTACTACGTTGGCAAGTAGTCCACCTTCTTTTGGTGTAGGGTTTCATTACATCGGATTCCACAATAGCTCATGTGGTCTATGTTGGTTAATGTAAGTGTTCCCGAAAGTAAAATGAAGTAATAAAGTGAACTCTAACTAAGATGACTTAAGGGGTTTGACTTAGTCTAGGTAGGGGTGTGTGACTCTACCTATACATTGCTCTAGTTAAATTTGAGGAAGTCTTATAAGGATGTTCTTATGTTCTTATGCTCTTATAAAGTAAATGATATGCACATGTTGACTTTACATGTTGATGATACTCTATGATGTTGGTTTCATGTATGAACATGCTATTGCTCTATATTTCTAAAACGAAGATGACTACTCTTGATGCTATGTTATGTGATGTTAGGCATTGCTTATGATACTTTATTGGTTTGTTTGGTTGAGAAAGGTTATGGGGGTTTACTTGGTCATTGCACTTGTAGATTTAATGGTGGGTTATGAGTAAGGGTCTTGTATATGTTGTAATGTTATGAATTCTTATACATGCTTTGTTGTTATAACATGATGTTGGATTTGCTTCGGCTATGGTTCTAATATGCTATTGAACATGTTGATTTGGTTATACTTTATTATGTTGGTCTTGTGTTGAATATGCTATTGTCCTAATGAATATATGGTCATTGTCTTTATATATGTGCTTGATTGTGCGTAAGTCTTTTCAAAGTAACTTGACATTGTTTTGAACAAAATGTCCCTTTTTGCATGATTTCTATATTGTGTGTGCATATATTTTCATACTTAGTACAAGTGATGTACTACCCCTATTTCTGCCTTTTTCCAAAACAATTTAGGTTCCGGTCGTTGAAGTGTTCGTGACCAATTTGCAAGGAAGGCTTGGATCATTTCTCCAAAGTGTGAGTATGTCCCCAAGATCTAAGGATGATGCCTTTTCTCATTCTACCTTTGTGACTTGCTATAGGCTAATGACATTCATTTCACTCTTATTGTTCAAGACATTGTTGTAAGCCCTAAGTGGCATTTATACATTTGTGTAAGGGCTATGCCCTAATTGTTCTATTCCGACTTAGATGGTTTTATATGAGACATCTCTATTAGACTTGTCACGACCCGCACCTATACCCTACAACTTAGGGCATTCTTAGGTCGCAACACGGCGTACTTGACCTCTCGAAGGTCTTGTACAAACCCGTTCGCATCATTCATCGCATATACATATATGAAAAGTAGTGCATAATTAAAACTTTTCTTAAACATTCTAATAGTCTTTCAAAGTATCTTTCATATAAACCATAGAAAATACTAAGTCTCATGTCATCAAATCTTAGACTCAAAATATACTTGGGACACGGCCCATACAATTGAAATATAGTACTACTAAGTCTATTACAATGCTTGAATAAAAGAAACTCTAAGATAGTGATGTCTCGAGTCAAATGAGGACATACTTCAACCTTGATTGAAAGATCCTATAATCCAAGATTTGTTCCCAAAAGCACCTTCACCTATGAATCACTTTAGAGATAGACAAAAGGACGGAATTAGTACAAACACATGTACTAAGTATGGCTTAATGCATAAAAATCATAATAACAGACATTTAATGGAAATATGCTCTTTTTGATTAAAACCTCATAGTATGAGCATAAGAACAACTTTTAACACCTTAGAAACACATAAAACATCACATAAGCATTTACCAATTCACCCCTTCACTTAACAGTGAAGCAGGCGAATTGCGGGCCACCATTGATGGTTGCCCATCGACGGGGCGTAAGTCCCTTGACAGGGTCGTCCTGTCCACCATCGATTGGGACATAGCCTGGAAAATGGGAGCTTAGCTCCCTAGTCTAAGTCATAATCAACGCCCACCACCTACAGGGCGTCGACCAGCCTACTAGGCGTCGATTGCCCTCCGTAGGTGGGACTGCCTTAGGCAGCTCTGGCCACCAAGATTGGTCCTTCCTCAAGGACCCTTGGTTGGTCCTTGGGGATGTTTTCCCGGACGTTTACAACCCAAATATGCTCTTATATGATTTTAGTACCTCTCACATCAATTTTATTCAAAATGAACACGTAAAACTCCACGAACCATACTAAGACACACAAGGTCGTTTCAAGGCAAACCTTTTGAACGTCATGGACGTTCTTGTACGTTTGACCTCCAAACTTCATGAAACTTTAACCACTGCCTCCTAACCTCATTATAACCCATTTTAGGACTTCAAATCATCAAGACACTAGTGTTAGCATCTAGTTTCACCTAAGTCATTTTAGAGGTATTACAATGTGTGTGTGTGTGTTTTCAAAGTAATGCAGAAAATTAAGAAAATTAAACAAATTACCTGCCACATGTCAAACAAGGAGTTGTACAAGAATTTTTTAAGCGGCGTACAGACAACGGTTCAAACGGAATTCAAGTTCCACTTGGTTTTGGTTTCCGAATTAGTTTCGGACTCAAATATTTTATTTAGGGTTTTCTATATCTATTAGTAGTCCAAAACATAATTATTAGGGGATCAATTAGGAGGTACTTTGTAAGAAACAATTCTCAATACATTTTAGGATTCTTTTCTTCTTGTTGTTTTCTTAGAAATTAGTGGTTAAACACCCTTGTGTTGGGGTTGTTACTACGAATCGATTGTTGATTACTTAAGGTTATTGAATTAACTATTGATTGTCATTATAAGTTACTTCTATACTATTGGTTTAGTATTTTATGCTTGATCACCATAAGATAAATCTATTGTTTTATACTAAAATTGAGAGAGGAGGGGTTAGATAGACCAGAGATCAAAGAGAGCTCGACCATTCCATTAAGTTGATGTGATTTGTGCTCAGGAGTTACGCCCAGACGGATAACTTATTTGGTTACCAAACAGGATGAAATATAAATGCTCGCCAGTTAGGCATGTTTATCCCCACTAAATGATATAGTAGACACCTAACTGGAGTAGGAGACAAGAGGTTACCAGTAACTTGACAACTAAAATTAGTTCTAAGCCAAGAATAGGATACATGAGGTTCATTGCATGTTGCAGCCCTAGAATTTTCCTATCATTTTAAGTAATCTTATTATTTTATTCTTGCATTCTCTTCTCTATAAACAAAAATAAAACTCTTTTTGCACTCTTAAATAAATAATTAAACCAGTATAATTTAGTAAAAATAGTTTATTGACAATTCCTTTGGGTCCGATAATCTGATTCTTTTAAGAGCAATTATATTACTTGCGCAACTGTATACACTTGGCTGTGCAATTGGGAGCAACAAGTTTTGGTGCACTATCGAAAACTTAGAAATTAACTATTATCTAGGTTATACTTTTTGTTTATTTATTTGAATTTTACTTTATTATTATATTTTTTAGTTAGTTTATTTATCATTTAATCATTATTATTTTTCTTTCTTTGAATAATTTGGTACTCTCATTGATATGGATGATTGGGAGAAATCGTGGTTGGGTGATGAATGCCCTTTATGTCATATATGTGGTCGTCAATATATTCATTGGAATGGTTCTCCTAAATCTCATTCCCTTC
The DNA here is from genome assembly GCA_016801875.1 of Solanum sitiens. Taxonomy (NCBI): domain Eukaryota; kingdom Viridiplantae; phylum Streptophyta; class Magnoliopsida; order Solanales; family Solanaceae; genus Solanum; species Solanum sitiens. The sequence goes on along the minus strand of JABWTJ010000486.1, from coordinate 78,696 downwards.
CCTCTAACCCCTTTATGATTCTTCTATTATTTGTGATGTTGACAGGGGTGATGAAGTGAATAATGCAAAACAAGAGGTGCGTAATGTGAATTCACTTATGGAATGTACGGACATGTTGGACAAGGTTAATTCAAAAATCACCGAACATTTATTTGAATGCGCGGAAGAACACAAAAAATCATGAAATTACTAGATAAGCTTGACGTTATTCAATCAGAAATTATTGTCCAAGGTGAATTATAAGAGATTTAAGCCCAACAAGGAGAAACTTATTAAGAAAGAGAGATAGTGAGTCAATTTTGTATACAAGGGAAAACTCGACTTCTAAAGTTAGAAGAGTCTATCCGTGATGGTCTCACATACATGACAACTCAACTGATTGAAGAAGAGTCTATCACACACAAGAAATAGATATATTTGGCTCAGATATTCATGACTTGGAGGATCACTTGAACAAAAAGATTGAGGCATATGAAGCCCAATTACCAATTATTGTGGATGATGACCAACTAGTGGAGAAAAAATAGGAATTCCAACCATTCAACCACACCTTATTCCTTAATATGAATGTTGAGAAAGAGTACAAAAGTGCGAATGTCGTAAAAGATGTTGCTTTGGAGTTGAGGCTACTTGAATCTCATTCAAAACACTTTTCTATAAAATTTGAACTAATGAATGTGTAACGACCCAAAGTACCCCCTAGGCGTTACCGGCGTACTCGACCTCGAAGAGGTCTTATACAAGCCCTTAGCATTCGTCATAGCAAATATCATAGGTAGAGAAAATGTGGAAAATTAAAAATGTTTACATAGGAAGTATACTTAGACTTCTCATATATCATATATGGAGTTTACATAGACTCCTCGCTTATCAAGCTTACATAGACTTCTCTTTTAGCAATATAACCAATTCATCAACATAGTCTAACATAATCTCACATATAACCATCTAAGAGAGAATTACAAAAGTTTGGGCATAGCCCTTACACAAGTACAATATGCCACATATAGGCTTACAACAAAATCTCAACATAAGGAATGAATAAGTGTCATTAGACATAGACAACACTTGTAATGACCCGCAAGTACACCCTCGAAGATAGAGCACTCTTGAGTCATGACACGACGTATTCGACCTCTCGGAGGTCTTGTACAAGCACTTAGACATCATTCATTGCATAATATATATGAAAAGTAGTGCAAAATTAAATCTTTTCACAACAACATTATCTCAAATCTCTTTTATAGAAAACATAGGAAATTGCTAAGTCTCATCATAGCCAACTTAGACTCACAAATATCTTAGGGTCACAGCCGATAAATCAATAGAATAAGAAAATATCAAAGTCTAATACAATGTCTTTCGAATAAAAAAGCTAAATATAGCTATGTCCTCGAATCGGTTGAGGACATACCACAACTCTCTTGAAAGGATGCTAATATCCAAGTTTCACTGCAAATGACCCCTCTCAAATGACACCTACACCTTTAGAGATAAAGACAATATATGGAATTATCACATTGTATGTAGTAAGTAGGTGATATGCATTAAAAACATGCTAAAAGGACATTTGTATAAAACATACTCTTTTGAGGGAAACTTCACAACATATGTACAAGAACCATTTTTAACATAATCTTCACATATAAGAGATATCCCAAGTAACCCACATATAAGCATATCAACACTTCAAACCATATAAGCATATAAACCTCTTACCAAGGGTTATCCTAAGACTTACTTAAGTAAGACAAGAAGAGACCGCTCATACACCCTCCTCAAGCCTACCTAAACAATCCTTAAGACTACCGAAGATAAGATTGTTCCATTTATAGTTTATTTACTCACCATCTAAGGTTACTCCAAGATTCACCTAAGTAGGACAAGAACAGACCGCCTATACACTATAACACCCCGAAAATTCAAAACCTAATCTAGAGCCTCACATGAGTGTCCAAGGGTTGTAACACCTAAGGTCAATAATAATGTATAAAACTCATTTAGGAATTTTTAGAGTCAAAACGTCAAGGAACATCGATGACGTCTGGAGACTAGTGCAAAAGGTGTTATTGTGCCTTAGCCTATTTGACGGGTTGTAGGAGTCGGAATTTTATGAGATTTGGTGGTAAGGTGTCTAACATGTATTAGAGTTGATTTAGGGTCAAAATGTTTGGGTACGACTCCCCAAGGACCAACCAAAGGGTCCTTGAGGAGGACCCTTTTGTTTTGACCAAAAGCTGCCAATGGAGGCAGTTCAAGCAGTAACCATCGACGGTTGCAGGCGACGAGGCGTGGCCCGATCGATGAGGCATCTATCCCTCCATCAACGGTCACTTATCCATTATCATGAAGGGTTAAATTTGGCAAGTCTCTGACCAAAACGACGGACATGCAGGACGATAGGTCCCAAGGCCCGTCGACTGACCTACGGCCCATAGGTCAGGGTCTCGTAGGTCAGGCCTGCAATTTCACTGGTGAGTTTTAGTTAGTTCATTTAATTAAGCTAGTCAGTTTGGGGTTTAATTAGTGATTAGGGGTTGGATAATTAGGTTAGTTAATTAACTATATAACCTACCCTAAGTCTAAAACCTCACTTAACACCTCTTAATCCTAAAACACAAGTTGCTCTTCCTTTTCTCTACTTTCTCTCTCCCAAAAAGAAGAACTCCATTGAAGGGCTAGGTCAAGGTCTTAAGGTAGAAATAAGGGTTCTTTTATCAATCATTCTTCAACAATTAATAAGGTATGGTATCCTTTCACCTTTGGGATTCTTTTCCCCAAAGGGTTCTTCCAAAATTGGTTTTCAAAAAGATGAATTCTTATGGGTTTCTTCCTATTACGAAATTAACTTTCCAAATTGTGTTGTCTATGGTTTCTTTTGGTTATTATACTTAGATTATAAGGTATTATAATTCAATTATACTAGTTCTTGATGAATTTACCTAGTATGTGAAGTAGATTATGAAATTGACCCAAGTCCCTAACCCTAGGTTATGAACTAGTGAGAAATTGATGTGTGGTGATTCAATTGGCTTCATTATTGTGTTAATTACTATTGTGTGATGATATTACACTCATTATTATGTTGAATTGGATGGTTGATGGTAAAACCTTGTATGATGGCTTGTGAAGGAGATTGGGGTAAATCTTGTGATCTCAAAATATTTACTTCAATTATGATTACTTGTGTTTAGTGATGAAGTTATATTTAAGTGTACCTTATGATGAGATTGATTAGGTTTGGTATGATTTTGAATTGAAATGTCTTGATTTATGGATTGTGAATTGTTGGCTAGGATGTAATGATATAAGGTTGGTGATGAATTGCCTATGTGCCTTCTCATAATATGGTATGTAAATGTGCTAACCTCACATGTGTGAATTGTATTGAAAGGACATACTCATGCAAATTCCTATTGAGCTATGACTATGAATATATAAGGGGTAGACCCCTATGACCTAAACTAAGTCATGATTATTAATGAAAGATATTTCAAAAAGGGACTCTAGCTTAGCACCGAGTGAAATAGAAGTGAGGAGTTTCCCTTCCCATATAGGGGAGGTAGGATCACTATTGTACTCATGAGATTGGAGAATATAATGCATGTAGCATAAATAGGGTCCCAACTACATCTCCTAGTTCTTGAACTATGTTGCCCCCATAGGAATACTAGCTAGTTGATCCACCTAGATGTTATGTTCATGTTTTGGTACTACCTTGGCAAGTAGTCCACCTTTTTTAAGTGTAGGGTTCCATGACACTGGATTCCACATTGGCTCATCTGGTCTATGTCGGTTAAGGCAAGATGTTCCCAAAAGGTAAAACAAAGTAACAAAGTGAACTCTAACTACGTTGACGTAAGGGTTTGGCTTAGTCTAGGTAGGGGTATGGGACTCTACCTATACATTGCACTAGTTAGCCTTGAGCGAAGTTTTAGAACGATTTTCTTATGTGCTTATATGATTATAAATGTAAATGATATGTATATGTTGATCTTACATGTTAATGACACTATGTGATATTAGTTTCACTTATGAACATGTGGTTGGTCTCTATTGCTAAAGTATGATGATGTCTACTCTTAATGATATAGTATGTAAAGTTGGGCATTGCTTATAGATCTTGTTGGGTTTACTTGGTTGAGTGAGGTTATGGGGCCTTACTTAGTCATTGCACTAGTGGACCTAATGGGGTGTATGAGTGATGGTCTTGTTTAGGTTATGATGTTATGAACTCTTATGCATGCTTGTTGATATTATAACTTGATGATAGAGTTGTCTTGATGATGTTCTCAATTATGTTGATATGAATGTTGACTTCACTAGAGTTGGTATTGTTGGTCTTGTGTTACACATGGTCTTAACTTAAGGAATATGTGCTTATTTATTTGTATTGGTTCTTGAATGTGCATATTGTCTTTTCAAAGTAACTTTGCATGCTTTTGAATAGATGTCCCTCTTTGGCATGATTTCTATGTTGTATGTGCATATGATCCTATACTTAGTACAAGTGATGTGCTAACCCCATTTCTCCCTTTTTCCCCAACATTTTAGGTCCCGGACGTTGAAGGGTTCGTGACAACTTTTGAAGGAAGGCTTGGAATCATTCTCCAAGTGTGGGTATGTCCTTAAGTCCAAGGATGATGCCTTGTTATTACTCTAGCTATGGTTCTTTGTTATATTCGAAAGACGATCATTTCATTCTACTTGTTTCAAGATATTGTTGTAAGCCCTAAGTGGCATTTACACATTGTGTAAGGGATTGTACCCATATGGTTTGATTCTGTTTAGATGGTTTAATATGATACATCCCTTTTAAGACTATATTATGTATGTTGTCTATATTTGGCATAAAAGTAGAAGACTATGTAATCTTTTTATACGAGGAGTTTATATATACTCGCTATGAATATATTATGTGTAAGAGAGAGGTATAAGTAAACCTCATGAAGTAGATGTAGATGAAAAGTTTTAAATTTTCTGCACTTTTTAACCTCTGAATGTAATGATGATTTCTAAGAGTCTAGTCCTAGTTCTCTCCGAGGACGACGACGCCGGTTACATCTGGGAGGTACTTCCCGGATGTGACAAACTTGGTATCAGAGCATGAGGTTCAATATCACTAGAAACGATGTCTCATTAAACCATGTCTATGTAGATTCTTATTCATAATTGTGAAGCACGCCACACTTATGAATGAGAGACTATGTGATGCTTAGAAACTCTCATATTTTTGTAATCCTATGCCATGCCTCTAGAGTCTTATTATGTGCTTTCACATAAACCTTGTATCGTGGTTATAGGTATGAATACTCGAAGATAATCTTCTAGAAGGGCCGAGGAAGAAATGGCTAATGTGGGAGCTCATGACAACCAAGTGCCTCCACTTGAAGATGTTGATATGGATGATCAAGTTTGGTTGCTCCTCCACCGATGACCGATGGAGAGATAAGGGCAGCCTTTCTCAATTTGGCCTAAGCCATGACCTCTCAATCTAATGTCTTCACTTCTCAAGCCCAAGATATGACGGCCCAAGTAAATAGGGAGGTTGGACCTAGAGTGCCTCAACATGCTAACACTAAGGCCTCTCGTTTGAGAGACTTTACTAGAATGAGTCCACCTATGTTCTTTGGTCGAGGTCGGATGAGGACCCTCAAGATTCCCTTGATGAGGTCTTTGAGATTCTCTTTGCTACGGGGGTGACCTCAATTGAGAAGGCCGAGTTGGCGGCTTATCAACTAAAAGATGTGTCCCAAACTTGGTACGTGCAATGGAGGGATAATAGGGCACTAAGAGGTGGTCCGGTTACTTGGGAGATCTTCAAGAGGGATTTCCTTGATAGGTTCTTTCCTAGAGAGTTGAGGGAAGATAAGGTGGAAGAATTCATCAACCTTCGTCAAGGAGGTATGAGTGTACTTGACTATTCTTTGAAGTTCACTAAATTGTCCAAGTATGCTCCATCCTTGGTGTCAAACCCAAGGGATGAGATGAGTCATTTTCTTACGGGGGTGTCCAAAGACTTGGTTGAAGAATGTCGTTCGACTATGCTTCATGATAATATGAATATTTCTCGTCTCATGGTTCATGCTCACAAGTGGAAGAAACTAGGTTAAGGAGGAAGAATGGGGAGGCCAAGAAGGCAAGGTCTTATGAAGGTGGTTCTTCTAAGGGTAGGCTTCACATTCAAGACAAGCCTAGGTTCAAGAAGAGGTTTTTTACTCAAGTTCCTTTCAAATTTCCCAAGGCTCATGATGATAGGGTGTCTAACCCTAAGTCTAAAAAGAGAAGAGGTACTACTTCACCAAGCAAGAAGCCAACATGTGGAAAGTGTGAAAAGAAGCATTATTGTGATTGCCTTGTAGGGACGGACAATTGCTTAGCCTTGTTAATCATAGAGTAAGTTCAATCACATAAGGGAATATGAAAAGGTACCATCTCTTAGTCATTACCAAACCATAATGCACCAACCAAAGATGGTTCCACTAGGGCTGCCACTCAATGGTCAATAAGGATAGCTCAATGATTTTGTTAGAGATGGTTTCATGCCATTTCGGCCAACCTATCCCTAAGTCCACCATTCACACAAGAGGGATACCATTACGGCTTTCAACATCAAGGATATCTTAACCTTCTTTATATATGGAAGGTTCCACGTATTAGTCATGCTTAAAAGGTCACTATCTTAGGTCTACCGATCCTAGACTTTCATTCAACATTCATTAATGTACATACAAGACAAAGGTGCATAAGCCTACTAAGTCAAGATACTCATATTCACATTCTTAGCATGCATCTAGTAGAGGGACATAGTCTACCTATAAAGACACGCATCATCTTCAAATCACATATACAATAGTGTTCAAGTATCACCTAGTAATAACCAAGTCAACCTATCAAGATACACTAGTAACACAACTAGAGACATCACTATAGTCTATCATGATCACATATAGTCAAATAGAAGAGTTCATATTCTAATCTCACTTATACACATATATCACATAGTCCTTCACATTGATCATATACAAGTCGTAGCATGATAACATCATAATTCATAAAGTAATGTTGACAAGGTCACGTTCATCACAATTATAACACATAAGCACCGCCACAATAAGTGGACCATACCAATCAACAAAAATCAAGACCTATACAATATAGAAGAGGTTAGGTCAACATACCACCCTTTCATCAAGAACACCTCCAATCCATAGTCATTCCAACCAATACAATTCACAAAGGCTCTTACCAATGCCATATATACCAATTCAATCCAATAATCAAACCATATAATGAATCAACATAATACATTATGAGAATTACAAAATTGAGGCAGCCTACATACAATTGTAACATAATTCATACATATATCAATAGCCCAATACAATCTACATAAGAATTCAATACTATTAAGTCATGATCAAATCACCCATATTAGAGCCAAAACAGGAAATCATGATTTGCATGGATTCATAGATATTTTAGCCTTAAAACTGTATTAACGTCATATCAATCATAAAACATTGAGTCAAAACCTTTTATGCAAGAACCCATGGCTAGAATTCAAAATAGAAGATTTCATGTTTTTGATCATCTTTGAAACCATTTGAAATTGGCTCCTTGAATAGAAGAGAGTTCAAGGATGAATCACCATACCTAAATACTGAAGATTAGTCCACGAAATTGGTGGAGAAAAACATGGAATATTTGTCTTCTTCCTTGGAGCTTCAAAACTTCAACAATGGAGGGTTTGGAGAAAAGAAATGGAGAGGTTTTGTTTTGAGTTGAGGGTTTAGATTTGATTGGTGAGTTTAGGGGTTTAAAAAGACATAATAACCGTCAATAAGTAATCCCCAAATTATCCATAATACCCCAGCACTTAAAGGACCTTTTAACCAATGCGAATTTGACTTAAAAACGACGCGACCAAATTTAGGAGGTCACTGCGCGTTGCTGAGGCATTATCAATTCTTGGTTCTGGAAAATTTTGAGATAGAATGATTTGAAATGGCCCCGCATTTCAGGGAAAACTTTTTTCCCTTTGAGTGTAGGAGATGCGACGTGCAGCCACTGCTCAATCTTGGCTGCCTTGGCAGCTTCATTGGCCCATGTTTGGGTCGTCCTCAAGGACCCTTTGGCTGGTCCTTGGGGCATCGTTCTCAGACATTTCGACCCTTTACATGTTAGTCTACGTATAGGAACCATTGATACTCAATTTCACCCTCAAACCATCCCCCAAAACACTATGACTTACTAGTTCAACTTCGACTAGTTTCTGGACGTTCTTGGACGTTTGACCTCCAATCACTTCCAAACTTTATAAACTTCCGATAAACACTATTATTCACCATTTTAGGACTTTAAAACCTCATTACACACATTTTAGGATCTATTTCATCCTAGTTAGTTTTTAGGGTCGTTTCATTCTCCCCCACTTGGACAACATTCGTCCTCGAATGACACTTGCTACACTTTAGACACTACCAAGAGTAAAGACTCAATACTAGCATCTCATAACCATACCACATCACATTCAATACACATAGATAGGAAGAACATCAACTCCACATAACAAAGAGACTCGAAACACAACAAGGAAGTAGGAGCTTTACCCATAACTCATCATGCAATAAGACTCACATTTTCATTTCATATATAGGAGGAACTTCCTTCTCCACATATTATCATACTCAAATACATAATTTCTAATCACCTTACAGCCATTTCTTATGAAAGTAAAATTTAGCAAGAATATCAAATACATTACATAGAAGTATGCCTACAAATTTACTAATGCAACATTTAAGCAATTTATTATGAAGGCATGACAATATGATACACAAAACCATATAAAGTCCTTTAACCATATAAACATAACCTCATGAAATGCACAATGCAAGGATATCAATGAAATTCATTTTCACTTAGACTCCTAGACAAATGCAACATAATACTATGATATTCTATCTCTCAAGCTTGAATAGAATAGAAGAAAAGAGACAACAATCACAACCCAACTATTCACCATACTCCCCCACTTAGAAGGAACCCATAACAACTAAAGAGAGAAAACTATAACTTACCAGCATCATCACCCGAACTTGCTCTCTTAGCTTGGAGAACATAGAAACGATTCCTCTTTGGTGCATGAACATCCGGAGTATTAGGAGGAACTTGCTTGGCCTCTCTTCCTCTAGCCGCAATAGTAGGACAATATCTCACCTTGTGATCATCCTTACCACAACCAAAGCACCCACTAGTACCGTCTAGGCATTTCCCAAAGTGTTTCTTCCCACAAGTAAGCTTAACCACTTGGGAACCACCACCTCTCTCATAGTTGGTCTTAGGAGCACTAGAACCATCTTGATTTGGAGCCCTCTTCTTAAACTTAGGTTGAACTTGCTCATCGGCTCTTCCCCTCTTATCATCCCTACTTCTCCTCCCAAGTTTAGGATCTTCAATGGATTGAGCATACACCATAAGCCTAGATAGAGTCATGTCACCATAGAGCATAGTCGTACGGCACTCTTCTTTCATAGTATCCGAAACCCCGATCAAGAACGTACTCATCTCATCCCTAGGGTTAGATACCACGGATGGAGAATACTTAGAAAATAGAATAAACTTCAAGGAATGCTCCTCAACACTCATGTTACCTTGCCTAAGGTTTATAAGCTCCTCAATCTTAACCTCCATCTTCTCACGGGGGAAGTACCTTCCTAAGAATGCTTCCTTAAACTCCTCCCACTCTAAAGGACCCAATTCAACCAGCCTATTATCTCTCCATTGATTAAACCTTACTTGAGAAACATCCTTCAATTGATACGAAGCTAACTCTGCCTTCTCCCTAGAAGTCACTCCCATAGCATGCACTATCTTATACACCTCATCCAAGAGAGTTTGGGGATCCTCAAACACCTTAGAACCAAAGAAGATAGGAGGATTCATCCTCATAAATTCCCTCAATCTAGAGGTCATAGTACTCTTCAAAGCATTCACCCTAGGCCCAACGTATCTATTCACTTGAATAGTCATAGCTCGGGCTAGAGTAAGGAGAGCCTCTCTAATCTCCCCCATTATCCATAACCGGGGGAACCACCGGAACCTCATCCCCTTGATCCATATTAGAGACTTTCTCACCTTGAATAATTTGCAAACCTTGTGGATCTTGACAACTTTGGGGCACTTGTCCACCTTGGGGCACTTGTTCACCTCGGGGAGGAACTCCCTCAATCACCACTTCCTCATCAACCCTCCTAGCCGGTGTCCTCCTCGTATTCATCTACTATAAACACAAGATAAAAATATTAAGAAAGGACACTTATAACTTTTAATCTCTACGGCACGACACAAGAGTAGAAAAGAAAGTAAAATGTATCTTCATATAGCCTCTCACTCATAGGTGTGTCGCGACTCACACCGATGAACAAAACTCTACTAGACATGGATTTTACGAGACTTTGAATCCTAAAGACTACTCCCAAAACCTTATGCTCTTATACAAATTTTGTAATGACCCGCAAGTACACCCTAGAAGATAGAGCACTCTTGATTCATCACACGGCGTACTTAGACGTCACTCATTGCATAATATATATGAAAAGTAGTGCGGAATTAAATTTTTTCACAACAACATTATCTCAAATCTCTTTTATAGAAAACATAGGAAATTGCTAAGTCTCATCGTATCCAACTTAGTCTTACGATTATCTTTGGGTCACAGACTATAAATATAATAAGAAAATATCAAAGTCTAATATAATGTCTTTCGAATAGAAAAGCTAAACATAGTTATGTCCTCGAAATGATTGAGGACATACCACAACTTGCTTGAAAGGATGCTAATATCCAAGCTTCACTTCAATTGACCCCTCTCAAATGTCACCTACACCTTTAGAGATAATACAACATATGGAATTAGCACATTGTATGTACTAAGTAGGTGATATGCATTAAAATCATGTTAAAAGGACAATTGTATAAAACATGCTCCTTTGAGGGAAACTTCACAACATATGTACAAGAACCATTTTTAACATAAACTTCACATATAAGACATATCCCAAGTAACCCACATATAAACATTATCAACATTTCAAACCATATAAGCATATAAACCTCCTACCAAGGGTTATCCTAAGACTTATTTAAGTAAGACAAGAAGAGACCACCCATAAACCCTCTTCAAGCCTACCTAAACAATCCTTAAGACTACCTAAGATAAGATTGTTCCATTTATAATTCATTTACTCACCACCTAAGGTTACTCCAAGATTCACCTAAGTAGAACAAGTAGAGACTGCCCATACACCCTCTTCAAGCCTACCTAGGAAACCCTCAAAGCTACCCTAGATAGAGGCCATTCTACTCAACATACATTAGCTAAAGTCATAATTATTCATTAAGGACTTCACATAATGGTCTTATATAAGACCTAGGGAACCTACATAATAGCATCTTCAAAGCCTACTCGTGCCATGTCTAGATAGTTTCCCATACCACTACCTAAACATTTTAGAACTTCTCTATCACTAGAATGTATCTCACATGATGAGAATAGGCATTAACTAAAAGAGAACATACTATCTAGGCATGGAATCCGGAGTCTAACCTACTCTGATAGAGGTTGTTCTACTTGCCAAGGGTAGAACTAGGACACATCCCATGTAGGCACATGGTTAAGGAATATCAAGGGTTTCTTTGCACTCTAGTCTTTTCTCAAGTAGAGCTACTACCCATAGCATATTCACTCGGTGCTTAACCTTGTTTCTCATAGAGTAGGTTCAATCACATAAGGTCATATGAAAAGGTACCATATCTTAGTCATTACCTAACAATAATTCACCTACCAAACATGTGTCCACTAGGGCTGCCACTCAATGGTCAATAAGGATAGCTCAATGGCTTTCTTAGAGATGGTTTCATGCCATTCCGACCAACCTATCCCTAAGTTCACCATTAACACAAGAAGGATACCATTACGGCTTTCAACTTCAAGGATATCTTAACCTTCTTTTTATATAGAAGGTTCCACGTATTAGTCATGCTTAGAAGGGCACCATCTTAGGTCTACCGATCCTAGACTTTCTTCAACATTCATTCATATACATTCAAGACAAAGGTGCATAAGTCTACTACGTCAAGATAACTCATATTCACATTCTTAGCATGCATCAAGTAAAGGGACATAGTCTACCTATCGAGACACACATCATATTCATATCACATATGCAATAGTGTTCAAGTATCACATAGGAATAACCAAGTCAACCTATCAAGATACACTACTAACACAACTAGAGACATCACTCTAGTCTATCATGATCACATATAGTCAATTAGGAGAGTTCATACTCTAATATCACTTATACACATATATCACATAGTCCTTAACATTTATCATATACAAGTCGTAGCAAGATAACATCACAATTCATAAAGTAATGCCGACAAGGCAACGTTCATCAAAATTATAAGACATAAGCACCGCCACAATAAGTGGACCATAGAAATCAACACAACTCAAGACCTACACCACACAATATAGAATAGGTTAGGTTAACAACACCTCCAATACATAGTCATTTCAACTAATACAATTCACAAAGGCTCTTATCAATAGTCATATATACCAATTCAATTCAATAATCAAACCATACAATGAACCAACATAATACATTATGAGACTTACCAAATTGAGTCATATTATATTCAAATCTAACATAATTCATACATATATCAATAGTACAATATAGTATATATAAGAATTTAATACTATTAAGTCATGATCAAATCACCCATATTAAACCCCAAATAGGAAATTGTAAGACCCCCAAAATGAGTTAGGGTGTATAGATACTCACTTGTTCCTATAGGCTTTTTAAAATGTTAATACATTTCTTTAAAGTATTCTTGAGTGATTTCAGGTCATTTGGAAGCCAAACGTCAAGGGACGACCAAAACGTTCGACGACTAGTCACCTAAGGGGCCTTATGTGTTTTTATATTCTTATGTGTGTTTCATGAGCTTATGAGGTCCTTAAATGAGTAATAATGATGTTTATAAGCATTTTATGGAGTTTCATGAAGTTTGGAGGTGAAACGTCCAAGAACATCTAAGACGTTTGAAAGTTAGCCCTTGAGACGTTCATGTGTATCTTGAGTGTGCCTTGTATGTTTGGACGTGTTACGAGTGTTCATTTTAGGTGAAACTTGCATGGAAGGTCTAAAAAGTGTTAAGGTATATATTCACGTTAGAAAAGCCCAGGTACAACTTCCCAAGGGCCCCGCAAAAGGGCCCACAATAAGGACCCAAGGTTGTTGAGACACTGCCTTCGCAGTGTCAATCGACTGAACCAAATGACGCCCCGTTTGTTGAAAAACGGCCCGTTTGTGGTGAAGTCGTCGATGGTCACTTAGCCTGGATAAGTCTCAGCCAAATAACAAGCCAAGACCCCATCGACTGAAGCCACAGATGGCCCGTCGATGGACCTACTGGCCGTCGATGGTGGCCATCGATGGTGGCCTGCAACTGCTGCCTAGCGACTGTTTCATTAAAGAGGTGAATGGGAAATTCACTCCACGTCCTAAACTGACCCTACTAGGTTTGTTTCGTTATTTTTTGGTGTATTTAAGGTATCAAAAATGTGATCAACCCATTCCCAATCAAATTCACTCAAAATAGACTTTCCCTCCAAAATCAATTCTCTCTAGAACCTCCATTGAAGGTGAAGCTCAAGAACAGCTTGGAGCTTGGATTCCTACGGTTTCTTCATCAAGTTTTAGAGTTTTTCATCTAGATAAATTTATGGTGATCCTTCATCTCTAAGTAACCTTTCACTTGGAGAGTTAATCTCAAAGTTTTCAAAAATATTTCATGATCAAACTTTCAATCTTTCAATCTAGCCATGGGTTCTTTCTCAAAATGTTTTCAAAGGATTAATCATGATGAATTGATGATAATTTATTGGTTTTAACGTGAAAAAAATCCAATTGCATTGTGAACCCATGTCCCTTCCCAAACTCGATTTAGCCCTTACATGTGCAATGTGATCATGGGTTGTTATTGATTGAATTGTGATTCTATTACGTTAAATTGTTTATTTATACTTTTACTTACGTGTATTAATGATGAATTGATGATGAAGGATCCATGTGGATATATGTATGAACATTTGAACATGACTAGACTATGTCTTTATGTGTTACAGTGATTTCGATTATAGAACAATTGTGTAGGATTTCGATTATGCAAAGATCATTGTAGATACTGCCTTAAGTTAATATTATGGATGAATTGTGGGTAAAAATCCTTGATGATCAAATTAAAGAAGGCTTACATGAATTGATCTAGGTTCTTCTAGTCTATGGATTGATAATGCTATGTACATGAGGTAATCTAAGTTCTAGGGTAGACGAAGCATGATTTAGTCTTGATTATTATGTCTTGATCTACTTCCCTAGGTTGGTATTATTGGTATATTATGAATGTTAATCATTGTAATCAAAGTAAAGAAGATTAGTAAGTGATCTATGACTCTCTACTTTCTAGTATATATGTGATGCCTTGTATTATGTTATAGTATGATCTTGTAGCGACTTGTATATTGTTTCTTTCATTATTAAATGTATATTTAGATACTGCCCTATAATGTATTGATGATGAAAAATGTGTATTGATCAATGATGATCAAAGGTTGATGAATTGGTAAGAATGGCTCTCCCTCTCTACTTTTCTTATAGTATTGATAGTTGATGAAGCCTTGTATGGCATTGTGTGGTCTGGTCCACTTATGGTGGAGGTGTTTACTTTATTTTCATTATATATGTGTTGACCATGGCCTTGAAGACAAATTGATGAATATATGAATGAGTGGTTATGATGATTACTTATGGGTAACTTGTGCCTAGTCTTCTAATTTAGTTGTGAATCTGGGTTATGTTACTATTGTTATGAGCATGTAAATGGTTATGTTAAGATCATGTGTAGGTGCTTCCATTAATGAAGTGTTAAGGATTGATGACCCCTACCCATGTACCACTATGTGAAGGTGTGAATAGCTAATGTTAGGAGTCTTAAAGTGTAATATGAAGTTAGCTTGTGTCCTATGCTAAATTGTGTTGTGTGGTCTATGCTTGAAAGTGTAATGTGGTTCTAAGAGGGTGGATTCCTCAATGTGTTGTTGATAGCCATTATGTGATCATATTTACCAATGTACCACACCCTCACTCAACATGCATGCTTACAAGTAGTATAGGATCATAGTGTCTAATGAAAGGTTGTTCTCACGTTCACTAGTGTCTACTACTATGCATGTTAAGCTTATGTCTATGAAAGTATGATATGTGTTTCCTTAACTAGGATGACTTGATAGGTGTACTAGTATGGGCAAGGTTATAGGACCTTGTCTATGCATTGCACATGTGTACCTTGATAGGATAGTTCCTAGTTTTGGTCTCTTATGGACATGGATATGAATGCATGAGTATGTTATGAACATGTCTTATATGCTATAATGTGAAGTATGTGGTATGATGAAGTATGATTTTACCTAGTGTCTAATGTGTTTATATGAAAGCATGGCTCATATAGTTACACTTGTACACTTATGCATAAATGAAGTAAAGTATGAACATGTGTGGTCTAAAGGTGTTATGTGAAAGGTTTGCTCACATGTATGTACACACACACATGTATGATGATCTAGTCAATAGAGGGGCTCTTGAAAGGTGTTGTCAATAGTATCCTAAACTAGATAGATGCTTACATATGTTATGTCCATGTGAAAGGTTTTCTCACATGATATAGGTTGATGAAAGAATTTCTCATCTATAACCTATGAGCTAAGCATATGGGGAGTAAATCTCCAAAATCCTATGTTTTATAAAGTAATGTAATAAAGACTTTTAATAATGGGAACTTAGCTTAGCACCGAGTGAACTTGAAGTGAGGGGTGTCCTTCCGCATTGGAGGAAGGTAGGTCACCATAATCCTCATGAGGTGGATAGCCTCATGACCCAAAAAGAGTGTTAGAGTGATGTTTCCATGATGCTTCCAAGTTCCATAACTATGTTGCCCCATAGGATCTAGCAAGTGATATCACCTAATATGCTAGCATGATACTCATGTCTTACCTTGTCAAGTAAAACACCCTCTTTTGGTGTGAGGGGATGACATCAAATTCCATGTTTGGCTTACATGGTCTTATTGTCGGTTAAGGCTATAGTTTTCCTAAAGTAAAATGGACAATGGAAGTAAAGTAAGGACTCTAACTAGGATAACCTAAGGGTAGTTGCTTAGTGTAGGTAGGGGTATGGGACTTCACCTATGCATTGCACAAGTGACTCTTGAGGGAAGTTCTAGGAAGGTGTTCTAATGCATGTGTCTATGTTTATGGTCTCCTTGCATGACATTGTGTTAGTGTTTACATGATGAGATGATATGCATGACATGAAGTTCTAATATGACTATATGACTAAGGCCCTATATTGAAGTGTATGTTGGTTGCCTATAGTATTGTGTTTGGTACATGAAGGATATGTTATGTCTTGTGATCTCGGGATAGGTCTACTAAGTATGTGTGAGGTTATGGGGCTTCACATGTACATTGCACTAGTAGATTTAGATTGGGATTATTAGGAAGGTTTCATAAGGTTCTATGTGAAGCAAAATAAGTATATATGCATAATGACAAGAACTTACTGTAATGTTCTTATGTCTTGGCCTAAGTGTGTCTTTTATGTATTATACTTCTATGATGGTATGTCTTGGCTTATATATGTTGTATGAATAATTTCTTGTGGCCTTAAGGTGATGCATTGCACCAAGTATCACTAGAGGATTACTTGGGAGATTAAGAAGTTAAAAGAAAGAAGTTCACTGTTAAAGAAAAATGCTTACTGTAAAAAGAAATAGCTCACTGTAAATTGACCCTAGAAGTGGCTTAAATTCTATATGTGATTTTATATGAAGTTTGGCTTTTGAATATGTCTATATGAAGTATGTGAATGATATAAATGCTATTGTATAAAGGTTTTATGAAGATTTACTCAAAAAAAGGCATGAAGTATGATTTTCAAGAAAATGTCCCTTTAAATGCATGATTTTGCATGGTAACCATACTTAGTGCATTCTTGTACTAAATCCATTCTTCTCTACTTTTTACACAAAGTGTAGGTTGTGGATGCTTAGAGGATGTCCCTATGATTGAGGAGCTTGATATGTGATTCCCAAGCTCAAGGAAAGGGATCCTTAAGTTCTAAGGATTCCCTATTTATGGTTTACTGTAAAGTTCTATAATATTGTATTTATGTATTATGTCATAAGGGCCGTGTCCCTAAGTACTCTTATGATGTTGAGTCTAGGATGGAAAAAAGAGACTAGATTATTTAACTATGTATGACAATATTATATATATATATATATATATATATATATATATATAAAGTAATGTTCTAGCATATGATGTGCTAAGAAAGTTTTAAATTTTTCGCTAAATTTACTTATGACAATGCGATGAATGATACCTATGGGCTTGTATAAGATCTCCGAGAGGTCAAGTACGCCATGTTACTTCTAGGGAGTTCTCCCCGGATGTGACGCAAATCATGATATGCATGGGTTCATAGATATTTTAGCCTTAAAACATTGTATTAACATCAATTCAATCATAAAACATTGATTCAAAACCTTTTATACAAGAACCCATGGCTAGAATTGAAAATAGAAGATTTCATGTTTTTTATCATCTTTGAAACCATTTGAAATTGGCTCCTTGAATAGAAGAGAGTTCAAGGATGAAGAACCATACCTCAATACTGAAGATTAGCCCACGAAATTGGTGAAGATTAGTCAACAATAGAGGTTTTAGAGAAAAAGAATGGAGAGGTTTTGTTTTGAGTTGAGGGTTTAGCTTTGATTGGTGAGTTAAGGGGTTTAAAAAGACGCAACAACCGTCAATAAGTCATCCCCAAATTACCCAAAATACCACAGAACTTAAAGGACCTTTTAACCAATTCAAATTTGACTTAAAAATGACACGACCGAATCTGGGAGGTCATTGCCCGTCGCGGAGGCCTTTTCAATTCTTGGTTTTGGAAATTTTGAGACAGAATGATTCGAGATGTCCCGCATCGCAGGGAAAGTTTTTTCCCTTTGAGTGTAGGAGGTGCGACGCGCACCCACTGTTGCATCTTGGTTGCCTGTGCAGCTTCATTGGCCCATGTTTGGGTCCTCCTCAAGGATTCTTCGGCTTGTCCTTGGGGCTCCGTTCTCTAACGTTTTGACCCTTTACATATATGTGTACATATTGGAACCATCTATACTCAATTTCACCCTCAAACCATCCCCCAAAACTCCACTACAAAACACTACGACACACTAGTTCTACTTCGACTAATTTCCGGACGTCTTGGACGTTCTTGGATGTTTGACCTCCATTCACTTCCAAACTTTATACACTACCTATAAACACTATCATTAACCATTTTAGGACTTTAAAACCTCATGACACACATGTTAGGCTCTAGTTCACCTTAGTTCGTTTTTAGGGTCGTTACAACACTAATGAAGATAGATATGGGGCATCATCCTTGAACTTGAGGACTCACCAACAACTTGGGAAAAGATCAAAGTCTTCCTTGAAAATGGCCTCAAACTCCTCAACGGCCCGAACCTATATTGTTTGGGAAAAAAGGATTAAAATATGGGCTAGTACATCACACGTGCTAAGTATTGCATCTATGCATAAAAATCATCAATGCATGACTAAAGTGACATTTTAGTCAAAATCATGATTTCTATCAATGTAATCCAACATGCACATATAATAAGCATTATTAGCCAATTCAACATAATATCAACCCAACATGTAGACAACCCAAGCAATACTTGTGCAATGCCAAGAATAGAATCTCATAACCCTATTCAAAGCTAAGTATCACATTAAGTCACCCACTTCATACCTACAGCATAACTTCATATTTCATCATGATATGCTTTACACACAAAGATCATATATAGCATGACATACATAACATATAATCAACTTAATTAAAAATTAACACCACTATCCTCCCTCACACTATGTAGATACCTTTAAGAAAAGCCTTAATAAGATTCCATACACTAAACTTAATCATTTACTTTTACATTAGGGAAAGAAGTTATTGTAACACCCTTAAACAAACTAAGTGAAACTAGAGCCAAGCATGTATGTGATGAGGTTTTAAAGTCCTTAAGGTGTTTATAATGATGTCTTTAGGTAGTGTATAGAGTTTGGAGATGTTTAGAGGTCAAACGTCTGAGAACGTCCATGACGTTCGGAAGGTATGCCTTAGAAAGTGCTTGTGTGTCCTCATGTGTTTTAGCAAGTTTTACATGTTCGTTTTGATTGAAATTAATATGGGATGTTCCTAAGACCTATATGACTATGTTTAGGCATTTAAAGTTTGGGTACGAATCCACCTAGGACCCACGAGAGTCCCTATAAGAGGACCCCATCCCTTTGGCAGGATGCTGCCAAGCAGTGACCGACGACGGCCATAAGGGATGAACCGTTGGTCAAACAGTGGCCTGTCAACCTTTGGCGTCGATTGGACCTGCAAGGTAAGCAAGGCCTTCACAAGAGGTAGACTCAACCCCAATAGACGGACCCCATCTAAGGGGCGTCGATTGGGCAACGGCCCGTCATTAGGGGGCGTAGGTTGGCCTGCAAAATCTGTCAAAAATTCTGCCAAGGCTTGGGGTGTTTGGTAAATTCACCCCAAATCTTTTATGAACCATGGATGATTATTTTAGGGTCTGTTAGGTATATTAAGATGGTTCGAACACTAAGACCTAATTTTAGACTTCAAAACCCAAAACCCTCCCTCAAGAAAGACTCTCTCAAAATCCAATAGAAGCTTGAACTCAAGGAAGGGCTAGAAGGGGCTGGTTGTGGACGTTTCTTCATCAAAAAATCATGGGTTTCTTCTCATTGAAGTACGGTAGTCATCCTTGAACTCTCTTCCATTCAAGGAGCCATTTCTATGGAATTTCAAAAAGGGTTTTGAAGTCCTAACTTCTTGTATCTTTGACTCTAAGTATGGGTCTTGCATGAAAATATTTTAAAGGAAACAAATATGTTATTTCTAATGTTAGTTGGTGATTCAAGCGCTAAAACTTCAATGAAACCATGTTATTTCTTTTGATCAACTTTTGACTTATGAAATGGGTCTAATGAACATGATTTGATAATGTTAGAGTTATAGTTTATTTATGGTTATATCGTGACTTAGATACTACCCTAAGGGATATTTTATGATGTATTATTGAGGAATTGATTATAGGTGGTGAAAGCTTGGATTAATGGTAAGTTGGTTACATTGTTTAGCTCTTATTATGAAATGTTCTTGAGTGGTATGGTCCACCTTTGGTGGCGGTGTTTACTTGAAGTATATGAATATGAATTTACTTATGTATTGTGAATGAGACCATGAAGGCATATCATGTGAAGTAAGATGATAATAGTGATGTTTTTGTTGATGTGCTTTATGAAGCTTGAAATGTATGATTGTAGAGACTATGTCTAAATGAGGTATTTGTATATGTGAAGCATGTTAAGGTGTGTAATATGATGAATGAATATGTAAGCATGTTTAGAAGTCAATGTTATGAAAAGTGGTGATTATGTGAAAGGTGTGCTCACATGTACACAAACGCTCACACTTTGAATGAATGAATAAATCTAAAAAATGTGAATGAAAAGAAGAGTTTGGGGTGAACACTCTTCATGAGTTGAGATGAAGTGTTTATTAGCAACCTCACTATTCCCAAGAGCTTTCTAAGATAGGTTGGAGGTTGGATACCCTTCGTGAGTTGAGATGTGGTATTCCAATGTAACCTCTAGAGATAAGTGCCCTTTGTGAGTTGAGATGTGGTGCTAATTATTTATCCCTTAACCTATAGTAATGAATGTATAAGACTCCGTGGGGGAGTTATGCTTAGCACCGAGAGGATTTGAAGAAGGGGTAGGTACACATTGTGAGTAGAGATGTTGTACCGAATGTACCTCTTGAGATGAGTACTCCTCATTAATAGAGAATGAGTTACATAGAAGCAATCTCCTTATCCCTTAACTATGTTCCCGCATAGATGTAGATATTGGACTATCCATGTAAAGGCTAAGAGAATGACCCTACCCTAGGCAAGTGGGGAACCCTCATCTGATAGGGGTAATATTGGGATTCCATGTCTAGCTCTCATGGTCTATGTCAGTTAAAGCTATCCCACACAAAATAATGAATGAATTAAGTCTCCTAAAGAGTGTACTAGTTAGGGTAGGTAGTGGTATGGGACGCTATTTATCCATTGCACAAGTAGACATTCCGAAAGGGGGAGTCTTGGTGTGTCTTATATGAAGTGTATGAATGAGTTATCATGTGTTGTAATGAAATGAATTTATGTGAATTAATGTCTAATGTTGAGAAAATATGTTTAAGTTATGTCTTGTATAATAAAGTTTATGAATGGTGAATGTAGTGTACCTAACCTCATGGAATCCTCAAGAAGCATAAAGTGGGAGTAGTAGTATCGGATGCTATTCTCACATAGCACTTTGTGTAACTTGTAAGTCCACTTGGGTAAGGGCACTTATGTGAAGTCCTTAATGCATGAATGTTCTTCTAATGTCTAGTTATAAAGTGTGGATTTGTTTCCTGTGCGAGGTAAGCCAATGGTTGGTAGTCTTAAGGATCACTTAGGTGTGTATTGGAGGGGGTGTATGGGCGGGTCCTTCATGTATTACCTTAGGGAGTCTTAGGATAACTTGGTTAGGGAAACCTCAAAGAAAATGAGTTCACTGTGTTGTGGTATGAATAAGTTCACTGTAAGAGTTGGGTTCACTGTAATTATTTTGGAGTTCACTGTAAAGTGGTTTTTTATGCTAAAATTATGGAAGTCCTTTCTTATGTGCTAAATGATGATCTATATGTAATTTTACTTCTATATTTATGAAAGTTTAACTTAATTGGCATGAAAGCTTATTTCTACAAAAATGTCCCTTTATGCATGTTTTTGCATATGTCATACTTAGTACATTGTTTGTACTAACCCCATACTTTTTTATACTTAATAAGTATAGGTTGGAAGCAAGTTGAAGACAAGAAGGCAAGCTTGGGAATCGACTCTCTCAAGACTAAGTATGTCTCTTATATTCGTGGGCGTAGTTCTATTTCTTAGTTTCTACAATTAAGACTTATTATGTATTGTCATTCAATGTAAAGGGTCGTGTCCCTAAGATGTATAAGTTGTGTCTTTAAGTTGGCTTGTGAAGACGAGACTTCTCTTTAGCATTTATGAAAGATATTTTTATTATTATTATAAATGTCGTGAAAAGATTTAATTCCGCACTACTTTTCATGTCTTACGTAATGAATGATAGCAAATGGCTAGTACAAGAACTCCGAAAGGTCAAGTACGCCTTGTTCCGACCTAAGGGTGCTCCCTACTTCTAGGGGGTACTTTCGGGTCGTTACAGTTGCAATAAATAGCATGAGATCATGAGAGCTACATGGAATCCGGTGTTCTACTCCGACACCGAAAAGTGAGGGTTAACACTTGCCTAAGGTGTAACCTTTTGTACATAGATATCTAGGTGGATCCACTAAGCTAGAGTCCTATGTGGGCACATAGTTAAGGGTCAAGGAGATTGTTACTAGAAACCCTAACTTGCTAAATATGGGTGTTTCCATCTTATGTGACAAAACATATATTGGGAATCCAGACTTACTAAACGTGAGGAACCAATGTGGGAGCCGTACTTACTAAACGTGAGACCCCCATATCATTTACATTCCCTTTAGGTGCTAAGCATCTATTTCCTATAGTAACCATACTAGTCAACACATATGTTCACATTAGCCTCTACTAGACCCTTATGTAATTCTCTTTTCACAATAGCTCTTAGGTGACCATAAGTGAGAAAAATTCTTTCACTTTAGGAACCATACACAAGTGAGTAAACCTTTCACTTAACACTTTATAATAATCATGAAGACTACTTTCATTCATATAACCTTCATATCATAACATGCATGCTTACTTCATAGTTCATTCTAGTGTCCAGGGTTAAGGATGAGGAATACTTGTCATCAACATCACAACAACACATTAGACATAGGACCATCACTATCTATGTACATCACCTTTCATAATTGAACTCAAGAGAGAATCAACAATCATACCTTCTTTCCCTTCATGGGACTTCACGCTTCAACAATCCAATAATGTATAACCAATACATAAGACAAGGTAATTCATAAAGTCATTTCACTATTAACATCAAGGTAAACAATTATCATGTTCATCTATACAAGATTTGAAGACATGGGTCCAAGGAAAACTCATAGGAAATTATCAATTAAACATCAATATATACTTAAACAACATTAATTCATCATAATTTATCACAATTGGTTCATAATTTTACCTTTCAAAGAAGATGTAACGACCCGAGAGTATACCCTAGAAGAAATGGCATCCTCAAGTCACCACACGACGTATGAGACCCCGAGAAGTCCCACACAAGCCACTCATATCAATCATTGCACAATATACTCCAAAATAAGTAAGAATTTAAAACTTTCTTCACACACAAAGAATACTTTCATTTATACGTAAGCGGAAGACTGCTTTAAAACATCTAACCTTTATAATGTATCATTAAACCATATATTACTTTGAGTGTACAACATTGGGACTAAGCCCATACAAGACATACAGTAAAGACTAAAGACATAAAGAGCATGTGGGTCTTGTCCTCGAATCAATGAGGACTCACCAATACTACATCTTCAACCCTTAGAAACCTATCCATCCTCCATGGCATATCAAGACTTCCAATTCCCTACACTTTAGTCAAAAAGGAAAAAGAAGGAATTAGCACATTGAATGCACTAAGTATGGAAGCCATGCAAAAACCATGAAAAAGGGACATTTAGTATATAACATGCTTTCATGATATTTTGATTAAAAAAAACCTTCATAAAAGAGTTAAAGAGACATATTAAAAGTCATCAATCACATATAAGCATATTCACATGGACCCCTCTACTAAAGGTTATCCTAAGACCCACTTAAGTAAGATATGAAGCGGACGCCCATACAACCCCTTCACACACACCTAAATGGTCCTTAAGACTACCTAAACTCAGGTTATCCCAATACATCACATTTCACATAGTTCATATTCAATAAGACAAGTCTTTACATCATTTAGACTCCCTACTAAAGGCTACTCTAAGACTCACCTAAGTAAAACATGAAGAGACCGCCCATACACCCTCTTGAAGCCTACCTAAGCAATCCTCAAAGCTACCCTAGATAAGTACCCTTTCTATAAAACATACTTCATTAAGAATCCATATTTTCATTAAAACCATTTTGAGAGAAAACCATACATTTAGAGGACTTCACATATTAGTCTTGGAAATACCTAGGGAACCTACATCCTAGCATCTTCAAAGCCTACTCGTGTCATGTCTAGATAGCGTCCCATTCCCCTACCTAAACGTTGTAGAACTTATCCAACACTAGAATGTATCCCACATGATGAGAATAGGCATTAACTAACATAAACCATACTAGCTAGGCATGGAATCCGGAGTCTACCCTACTCCGATAGAGGGTGTTCTACTTTCCAAGGGTAGAACTAGGACACATCCCATGTAGGCACATGGTTAAGGAATATCAAGGGTTTCTTTGTACTCTAGTCTCAACTTAAGTAGAGTCACTCCCCAAGAATACGCACTCGGTTCTAGCCTTTGTTATCATAGAGTAAGTTCATTCACACAAGACATATGACAAGGAAAAACTTCTAGCCTTACCCCACCATAATGTCTCTACCAAAGATGGGTCCTCATAGGCTGCCACTCAATGGTTAATAGGATAGCTCTATGACTTTGTTAGAGAAGGTTTCATGTCATTCCAGCCAAACTATCCCTAAGTCCATCATTCACGCAAGAAGGATACCATTACGTCTTTCAACTTCAAGGATATCATAACCTTCTTTTATTATTTCAAGGTCATACATACAAGACAAGGGTGCTTTATCCTACCAAGTTAAGGAATCACATATTCACACATCTTTCATGTATCAAGAAAAGGGACTTAGGTCTACCAAATCAAGACACAACAATCCTCATATCACATGTTCGTTATCATTCAAGTACCAAGGAAGGACACTAAGTCTACCACACAAGATACCACATCAACACATGTAGGAACTCATCATAGTTTACCATAGTCACACATCATCATTCAAAGGACAGCATGCTTGAACCTCACTCATACATACACTACATCACCACATAAGACACTTCCTAGTCTTCTATCACCATATACCATCATTTAAAGAAGAATCATAACATTGGCATTCATACAAGACCACATAAGCATTTCAAGAGTACTTTACTTCACATCTTTATATTTCTACAAAATAACACATACATTACATCATACTTCAGTTTACATAATCATACAAGCTACAACACCTTATACATGATCACATTATTTCACATAGATACCTTTACATTATACCTTCGTATAAGCCCTAACATGATACTACTACAATATACATAAATAATGTCGACAATACCATGATCATCACATAATCAACACATAAGAACCGCCACCATAAGTGAACCATACCAATCAATACAATTCAATACCAATTCTACAGAATATAGAGAGATTATATCATCTTACCACCATTCCATCATCATCACCAACCATCCTTAACCCTTCCAATCAATTAAATTCACAAAGTCTCTTACCAATAGCGATCAACACAATTCCAAACCAACAATCCAACAATATACAATATGAGCATAATCCAATCAAGGCAGCCTATGAAAAAATCAACTATGATCTATACATAAATCGATATCCCAAATTAATCTACACATGAATTTACTAATATTCAGTCATAATCAATTAACCCACATTATAGTCAAATTTAGAGATTTGAGAAGGTCAAGGGTTCATGGATAATTTCATCGGAAAACATCAATTATACATCAATAACATCATATCTTAACATTTGAAAATGTTTCATGCAAGAATCCATAACTTAGAGTAGAAATTGGACTTTTTCATAAACTTGAAGATCTTTTAAATCATCTTTGAAATTGACTCTAAGGTGATAGAAAGCCTTAGATTAAGAAGTATCATACCTTATTAGAAGTAATCCCACAATAATTGAATAAGAACTCCATTGAAATCCATCATCCAAGATCCATCTTCATCTTGAGCTCTCATGAAGGTTTTTGGACAGAATTTAGGAGGGAAAGGATTTTGATTTAGGTGCTAGGGTCTAAATGAGAGTTAAATCAATTAAATACTCTTAAAATACCCAAATACACCTAAAACAGCTGTCCTCCTAATTTATAAGACTTGGGTGAATTTCACAAAGCACCCCAAGCTTGGCAGAAAATTACAGGCAGTGCACAAGTCCAAACCACACCCACCAACGACGGTCCATTGTCTGACCGACGTCCTATCGATGGGGCTTCGTAGTCTTGGTATAGAGCTTCCCAACTAGCATGGTTGCAGGCTGAATCAATGACCCAAGTTGACGAGCCGTTATTTGATCGACTGGCCGTCGTTCATGGGTCGTTGATTGCCATTGCCAGGCAGTCTGCCCCTTTGAGTTGGGGTCCTCCTCTAGGCTCCTTGTGGGTCCTATTTGGAGTCGTACATGGACGTTAAACCCTAAACATGAAATTCTAGGTCTTGGGAACCTATCCTATCAATTTCAACACAAACGAACATGTAAAACATGCCAAGGCACACTAGAACGCGCAACCACGTCTCAAGGCTATATTTTGAACGTCTCGGGCGTTCATGGACGTTTCACTTTCAAACTCAACACACTGACTTCAAACACTATAATTCATCATTTTAAGACCTTATAAACTCAGGACACACACATAGGTGACTAGTCGTCGAATGTCTTGGTCGTTTCCTTGACGTTTGACTTCAAACTTAACCGGACTGACTTCAAAACTCATATACACATTAATTAAGCTAATTAACAGCCCTTAGATCACTAGTGAATCTCTATATAAGCCTAATTCATTTTAGGGTCGTTACAGAAGACCCATGTGTAGAGAAAACCCTAGTTTTGGGGGATTTAGAAATCATCTTTTGGAGGGACCTCTTGGGGAAAGGAATCCCAAGAGTGAAAGAAAACATACCTTAAAGATGAATAGACACGAAATTTGAGCAGAACTTGGAGGGATTTGATCTTCTTGTTCAAGCTTCAACGCTTCTTCAATGGAGGTTGGGGTTAGAGAGAGAATGTAGAGAGAGGTGGGAGAATTTGGGTTTCAATTTGTGTTTGAGTTTTAAAGTGGGAATGGGGTGATAAATGACCTAAAATCATTATATATCCAACCCCCAAAATACCCCTCATTATGTTAGACTTCCAAAAACCAAAGTCCAACTTGACCTCAACTTGAGAACCCCATCCAACTTCACGCCGCACTTCACAAGCCGTGAAGTGCTCAATGGCTCGTGGTGGTGGTCATGGAGTGTAGGCAGTAGCTACCTCAACATGCCACCAACACTAGATTCTAACTCATCTTCACGAGCCCCTCCCCCCTTCTGTGAACATGCACCACGGCCCGTCAAGTGGCTCGTGGTGCTCTTAGGCAGTAGCTCCCTCAAAACCATCCTATTCCAAAAACGTCTAAGGCAAGACCACGGGCATCCACTCCTTCCTTCAAGTGCACCACGAGTCGTGAAGTGACTCATGGTATCTTAGACAGTAGCTAGTCGAAGGTGGCATCCTTCATCCATGACCAAGGAATATTCATGAGCTCCCATTTGGACATGGTCATGACCACGAGTTGTGGTCATGCTCGTGAAGGTTGAGGTAGTAGCCTCCCTTTTTGGGGCAGCCTTGGCCTTTGGCCTTGGCTTGCTCCTCAAAGGTGGCCACTCCTCCCTTGGCCTTGATCCATATACCCTCACTTATACACCTATATCCTTCTCTATCATCTCCACATGTTTAAACCCTTAAATAACCTTTTTTGAATCATCCTCTCACCACTAGCACCACACTAGTTAGGTTACTAGTAGACCGGACGTCATGGTCGTTTCTTTGCATTTTGGTTCTAATATTTATCAACCAAGTTACTTACTCTTTTTTATGTCTAGAATTATCATAAATCATTATGTGGGGATCTAGTCTATGTCATAGAAGTTCCCGGGAGTTACAGAATGAGTGTAAGATGAGAAACAAGGCCCCTACATCCTAAAGTTTTTTAGTCCACATAGACAAAACAACATTCCTAACCTAAGGGACAAAAAGTGAAAGATGTGACATATATAATTTGGTTCCTTTATCTTTATACCACCTCCCCTTCAGAGGAGCAGAAAAATAGATGCAAAGTTAGGGGTACAATTCATAAGTTCAAAGTGAAAAGAAAATTTGTGAACTTACTTGTGTCGTAACGCAACATTAATTATACGCTTATTGGGAGGCAACCCAATTAGTAGTGTAACTTATTATTTTATTTTTATTTTATTAGTATCATTTTTTCTTTTGATCTTATTTTTACAGATTAGGGAAAGTGAGTACCCAAAATTTTAAAGCTAAGGAGCACGTTTGAGCTTAAGTGTGAGGTGTGTACGAACCTTGATGAAAATAAAGAGAACATTCTACTAGCTAGGCCTAAAGGCCTCGGGGGGTTTTCCTAACCCTTGTTTAAGTTTTATTAGATGCTTTGAGGCATAGCATATTTTTTAGTGTGGGGTGAAGGAATTCCTATTTGTTTAAGTCTTTTTTTAAGGATAGGTTTCTTGTCTTTTTCGGTTCTTTTGCCGAGAATAGTCCCTTTGAACCAAGTGTCTTTATTTTTTTAGGAATAAGTTTTCTTTTAAATCTCTTTTTGAGAGAAAATAAAAGACCATTCTGAGTGACGTGATACTTGCTATTTAGGCCTAATTTTTGAGTAGTTCTTTCTTGTGAATGCTTGATTGATAAGAAAATTGTGGACTCTTTGACACCTAAGCTCATTGTTGTGACTTTGTATATAGCTTATTTATTTTGTAGCTTGTTATGATCCTGTCTCTCTTAGAAGTGGAATTGATCCATATTGATTGATACTTGTACCATGTGTGGTGAGAATTTCTTTCTTCCATGTTTTGCATCTTAATCTAGAACTTCCCCTGCATGTTTTTGAAGTGAAATTAAAAAGTGTTGTTTTGTTTAGGAGTTGATAATAGGATTTCTTTTGATTTTTCTAGTAAATTTTAGTCTTTTCATATATTATATCACTAGTTAGCCCTTTGAGTCTGTAGCCTTTTGTTGGTTGCCATATTTTACCACAAACTATTTTGTTGAATCCCTAATTCTTACACCTTGCTCCCTTGAGCATTATAGCATACATGTATTCTAATTATCAATTCTAAGAAAAAATAAAGGTTGAGCGAAAAGATAATAACTGATAGCTACAAAGTGCTTGAAAATCCCTATTTGAAAGAATGAAAAAAAATGAACAAAAGAATGTGACATGAAAAAAAATCCTTTAAAAAATAAAAAATGATTTAAACATTCTTGAGATGATGAGAATTACTTGTGAAATAATTGTTGAAGAGAGGTCTAAAAATAAAGATAAGAAAATAATGGGTGATGAAGTTAAAATTGCAAGGTGCTTAAGGAAGTGTAAGTCACTATTATATAGTTTTCCTAATCGTCCCCTAGACTACATTACAACCCGTTAAAGTCCTATTTGATTCTATTAAAGCCTTAATTAGTAGAGATGTATATAATAGGCAAGCCTATGATTCTTTATGCATACATGTGAATTTTATTTGTGAGTGTGAAAGTTATTCTTGATATGAAGTCCTTAATTTATATTCAATCTTTTGAATTGAGTGTGTGGACTTTTTCTTCTTGTGAGGGCACTTGTTTCATGATGGATAGGTGATTTTATGAACTTTATTTGATGAGAGTAGGGGAGAAAGCTTAAATTTGATGAGTTCAAAGTCCTTTCTTGAGGTTAGGAGGTTAGAGGTTTGTTGCATAATGATTGAGAAGTCTACTTGATATTTTGATATTGGATATGGCCTAATTATTTGTATTAACCAAAGTGATGGCATTCCTAGAATGATTTTTGAGATGAGCTTTAATGCTTGCTCGAGGACAAACAAAAGTTTAAGTGTGGGGTGTTGATGTGAGGCCAAAAATATGTTTTTCTTATCATTATTTGTCTCACATTTATTATTTATATTTTTGCCATTTTTTAGCATCAATTTATGAATTGTGCTAAGTAGTATATTTATATATATGTTCAAAGTAATGCGGCAAAGAAAGAATATCAAACAAATTACCTGCAACCTGCCACATGTCAAACAAGGAGTTGTGCACAAACTTTTTGAAACAGCGGACAGACAACGGTTCAAACGGATTCAAGTTCCACTTGGTTTTGGTTTTCCAATTTGTTCTGGACTCAGTTATTTTATTTAGGGTTTTCTATATCTATAAATAGTCCACAGAAATAATTATTAAGGGGATCAATTAGGAGGTACTTTGTAAGAAAAAGTTGTGATTACTTTTAGGGTTTTTTTCTTCTTCTTGTTTTCTAAGAAATTAGTGGCTAAACGCCCTTGTTCTGGGGTTGTAGCTATGTATCGATTGTTGATTATTTAAGGTTCTTGAATTATTTCTTGGTTGTCATTATAAGTTACTTCTATATTCTTGTTTTAGTATTTGATGCTTAATCACCATAAGATATATCTATTGTCTAATATTAAAATCAAGAGAGGAGGGGTTAGATCGACCAGAGAATATAGAGAGCTCGATCAATCCATTAAGTTGAGGTGATTTGTGTTTAGGAGTGAAGCCCGAACGAACAACTTGATTGGTTACGAAACAGGATGAAATATAAATGTTCACTAGTTAGGCGTGTTTATCCCCACTTAACGATATAGTTAGACAGCTAAATGGAGTAGGCAACTAGAGGCTTAAAACCCGACTCATACAATTAGCATTGTGAACCAGTAACTTGACAACTTAAATTAGTTCCAAGACAAGAATATGATACATGAGATTCATTGCATGTTGTAGCCCTGGAATTTTCCAATGTAAGTAACCTTATTATTTAGTTCTTGCATTCTCTTCTATATAAATAAAAATAAAACTCTTTCAGCACTCCTAAATGAATTATAGGACCAGTATAATTTAGTAAAAATAATTAATTGACAAGTTCTTTAGGTTCGATAATCTGATTCTTTTAGGAGCTACTATATTACTTGCGTGACCGTGTACACTTGCGTGTGCAATTGGGAGAAACATTGCATCTATACTCGACAACAAAGGTCGACCCCTACACGTAGTCATCTTGCAGCTAGTACAAGCCATCCTGTGAAAAGAGTAAAACAAGTGAAATTTCAAGAACCAATAACACACAAGTTACACTAAACTGATACAAAAGAGAAGAATTCCTAAAGACACCACATAGCCTCCTAAAGATAGTACACAAATGTCTTCACACCAATCCGTAGGACTCTACTAGGTATTAGCTTTGTACAAGTGGGACCGGTGAATAGGGGCTCTGCTTTCAACTTTTCATGACCCCACTTCCCGAGTCATGATGGCACCTACAATGAACTACCAATAGGATGCCAACCTACACCCAGAATGACAAGTAATGAGTACAAGGGTACAACTAACTAGAAATAACACCAATAACATGGCCAAAATAGAAACAGAAGTAACCCAAAACTATATACAATGGAAACCATCCCAGAACCTGAGAAGTCACGAGTATAGAGCTATCTTATCTGAAGAAGTACAAGTTCAAAAAGTGGACAACAACAACTTGTCTCAATGAAAAAAGACTAGTTAACATATATACAAAAGGAGACAGATGGTCACAGATACCAAGTGCTCACCCTCGTCTCTGATATCCACAACTTTTAAAAGACGGCATTAACGATCACTACTGGTATCTTGTACTAGGACCTATATTACAAAAATATAAGTACCAAAACAAAGGTACTCAGTACGCATCATAGGTTGACTGAGCAAGAAAGGTAAAAAAAATAAGATGATATAGAATCTAGACAGAAACAGAGGTCAAAGAGGATATGAAAAGAAAGCATACGAGCATACAGAAAGTAAATCTAAGTACAACTAAAATAAACCTAACTGACCTAGAAGCCCAGAAGGTACACTCATGTGCAAATTAAATAAAACATGAACTGAACCCTATAATCCCGATAGGTACAAAGAATAACTAAGTCTACAAGAGAAAAGTGCCTCCAAACCAGATCCCATAAGTGTATGTTGGGCCTTGAACCCCGAGTTATAGCCTCTAACAAGAGGTGATGGCCTCGAACAGCAAAGCATCAGCCTCAGACTAGGAATACGACCTCGATCCATGAACATCCGCCTCGTACTAGAGATAACATCCTCAAATTGTAAACATCAGCCTCGAAATAGAATAATCATAGTGTCCCGTTAGCTCCCAACTTATCTAGCAAGAGTGACAAAAGGGCATGACAACTCCGAAGAGGACTCTAATATGGATACCAAGTCATTGTATAGCGGCGCCCACCCACAAACAACAATGAAAGTCTCCAAGCCTAGAATAACCCAATCACAATTCCTCAAAAGATGCATACCCTTCATGAACCCATCGAAGTCGTAGAGATAGGGAGAGAAAGTAAAAGGACCACAAAGTTGAGCAAATGCCTAAACCAAGGCTCGCACTATCAGACCCAAGTCTGTTACGCCAGTCAACAAGGACCTAACCCATCTAAACAGTGTCATAGCCATACCAAATTCACACGGTTCATGGTATAAAGCAACACTAGTCTATCCTAGACTAAGACGGAACATGCTTCAAGAAACAATATGAAAATAAGTAAATCAAATAGCATGTTGTATCTCATATACAACACCCTACTCACATGGTACTACCCTCGAAACAACTGTAATCAATCCTAAATCATTGTATCTAAGAAGAGAAAGTAACAATACTAGGTACCCCCAATTGACACTAATCGTCATGAATTTATATGTTCACGCTTAATCTAATAAAAAAGAAAGTTGTAGCCTTCCTATAGGCCGATCATGTGAGCTGCAATCACAAGATCAAAGTTTTATCTTTCCTTACTCCATTCGAACGTTGCCATACTATCAAAAATAGGAGCACAACGTCATATGATCATTTAGACACCAAAATCACATAAAATGGAAACAAGCTAAATTTAAAGTCAAATGTAAATCATGAGATCCATGACGGAATCTCTGAAATTAAATATGTCAAAAGGTCTTAACGGTGCCTTGAATTGTGTCTCAAGATAGAACACAATTCACTGCCTAAATCAGCGTAAACAACAACATGCAACGAAAACTCAATTTAATAACCAAAATGGGATAAGAAGTAGCAGCTTGTATGAGAAATTAACCTCAAGTGGAGGTTAACCGATACAATCAAATCATCCAGTCCCGTAGCCTAAAAAATTACAGATGTTTGAGACTTTGAATCACCAAACTCAGAGCTAAAATAAAGGAGAAATCACTGAAATATTATAGTTGGTTTAGGCAATTAGCCTCGCGGGCGTCAAGGCGGCTGCGCGAACGTTTGTGCTAGGCCAGCTTTAATTTGTGAACGAGGTGCCCATACATGAACGTGTTTGTCAATATGTCTCTCATCCACGAATGCATCACCCACGAGCGAACATGCCCTCTAAGGTGTCTGTTATCTACGAACGTAGCTCTAGGCGCGCTGACAGAGGGTGTGCCTCAAGTGATAGCACTTCAATTGAAGTGTTAAGGCTTAAAATCTCTGACGGGATACCCAAGATTCATTCGGAACCTCGTACACGCAAACAAACTATGCTATTCGAAATTCTAGACTCAACAAAACCATAAGATATATCCGCTGTCTTTTGATGAAAAGTTAGTCTCATACCCAATTTTGATATTATGCCAAAATCTACAAGGGGGGCCATGAGACGTAAAAATGGATTATTCTAGACAAAGCCCAATATATTGATCTAACCATGCTAACAAAGTTCTCGTCCAAGCTTGTTTACTTCGAATGTTTATTGAAGTCAAACTTAGGCCTCAACTTGAAAGTTAAACCGCCTAATCGTATAGACTGCACTAAAAGCCTCAAGAGTCGTATTGACTATGCTACTAGCCTAAAATGACCCTTTCAGAGCTTATGGAATCTTCAGAATTGGATTTTGAGGTAATCTTCCTAAACATCTAATAATATTTGACCGTCCAAAGTATAAAAGCTCCAAAACACTTAAACTCACATAAAAACTAAAGGAACGACCAAGTGACCGGAGTGTTAGTATCAGCAAGTCATATATGACTTGTGATCGCTACAAAAAAGCTCTAAGTGATGAATAGGAGGCATAAACATAGAAATTACATGAGGGTCACTATATATTACCCAATCTATTAGGAATATATTGACTCATAATAGAGTCTCATATTTTAGAGATTAAAATAATAAATCAAAACTACATAAATCATAATAACTATGTCAAGATTAATATTATAAGTACACGTAATGGACTAGAAAATTTATTTATTAATATTCAGAACTTAAATAAATATATCTATTTGGTTTGTTCAATACAAACGAAATGTTCTAGCTCAAGAAGTTCGAATTTAGCCATTCTCATAATTAAGATCAAATTAACTTAATCTTGTGCTACCATCATCAAGATGTATTTTCAACTTCAGCTTTGATTGTGAACATTAAATTTGTAATTTCTAAAAATGGACAATTTTAATTTTCTGTGTATGAGTTAATAACTCCATACACAATATCATCTATATACAAGTAATAGCCAAACATATAAACAAAATGATCTGTTTAACTAAAGACTTTATATTATCTAAATAAATAAAATAAAAAGTTTTTACAAAAGATTTAATAAAATACTATAACTCAACCACATGGTTTATGATATATCCCAATACTTTAATTTCAACATTGACGCTCTGCACCTACAGGTCTTCCTTTGAATATATAAAACATGTCTCTATGCTCCATAAATCACCTCATACCCTCTATCTGAATTTTATTCGAAGGTGCATTTCATAGACTTAGTTATGTTATCTTGTAGAACTTTCATTTCTATTGGAGAAATGTCATAGTTTCAAGTATTGCAAGACTCTCTCATTTGTCTTATTTTTTTTATCACTTTCACCCTATTTTTTTCAAGCATTGTAATTATAATTTTGATGTTAATATCCATGTTATGAAACATCCAGCCATATTATTGTCTACAATGTCACATTTTGTGGTAAAATTGAAGTAAATATTGCTCTATCTTTCTAGATTATAATAGAATAAATCATCAAATATCTTATTCTCCAACCTTCTCATAAAACTAATGTTATCCTTTAACTCGGACTCTAAGGTAGACCTTGCATACCTTCAGAAATAATTCTTTCTCTCAATACCTCTCTATTTCTTTGACTAGTTAGCAAGAATGTGTCAGCACACATTCTATATTCAACATTTGAAAAATGAGTAGTTATGAAATGTTCAAAACCCTATAAAAATTAATAAATACTAGATAATAAATATTAAAGGCCTCAAAGAAACTAAGAAACTAAGATTGTCATAAATAAATATTCAAAACCTGGAAAAAAATCAACAAATCAATAGATATTCTAACTTTTTACATATATATTATGATTGTCATGTCTGTTCCATCTCCCGCTGAAGATTTTCCTTTAAAAGCTTGAAAAACCAAACCCAAGTATACTTATTCTATCTGATAGCATTTCATTGTTGCCATGTTTACAAACAGCAATCAATAATTGACTTTTAGATACTCCTTTTAAAAAAAACCATTTAGACCAATGCACTTCCTACAAGCAGCCAAGTAGGCCTTTTTCATTACATCAAAACATATGTAGAAGCTTTGAGACATTTTTCTATCATTTTCAGATGTTTCCTCATGAAGCTTGACTAAACATGTACAACCTAGATTAGTTCTTAACAACTCATCTTTATAGTCTAAAATTCTCCCAAACTCAAGAATATAGTCACCCATTAGTTCCTATAATTACTTTATTTCTTGCTCTCTTACACACTATTCATTCAACATATAAATTCAATTATTTTAAATTATCTCTTGAAATTAAGAAATTCTAATGTTGGGTTGTTTCTTTATTCGCTCACTATTGTGACTGGACAAGAACTTGCTACTAAAAGCTCTTATTAGTAGGTCATATTTGTGAACTGGATTGTAGATATTTACAAACAAAAATATTTATCCTAGAACCAAAGCTAGAAAATAAAAGTCAAAGACAACCAATTGTACACATAACCCTTACCATTGTTGCTTCATTAATATCTGTTTCAATAACAACATATTTATCAACAATATATTTGGTAATAGCAGCTCTAAATTTATTAACACTTTCATATATAACACTCAACTTTCACACTATTTTCTGACAAGTTGCATCATGTACAACTCTTTTCAACATCATCACTATAATCACCTAGATCTGTTTCAAAAATGATAGTCTCATATGAAGGATGTTAAGGCTCATCACCAGCTAACATGCCTTCTGAGGTGTTTTTATTACCACATGTAGATTCATCATACCTAACATCTGGCCCTTTTTTATGTTTCTAACTTTTCATAACCAGGCAATGAAGCTCGTTCTCCCAGTTCTTTTCTTTCGCCTCCTAATGACTCTCATTCTAACATAGTAACTGGGAGTGGATGACCAAAGGGGTAAATAAATACATTTCTAAGTAGTATAGGTGTGTAATAGATCGCCCTAATACTTTAAGCATATAAATGACTTTTTAATACAACTTTAAAGCTAAATTTATGTCTTTTCTCCTACCCTAATTAACAACTACCCAAGATAGTGCTGCAATAATGTTGTAATCGCACTTTAGTTCTAAGTTGTTAATCTTATATTCTTTTTTTTCCTTTAAAAAAACACGCACATGGTATATGAGTGATCCGTTAATCATTGTAGAATTGTATATAATTTTATTTGTTGATTATGATTAAAGATAAATCAATTGTAAATTTAGAAATTTATACTTTAAATTACTAAATTGTAGTACTAAGGAAAAAAATATTATGAAGAAATATTTATTAATATTTATGATTAACGTTGAATCTATATTCAATGAAAATGTTTTTTAAAATGTACATCCTAATAGGTATTGAGTGATTTTATTTTATTTTTTTGAAACATTCTCGTGATTAGATTTAGTATTACTGAAATAACTGTTTTTTGTATTTGTGATTAAAATTGGTGAAGTAATTTTACCAATTACTATGATATTAATTCTTGTTTTGGAAAATTATATTGTAAGAAAAAATTTATGGGTTATTCAAGGTATAGTTCTAAATGGTTCATTATCAATCAATATTTTATTTAAAATATCTATTTTTCAAAAATTACATCGTATTTTCTCTTGCAAAACATCCATTGTATTTGTATAGATGGTGCACTAGTCATTGAAGAATCAGATATAATTCTATTTACTTGATTATATTTAAAGAAAAATATAATTTTTTAAATCTACCCTTAATTATAATTTTACTAAATTTATATTGCTAATTAAGTTGTGAGTAAATAAATTATTTTATTTTTTTTGTAAAGATATCATTTGGTACGTGCTTTGGAAAAAAATTGGATTTTAGGAGGTATCATTGGTATGTGCTCTGGACAAAAATGGGTTTTAGGGAGGGATGGGGTGGTGGGTTAGGTGGGTGGGGTAATGTATTGATTGAACACATAATTTATAGTGTATAGCAGTGTTTTCAAAAACGTCTGTGGGGTGTGAGTCTCGGGGCGAGTTTCGGGGCGAGGCATATCAAAAACACTCTGAGGCGTAAATTAAAAATGTTGATTCATAAAGCATAAGTCCTAAAATTTGAGGCGTAAGCCTTGAATATAAAAACGTAAGTTCTGAATGTAAAAACGTACGCCTGGGGCGTTTTAAAATTTTTTTTTGCTTTAAATTTTTATTATTAGTGTAATGATATTTCTCAAATAATAATTATAATACTTTGTTCTTTGTTATTGATTATTAATATTTATCTCAAATAAAAATCATAAATCATTGAGAGATATTTTTGTTTATTTTATTAGTAATAAAACTAAAAATTAAATATACATGAGATTACGCCCCATAAATTCATGGACTTACGCCCTATGTCTCGAGACTTACGCCTCACCTCACACGGTATAAAATGTCTCACCTCACACTCTCACCTTTTAAAATACTGGTGCATAATAATAAAAAAATATTAATGTATAAAAATATGACTACATAATTGTTTCTTAACTTTAGTGTATAACATTTTTTAACTTAACTGAAACATATTTGTTTTATAAACTTAATTTTCTTTTTTTTTAAAATCAATGAACCGTATAAAAAGGAGATAGTGCTGAAAATAAGCCGAAATTTATTATAAGGATATAGTAGACTTTTTATAAATGGTTATTTTTGGGCTATATTTTTGTTGTAATTTAGCGCTACTCCTTTGTAATTTAAACTATATCAATATCATCTATTTTTTTATTTTTAATTATCTTCCTTAGAATCTATATTTACGGATATCATAAATGTAGATGAAATATCCTTTGACAAGGGTAAAAATTTCACCAAATTTTATAGGGGCGTATGCGCACACATCAAACTCCTAAGTAAAAAAGTTTGAAATTCATGATTTTCAAATTTTATAATAACTTTTTTAGAGAATCAATGAATGCAAATAGAACTTATAAGGATTCGTCTAATACATAGGATGAAATTATTTTATATCATCTAAATAAAATAATTTTTAAATTAACTAATACTTCATATCAAATGTGAAATAAAAATTAAATGTGAAATTATTATTCTTATCGTACAACTTTTGGAGGGTGAATAAACTTGTGTTTGATGGTGTGATGTGGATCCATTTTATGAATTGACAAGACCTGAGTTGGCTGAAGAGCGACCATCATGCATACCTTAGAATTTAGAGAAACTGTAACTATCTTATACCCCATCACAACTTTCATGCCTACTTCCAACTTCTTCATCCCTTGGGATCATGCCTATTACAGGAGATGTTAAATGGACGGATTGAAATAAAATTAAAGATATTTAAATAGAAATCGAGTTAGCTAGGTCTGATCAATTCAAGTTTACGTTGTGTTTCAATGGATTGGGCTTAAACAAACACAAAAATAGATTGTATCATGATCCGTCCAATTTGAACGATTGAATCTGAATAATTTTAATATATTATTATTTAACTTTTATTATCATAATTTGAATTTCAATTAAAAATATTGATACATTTGTAATATTTTTTATACCCGATATACATTACAGAATAACTAAAAAGAAATTAATTCAACAAGTTTTAATTTAAAAGAGACACCCACCTTCATCTTCTTCGCTTCATTTTACAAAACCTCTTGTTCTTCCTTTTGGTTCAACTAATTTTTTTTTCTTCATTTTGCTCAAAGAACAAACTGAATCTGAGGAACCTTTAGGCCCGTTTGGCCATAGATTTTTTAAATAATATTTGAAAAAAGAATTGACGAATAGTGTTTGTCTATATATTTTGTCATTATTTGGTAAATATTTCTTACAAATATTTCAAATTTCCAAATACTAGTTTTTTCTAGTATTTGAGCCAAATCTCATTATTTGGGATATTCTGAAAATAGAAATTTTACACCAAAGTTTTATTTTTTACAAAAGCATCCTCTATAGTAGTTGTTTGTGTTGTATTTACATAACTTTTTACGTAAACACTAAAGTAGTGATGAAATATTTAGTGAATATGAAAGTGATGACATGATTGTTGATGAAATGATGAACAATCGGGTCGTCATGTGTTTTGTCTACTTTGAAATGATACTTGTTGCACTCACTCCAAACTAGCACGCACATTGTTATTTGTTGCAATAAAGATCCAATTGACTTGTAATACAAACTAACGGTTATTTTTATAACTTATGGGTATAAATCATATTTTTCTAAGAAAGTGGAATATATTTCCCAAACACATGATCAACTTTTTTTTACAGATTAATAGTAATACAGGCAGGCAGATTTTCAAGTGAAGAATAGAAGCAGATGTTGTCATCTAGGTCCTGAAAGCTCCATTGCTTCGACTACTAGTGATGATTCTTGTATATAATCAGAATATCTTTTTGGAGATGTTGTGTACCTAGGAGTAGGAGTCTCTACTTTTTGTGAAGCCTCCCATTTTTCAGCTAATCCATCTCCTTCCAACATCCTTAATACCTCCGACATCTTTGGCCTATAAGTTGGGACAAATTGGGTACACAGAAGTGCAACTTGAACCATCTCTTCAAGTTCAATCCCATCAAAGTTGTTCTTCAAATCTTTGTCCACCATAAGGTTCAGCTTTTTCTCTACATGAAGTTTCTTTACCCAATCAAGCATAACACCTTTCTTGTTCCCCCCTCGTCCAAACTCCACAGCCTTCTGACCTGTAATTAGCTCAAGAAGCAAGATACCAAAACCAAACACATCAGTCTTTTCAGACGATTGACCCGTTGAAAGATATTCTGGAGCAATGTGACCAACTGTGCCCCTCACAGCAGTCGTTACATGAGAATCTCGGTGATCTAAGAGCTTTGCTAACCCAAAATCTCCAACAACTGCTTCAAATTCCTCATCCAACAGAATGTTGGCTGCTTTCACATCACGATGGATAATTTTGGGGTCACATTGTTCATGCAAATATACTAGCCCTCTTGCTGTACCTACTGCTATTCCTTTCCGCCTTGACCAGTCCAAAACTGGCCTGCCATGGATATGATCTGCAAATTTAGCAACCACAAAAGACATGGTTAATACAAGGCAATATTCGCCTGACTGCATCACTGTGATGCCCGACCATATACTTCAAGAAGAAGAAATATGATAAGGGACACAAAATAGGATGGGTGGGTCAAACATTAAAAGCTTGTACTATTAAAATAAAGGATAGTATCAGCTATATTGGTGGCAAATGGGTGCATTGGACCGGATTTGGGTGGATTGACTTAAAAATAGATAGCAAGTTGCTCGAGCAGTGGGTTGAAGCTTGGATCTTGTGCTAGTAGTTACTGGCTGTCTTCAAAGCAGGCCCAAACACGTCTCTTATTGAAATAGAAGAATTCGTGAACTAACCTGCTGAAAGGCCTGATATCTATTATTGAAGTAAGATAATTCGTTCTATTGAAGCATAACATAAAAAGCTCGGGATGCATATGTTCTTTTCAGGGTTAAAGGAAGATAGATTGGAATCCATCCACATAAATATGGGTAAAATATGGACTACGTGAATGGTTCAAATCCACTTTAATCTCCTTAAGCCATAAATTATGACAAGTCCCATAATGCTTTTTAGAAGCAAATTGTTGTATAAGATCAATAAACTTCTTTCTTTTTTCAAAAGCTTTATCATGTGCAATGGTGAAGTTTTGATTTCAATTTACTTTCTTCCTTCAATATTCCAAATAGCATAAAACTGAGAGAATGAGAAGAGGATAACCTCTCTAAAATTAACAAGTTTTAACTTGGATAGAGAAAGCAAATATTATCAAGTCCTAGCTTAAGGGAAAAGAATCCAATTTTTGTTTGTTGGTATTCAAGCCCTAGTGACACTCTGATATCGGAGAAAGGAAACTGATTTACACTTTACAGTGTATGGAATTAAAGATCAGCTAAGCTCATCTACCTTTAAGAAGTCCCACATAGGTTGAGGGAATGGGTTGTGGTCTTTGAGCAATACTTGCCTCATGAGCTAACTTTTAAGTTTGAATTAGATCCAATGTCCATTTCTTCACAAGATTCGTTCTTGTAAAGATAATACGTTAGTCTGTTACGCCTCACTTTCTGTAATAGAAAATTGTGCAGCTTTAAGAGAGTATGTTCTAGTTAACTTCCCATAATGAGTTAGAGAGGTGTGACCAGGAACCTAAAAATGTAAAAGAAAGGTAACCAGAGATGCAATTAGTTAACAAACACCTTCCTAAAAGGTCGAACTTCACAAAACATATATGTTGGAGGAATGATCTGAAGCTAGGAGGCATAGCAATTATTACTAACAAAACATGCAGGGCAAAGAGGCTGACCTTTTAATCGTGCTGCTACACTTCCATTTGGCATATAGGGGTAAACAAGAAGCCGTTCACTTTCAGTTGAACAAAAACCCCAAAGACGGAGAAGATTTCGATGGACAGCCAAACTAATCAACTCAACTTCTGTCTGAAATTGGATTTCACCACCAACAGCATTGTAGTCCTTTAATCTTTTGACAGCCACGACAGTTCCATTATTTAAGCGGCCCTTGTACACAACTCCAAATCCTCCGCTACCCAAAATGTTTTTTGAGCTGAAATGATCAGTTGCAGTTCGCAGTTCCTTAAAGACATACCTTTTCAAGTGACCCAAGCATACCTCTGGATCATATTGTTCTGCATTTGAGAAATCATTGCTCAGATACAGCTGTAGAAATAGCAGGTGACAGACAGACAGACGAAAAATACTAATGCTCAAGGAAAGGGATGATAAAGAATGAGTAGTGACAAGTCCCCAAAATTTGTCCACAATATGCATACGAAGCAACTACCCTATAAGTTTATCAGGGAAAACATCCTCTCAATGGGAGGGGGAGCAAATAACAATTGATTCACATTTCACCTGACAAGGTTGGTCAGGATATGAATTAAGCTGGTCTAAAGCAGGGAAGTTATCTTGTCCAAGATGTGGATTATAGCAGTTTACTCGACATATTCTCGATGTAGATGTAGAACTGCTGTTAATTATCTACTACTTCTAAATTTTGGTCCTTCATAATACTAAACTACTAGATTTACAATCACATGTCAATGTAAACCTTTTCTATGTCAGATTAACTGA
This sequence comes from Solanum sitiens, assembly GCA_016801875.1. Lineage (NCBI taxonomy): Eukaryota > Viridiplantae > Streptophyta > Magnoliopsida > Solanales > Solanaceae > Solanum > Solanum sitiens. Next base: position 35,758 of record JABWTJ010000486.1, on the reverse strand, counting down.
AAGATGTATATTAAGAAGCTAAGATAACCAATTTAACCACAAGCCACCAAACTCTGAAACACACCCTTACTTGAAAAAAATAATCGAATAATGACAAATCTACAGAGTTTAATACATTCGAGAAGATATGTAATATTCCAAATGAATCAGAAATAGAAAAACTAAAAAGCATAGACATTGAATTATCTTAAATGGATAAAAAGCAAAAGAAAATCAGCTAACCATTGACATCAAAGAAGATCTGCTGATTATGTCGGTAGCGCCACCAAAGAACCAGTGATATGACTACTATAACCAAGAAAGCAGCACCAAAACTTGCTCCAAAAGCAACAGCCACATGATGGTTTTTACTTCCTGCCCTTTGATCTATGAAATTGAAGAAAACAGACCATACAAGTTTAACAATAGAGATAGCAGAACCGCCTGTGTCTTTTACTATTTTCCACTTTTAAATGAAAGGAACGGAAGGTGAATGAAAGTGAGTGATGTTATGCAGACCTCCTAAACTATCTGGTGGGAAGGACAGCGGTTCTGGATAGACTGCTGAACAATTGTTCCGCAAACTTTGGCCACAAATCAAAGGATTTCCAACAACTCTGAAAATCATGATGAGAAACTTAAATTCAATATAATAAGGTTTAGTGATCTATCAAATATCTTCCTATAAAAGAGATATCAAAAATAAATACTTCCCATTATCCTAGAAGCACTATAGTAACTACATAATTATTGTTAATGAAAGGTATATACACAGAGGCATGAACGAGTCAATTTCAATAATATTGAGTATTACTTCTTCAACTGCATAAATTTATGTATTGAAAGAAGAAAAGGTGACTCACTTGAAAGCTCTTGCAGATATTTTGGGCAATGTACCACTTAGATTATTAAAAGAAACATCCCTACAATCAAGATCAGCTAAATCAGTAAAATGTACGAGGAAGAAACAGAACATTAGAGTAATTTAGACTGGTCTTTCAAGGATAAGCATAACAAATATCGAGGGTATGGAGACGTACACGAGAGCGAGGCCTCCAATGTTTGAGAGAGATTGAGGAATGGTTCCTGTGAGGCTATTGTTGTTTAATCGTCTGTCTTGCTCAACAGCGAAGATACACAATAAGATTCAAGTTCAGTTTGATAAGAAACAGTGAAAAATAAGAAAAATTCCTGAACTCACAAATAATTCAAATTATTGAGATCTCCGAAAGAAGCAGGTATTTCACCATCAAACTTGTTGTTGGAGAGATCAAGTGTCTGAAGACTTTCTAAATTACCAACCACATCAGGAATAGGACCATAAATAGCATTGTTTTGCAGCAATCTACATGAAATTGGGAATAGTATTATTTAGATTCACATATAATCAAATGGAGTAGTAAGAGAAACATACAGTGAAGAACTTACATAGATTCCAATTTAGTGAGGTTTCCAATTCCAGGTGACAAGGTTCCAGATAAACTTTGACTAGGTAGTCCACTGATGAAGGGAAATAAAGAGTTTACTTTAGGTCTTATGATTATGTAGAGTGAGAATTACTGAAGCTCAACTACTTACAGAGAAGAAACATAACCATCATGTGAACATGTAACCATTCTCCAACTGCAAGGGTCAACAGAAGTGACATCCCAATTCTCAAGAACATTGTAAGGATCATGTAAGGCCTTCTTAATTTCAATCAAAGCAACAACTGCATATAATTATGTACAGGTGAAGATGATTTTCACCACCCAAGAGAGAAAGGAAATGTAGGAAAGAAGTTTACCTTCATAGTTGATACCAGTAGGGGAAAGAGAAGCATAACAACTCTGCATCAATGTTAAGACCACATACAAGAACATACACCACTTTCTCTCCATTCTCTACTTTTCTACAATTTACCTTGTCAGAAATTGGATTACTTGCCTAACAAAACCTACCCATAAAACATTAAGACAACAAGAATACATTCTTTACATCAAAACCCACTTCTTCATCCATGCTAAAAAGAAGAGAAGAGAAAGTAGATGCTGTTTTCACTCAATAATAGCAACCACAAATCCTGCTTTTTTCAACTTCCAATATTTCTTCAAAACACCAAAGATGCTATCTTTACACAATTATGAGAAATGGGCATCCATCTATTATTAGTTATTAGAATGAATGAAAAGGGAATCTTCTTTGATAAAGAAAAGAGACTAAGGTGGTAACCTTGAGATCTGATAATATTGGAATATGAACTAATCCCAACAAATTCTATGTTTGAGCTATTTTTCTCCTTCAATGAAACTCTCCACCATATCCTTTCAAGATCAACATCCTCTCCCTCTATTATTTTATTAATTAAGTAATATATACCACCACAAAGATACAAACACAACAGAAAAAGCCAAAACATAGGCCAAAAACTCACACATACAGAGATGGGGTCAGTTTTTTAAAAAAAAGAATCCCTTTATTTTTATTAAGTATATGTGAAAAAGAAACAAATAAGCAATTGGGTTTTACAAAGTTAACTTTTTATCGAGTGATTGGACTGAAGGGATTGCATTGGATTGATGAGAATTGAGAAAGAAGAAGAGCATGTCTGAAAGGAAAAAATTGTGTACTGCTCCAGTAAAAAAGCTTTTTGGCAGGTCACGTGCTTGCCTTGTCTCTGTCTTTGTTGGCTTTTGGACTTTTTCTCCTTCTTTTTCAACATTTTTTAAATCATTTTCTTCTGTTAAAGTTTTTTTTTTCAGACATACCCCACATTGCTAGCTTGCACCACATTTGTTTTCTATATGCAAAATTCTTTCCATTTACCCATGTTCAACTATTTTCATTTAAAACTAGGTAAGGTTTGAATTTTTTATTAACCTTACATATGATCATTTGATAATATTTATATTTTTGATACATATTTTATATTATTAAAAATATTTTATCTTAAGTCAAATGTTCCTTCAAAATAAATTCCAAAAAATTATAAAGAATAATTGTCCCTTAAAGAATAGACCAAAAAGTCTCGAAAAATAATACTCTCAAGTAAAACATCATGTTTATACAAAAACATAATTAACAAAATTCAAATTGTGGACATTCGACTCCTTTCTTATGAACCTCCATAAATCTTTTTTTTATTATAGTATGTCGTATGTTATGAACGTGTCAGGACCAATATGGGCAAAACAGTCCAACAACAAATTAAGAGACTATGTTTGGGATCCGGGTTGATAAATACGACTTGGGAGAGCAAATTGAACTTATGCAACTTGTTGAGAAAATTATCTAGTCCTCTCATCCCCTTTCTATGAGTTCTTCTTCTCACCGCTTTCTTCTACTTGTGTTCTTCAATTTCCATTTAGTTCTTAAATTCCTTTGTAATTTCAATTACGAGTTAATGAAATAGACTTGTCGATTATTTGAATTTGAATGAGTTGGTCTTGTTATTAGGTTTGTTGCATTGGTGCTGTCATTGCTTGTACTCCATTGTTGAAGACTACCTCAAAATTTCTTGTCATTCCCCCACTACAATTGTGTTGGATCACTTCAGCGGTGTTTCCGACCCAACCGTATGGATTTATCAGGCAGAGCGCTACTTCAATTTTAATGGCTTTTCTAAGGATATGTGGCTTTCTCTTCCTTACCTGTATTTTGACGGGGAAGACCTCGTCTGGTTTAATTGGTTGTATCGCAATAAGCAATTCTATTACCGGAAGCATTTCACTGATAAATTGGCATGCCAGTACCTCCAACAAATTGTTACATAACTTGAATTTTCTTATGTAACTGATCTATTGCTATGAATGTGAATTTATCTCGTATGCACCGTCGCCTGGATAACATTCAAACTACTCTATCGACTTGCTCCCAAAAGTCTTTTGACGCTCAAGCACAAGTATGAGATAGAGGAGGTCGTTGAACATGATATTGTTTCTGCTTTGGACAAGGACAACTCCAACCCTATAGAGAATTCAGAGGTCGCTCATACAATGTCAGAATCTCATGTGGCCAATTCGATGGTACTTCCGCAACGGTTAAATTCAAGGGGTAGTTCTTCAACCTCTATGAGTTCTTCTTCTCAGCCCTTTAACTACTTGTGTTCTTCAATTTTCATTTAGTTCTTAAATTCCTTTTTAATTTCAATTACGAGTTAGTGAAATAGACTTATCAATTGTTTGAATTTGATTTGAGTTGGTCTTGTTATTTTGTTTGTTACATCGTATCATGTATATGTCAAAAATGACCCTACAATTGTTAATATCATAATGGTTTTTCAGTGTTGTCTCAGAATAGTCATTACTATTGCTTAGGTTTCACATCACCGGTCTCAACTTATTTGGGATTGAACCATTGTTATTGTTATTGTTATAGTATGCAGTTACAAAGAATTAATGCAATGATGAACCATACAGGAGTCAGAAACCTAAATAAGCCACAAAAATATAAAAATGACCAAAATAAGCCACTATTTTAGTTAGTAACTAAAATAAACTTAGTGGAAGAAAAAATTCCACTTTATCTAATTTTCTAAACATTTTCCGTTAGTGTCATAACGTATATTTTTAACGTATAACGGAACTTTTTCTTACACTTTATAAAGTGGACTTTTTCTTCCACTTTATAAAGTGGAAGAAAATCTTACACTTTATAGAAAATACTTTACCTTTTCACCTTCTCCTTCTCTCTGTCACTTTCATGGCTTCCTAAGCTTGTTTTACACTTTGAAGATTAACATTGATGGTCCCAATCCGACAACTGAAGCGGCCCCACACTAAATAAATCAAAATTTCGGAGTAGCACAACCCGGCAACATAACAATCCGTCCCTACAAATTATATAAATTAGGTATTTCTTTAACATCTCATATTTTCTTTTCTTAGAATGTGTTTCATTTATCTCATCTTGTGTCTAGTATAGTATCATTTTGCCTAGTGGTTCTGATTCACGGAGTAAATTATAACTTACATGTTCTTAAATTATTTTGATTTTATTTTACAATGGAATAGTAAAAATATTGGGAAAAAAAGAGCTGATTTAGCATTCCTCCGTATTCCTAATTTAGATTTCATTTCTGCTTGTTAGTGGGATAATTATTGAAGTTCATAAGAGGACTAGTTCCTCAATCTCTATGTTGTATTAAATTTGAAAATAAATTATGAAAGAAATATTCCTATGGTCCAACTTTGGACCTTACGTTAAAAAGGAGATTGGAATTTTGAATAGTATAGTAAAGTTGAATTTTTTGAATTTTGTGAGAGTTCTTTAAGATACCCATTAGCTTTGACAAAATGATATTAAACATTTTTGAGAATGATATTAAACCACAAAGTTATAGTCTAATTTCTTTTTATCTTATTATTTAACTACAATAGAATGAATCAAAATATAATGATGTAAACACCTAAAGCTAATCTGGCAAAGTAAAAAAAAACAAAAAAAACTAAGGATGTGTTGGGAGCTCTGTACAATCTGGCAGAGTAAAAAAAAAACAATATCACATACTAGACATATAGGGAGTCTAGCAGCTAATTTAGTGTAGATTCTTTTTTGTGTGTGTTATAAACAATTCCTTTCACAAAATATAATTACCAGCATATTCCCAAGTAAATATCCCAATGGCCTTTCTTTCCAGTGATTGTTTACTTGTTCAAATGCTACTTCGCCAACACTGTTCGGGTGATTGATTACTATTTCTGTGATTTTGTTTTAGTAATTTCTTTTGGAGTTAGCAGACTCAAGTTATTTCACCAACTTGAGCTGAAAGTCGATAGAGTTATATCGTTATTCTTTGTTAGATTTTGATTAATAGTAGGAAGCATTCTTCATGATTATGTCATAGTTAATAACTAAGAATTTTAAACATTATTTAGTTAAAATATTCTCGATCATCATATATGTTCTCACTACTTACTCAATTAGTATTTTTTTTTTCTTTTACTCCCCTTCACAATTCAAAATCTAAAACCTCGTTGAGGAACCTCGACAAATAATAAGAGGTACAATATAGAATTTCACTTTTACCGCAGAGGTCCAACAAAGCTATAGAAGTAAATAAAAAGCAGAACTGTCTAGGCATTAATATGTCAAAATATAATTATATTATACGAATTAATATAATTTTTCTTACAGTATATAATGGAGCGTGTTGTGAATCCTGGACCGATTGATCGTACACTTCTTCTCTCTCAGCATGAGCATAAATCATAATTGTTATGGAAAGGTGAGATACCATTTAGTAGCCTTATGAGGACGGTGCGCATGAATGATGCCTGGAATTTATTTCGTTTGCACCGACCTCATGAACGTATTGAGGAGATCTTACGTAGGTCCGGACTGTATGATGTAGTTTGTGTGGGCAGGATGCAGTATGATCGTGCCCTTGTTACAGCTATGGTTGAGCGTTGAAGGCAGAGACTCATTGCTTCCACTTACCTTTTGGTGAGGTCACGATTACATTGCAGGATGTGCAGGTCTTGTTTGGTTTGCGCATTGATGGTGATGCTGTGTACATTCAGGATGCTACACGGAGGATTCGTCCATGGCGTACTTTATTAGAGACACTCACAGGATGCACCATAGCACCTACTGATATGGATGGTGCGAGTCGGGTGAGGATACATAGCATTACCGGCTACTTGCGAGATCAGTTACAAGTAGATCCGATAAGAGATGCTACTCCAGTGGAACGAGTGGAGAGGATTGCTAGACTTTACATGCTTGTTATATTAGGGGGCATCTTATTTCCGAACACTTCAGGGAACCTTATTAGTTTACAATACTTGGCGTTCCTAGATCCTATCCACGATGTAGGTAAGTACAGTTGGGGCAGTGCAGTGCTAGCCTACTTGTACCGTGCACTTTGTCGGGCATCTATCGGTAATGTGGTTGACATTTGCGGATTTATTCCTCTCCTTCAGGTAACTTTACTTAAGTTTTAAAATACATTCAAATGTAAAAATCTTTAACATTACACCGTACAAGAATATATTTTCTATATTCAATTTTTTAAAATATTTAAATTACATACAAATAGTTTATTTTCTTTGCCTGCTTCTTTCGGCAGAAACCTGCATTGATAAAGCACACAATGTTATTATATTAGAAAACCTACATAGTTTTAAAAAAAGGGTCCAACCAAAGGTTGAAACTTACTTTATAATAAATATGAATAATTATTATAAAACCTACATAGTTTTAAAAAAGATTCACATACATTTTCCTACAGCTATAAACATATATATATGTAATTATCTATTTTTTTTTTGTTAATGATGATAATTTAATTATTTTGTTTGTCACATCAAGATTTGGTGTTGGGAGAGGATCTTGCATGTACAGCCATCAGCTCCTCCTCAGCATGATGGTGACATATTACTTCCATATGCTAGGCGTTAGACGCGTGGAATTGATAGGGATACTGAGTCACATCATGTTCTTATCCCGATTAGAGACCAACTAGACCGCATGACGGAGGATCAGGTACATCAAATAATTTTTGCAACTCTACTAAAACAATTAGAAAATATAAATTACATATAAAAGTAAATCAATAATAATTTTATTTGTATACTAATCAGTTAATGTTGATTTTATTTAATTGTTATATTTTAAAAATAGTTTCGATGGACACCGTACAATGAGATTTTGCATACACTGCCTTATTGTTGTATGGTCGATGAGCCTCTATGGATGGCATGTGTCCCTATGTTTTGCCTAGAGATTGTTGAAGTGCACGCTCCTGATAGAGTAATGCGTCAGTTTGGTCATTCCCAGCATGTACCTGTGATTCCTAGTTGGGGAACCAACCACCACGTGCATGATCAGCGTAGAAGACTTGGACCAGAGGTTCTTGAAATGATGGATAAATATTTTTGTGATTGGGGTAATCGACATCAGAGTTTAGCGGTTGAGGTAAATGATGGTACTAGCGGGGCAGGGTATAGATTATGGTACATGCGGCATGGAATATTGCTTATAGGTAGGCCTGCATTAGAGGTTGATGTATCGTCAGGCTTTGTTCATTCCGCTGGTACTAGTATTGCAATGTCCAGAGGACTATTTAAGTTGTATAGTCTTGCATTACAGTGGCAGAGAGACACAACCTCAGTTTCACATGGTGAAGAGGTATCTCAAATTGTTAGGGATACATTGCTTGAGGCCGGAATACAATTTAGAGAGCCATTTTTTGAGGGAGATCCTTTATTTGAACATGTGCGTGCAAGAGGACCCAGACGTGGACGGAGGGGGCATAGAGGTAGAGCTCGAGGGCGCGCTCTAGGACGTGGCGCTGGTGGTATGCCTATTCCTCCAGACATAGAGGCAGAGGTGAGAGTAGAGGCTGATGATTTGCATGTTCATCAGTTTGGCACGTCAGACATCATGAATTTATTACATATGTCATTTGATCCTTATTCAAGATCGACTCGAGATGTGGAAGAAATCGGATGTATGAGCTATGAATCAATAATAGATGTTGAAGATTATATACCTGATATGGCGGTAAGCATTAATAATTAATTATAAACTTAAAACATTACTAACTTATATAAATATTTCAAAATAAATAAATAAAACTATTTATATATTTTTGTAGGGCACATCAGGTACTGTCCATTGTGACACCGAAGATACTACTATTTATAGCACTCAAGATTTTATTGAAGGATTGCTTGATGATCCGATTGAGTCGCAGGTTCGTGTTATTTATCTATTTAATACAGTTATTTCCTTTAATTACTGAATGAGGGGTCTTTTATTTTTCTTTTGTTTTAGCTATCGAGAATTCGAGATGCTTGACCAAACAGTCTATAAATAAGGCGATAGAATCTCAATTTTGAGATCCCATAAATAAGGCGATAGAATCTCAAACTTTGGTGTTGAAACTGTCACGACCCGAAAGCACCCCCTAAAAGTTAGGGAAACCTTCGAATCATGACCGGGCGTACTTGACCCCTTTGGGGTCTCGTACAAGCCCTCTAACTAGCATTCCTAACATAAAGCATGAAAAGTAGTGCGGAATTAAAAATTTTCACGATAATAATAATAAAAGGAGTCTTTTCATAAATACTAGGAAATCTTATCGTCACAAGCCAACTTAAACACACAACTTGGAATCTTAGGGACACGACCCTTTACAATAAAAGTAAATACATTTTTAAGTCTTATTTAAGAAACTAAGAAACATAAAACTATGTCCGCGAATATATGAGGACATACCCAATTCTTGAGAGATAGAATTCCCAAGCTTCAACTCCGATCCTCCAAAAGGCTTCCAACCTATACTCATAAGGTATATAAAAGTATGGGGTTAGTACAACAATGTACTAAGTATGGCATATGCAAAAACATAGAAAAAGGGACATTTTAGTAAAAATAACTTTTAATGCAATCTAAAGCAATATTCATGAATCTAGAAACAAACCAACATAAGAATCGACAATCAACACTTTATGGCAACTTTACCAAAACTTAGAGTAATCAAAAGGAACATTTCAATGAACTTACTAAACTTACAATGACAATTGAATAAAGCATCACAGTGAATATATTGAATTCTTACAATGAAGACCTTACAGTGAATGGCACGGTCCAAGTCATATGAATTCTTTTTCCTTTGAAGTTGCCCTAACCCAAGGTTATCCTAAGACTCCCTAAAGTGAGCTAAGAAGGGATTTTCATTACACCTCCCTTCAAAGCACACCAAAGCGGCCCTTAAAACTACCAAATCTTACGCTTACTTCGTTGGAAATCAAATCCACGCCCTTGGCTAACATATGCAAAACACTCATGGAAATATAGGTCATACCAAGTGCAATGTGAGAGTAGCATCCCATACTCCCACTCCCACTTAGTACTAATGGATTCCATTTACTCAAGTACTCCACAATAATCCTCCATAACACTACACCATAGTACTTATTCACACGGACTTCATGAAGGTACTCTTCTCCCATAGTAGGTATAGGTCACACCAAGTGCAATGTGAGAATAGCATCCCATACTACTACTCCCACTCAATGCTCCTACTCGGTAACTAATGTGGATTGAGCACTTCACGACATACATACACAAGTTCAACAATATATAAGATAATTAGTTTCAAATCAATTCTTTGTGGGAGTTAGCTTAACCGACAAAGACCATGAGAGCTAGACATGGAATCCCGATATTAACCCCTATCGGATGAGGGATCCTTACTTGCCTAGTGTAAGGTCATGCTTCTTAGCGTTTACATGGCTTTTCCAATAGCTACACCTATGCGGGCACATAGTTAAGGGATAAGGAGATTGCTACTAAGTAACTCACTCTCTACTAACGAGGAGTACTCATCTCAAGAGGTACTTTGGATTACAACATCTCAACTCACGAAGTGCAATCCACCTCCCCTTCATATCCTCTCGGTGCTAGGCATAACTCCCCACGGATTTCTCAACATAATAGTCTATCTTAGAAAGCTCACTAGGAATGGAGAGGTTGCTACTAGACACTACATCTCAACTCACGAAGTGTGTCCACCTCAAGATTCCCCTTTTTGCTCAACTTGGCATAATACAAATCTTAAAAGAGTGTGTGTGTGTACATGTGCACACCTTGCATATAAGCATCACTTCATTATCATCAAGTTCTACACATACTTTAACCTTAATTCATCAAGTTACACACTCTACATGCTTCTCATAATCATACACTTCATTTAGACATAAACTAGGTCAAACATGCAATTCAAGCTACATCAAACACAATACAAGACCCATTTCCCATATATATTCATTTCACATATTAGACCTTCAAGATCACATACTCAAAACATACTAAGTAACATCAAGTTCATCAATTAGCACCGCGACCCATAAGGTGGACCATACCACTCAATAGCAATTCATAATAAGAAATATACCATAAGAGCAACTCATCAACAAATCAAACCATCATCACCCATAAGCAATTTATCAATATTTCACCATATTAAAGCCCTTAGGGCAGTAGCTACACCAACATGACATACACAAGAAGACCCAAGTTCATACCTTACTCAAATCATGCTCACATAACCCATTTTCAAGCCAAAAGTTGAAGTATGCATATACAAGAGTTTCATGGAGTTTTTAACATAAAAGTCATCAATTCAAACCAAGATAAATACATAAACCATTAGAACTTAAATACAAGAAGACCCATACTAGAAATCAAAGTTAGAAGAAGTTTGAGTTTAGAAACCCTTTTGAAAACCATTTTGGAAATTGACTTCTTGAATGAAAAGATATTCAAGAATGGATACCATACCTTTAAGAGAAGGAAACCCACTAATTTTGATGAAGAAACAAGTCCAAAGCAGCCTTCCTTTCCCTCCTTGAGCCTTGGCTTCAATGGTGACTTTGAGAGAGTTTTCTTTTTAGAGAGAGAGTTTGAATGTTGAAATGAGGGGGTCTTGTCTAGGTCTAGGGTTTAAAACTCATTTAAGATACCCAAAAATCCCTTAACAAACCGTCCAAACTCTTATTTAGACGTGGGGTGAATTTACAAGTTCACACCTAACTTGGCAGAAAAATCTGCGCACAGGGACAGACTTGCGACGACCTGCTTGTGACGGGGCGTCACGGGTGCAACGGCCCGTCCTGACCATCCGTTGCAAACTTCAGAGGCTTGCCAAGGGTCCCCTCTACACCCTTGAACAATTCCCCCACGACGGAACCTTGTGACGGGGCGTCACAGCCATGACTGGCCGTCGACTGCTCCGTCGCCAAGGCTGCCTGGGACAGCCTGCTTACCAGGTTTTGGGTCCTTCCTCAAGGACCCTTCGATGGTCCTTGGGGATAATTTTCCGGACGTTTCCAACACAAATATGATCATCTATAAGTTTTGCACCTCTCACACGAATTTCATCCAAAACGAACACATAAAACTTGACGAAACCCGTCTAGACGTACAAGGTCGACTCAAGGCATATCTTTCGAATGCCTTGGACGTTCTTGGTCGTTTGACCTCCAAACTTCACGAAACTTTGCGCACTGCCTAAGGACACTAAACTAACTCCGTTTAAATTAAAGTCAACTCAAGAAACAATCATGAGGCTCTAGTTCACCTTAGTTCATTTTGGGGCGTTATAGAAACATCATACATGTACACATAATTGGAAATGACTTGAATGTCTATCACCTCTAACAATACACAACTTATGTCCCCCTGAATAAGTACTTCTTTACAGTGCTTGTAAGTAACATGTTCACATCATCTGAAAATTAATTCTTTGAAGTAAACATTGTGATCACTTCATAACAGTCTTGATTTGCACTGTTTATCTTAATGCCCTTCATCCATGGGATCACTTCTGTTACAAGTTTGAGATCTTAAATCCTTCTCATCGTGCCTTGATTCATTGGATCCTGATGCCTTGGAAACAGAATCTTCTAGGGCCTCCAGAAAAGATGGAACCGTCAACTTATCTGTGCAGCAATGATGTATGAAAATTAACCAATTTTAAAACTAAAACAACACTGATAATAAGCACTATACATTACACTATATATAAGCAGAAATGAAAATTTTTGAAATGCCTTACACTATACATGTTTTTTCATTTTTGCTGTACTAATGTTACAGGGAATTTTATCATTTTTGTCATTTATTTTTGAAATATTTATAGTAGTTATTAACACTTTGATTTTATATTAAATTATGTTTTAATTATTTTTTAGATTCATACTACGGGCCCTTCATCTACCGTGGAAGAGAGCCCCACGATTATCATAAAGGATGTTGTTCCGACAGTTAATGAGGATCTCGATGTTACACAGGTTTATGTTATTTATTTATTTTTAGAATATTTTTATTAATTATTAACACTTTGATTTTATATTAAATTATGTTTTAATTATTTTTTAGATTCATACTACGGGCCCTTCATCTACCGTGGAGGAGAGCCCCACAATTATCATAGAGGATGTTGTTCCGATAGTTAATGAGGATCCCGATGTTACACAGGTTTATGTTATTATTTATTTTTGAAATATTTATATTAATTATTAACACTTTGATTTTATATAAAATTATATTTTAATTATTTTTTAGATTCATACTACGGGCCCTTCATCTACCATTATCATAGAGGATGTCGTTCCGACAGTTAATGAGGATCCCGATGTTACACATGTTTATGTTATTTATTTATTTTTGAAATATTTATATTATTTATTTTGTAGACTTTTATTTTGCATCACATTGCATATTCCTATCATTTATACTTTTATTTTTTTATTTCTACAATCTAACTTTGTATTTGCAGACCACCTTATCACCACTCTCGTCTCCAGATGTTACTTTCATTATGCCAGTGGATGATATGCCGCAAACACCCGAAAGAAAAAAACTTGTTAAAAGAATTGTAAAGAATGTGAACATAAAGGATCTTCCGGCCAAAAAGAGGAAGAGGAACAATGAAGATGAAGATGGATATACGGGACTTAGACCGCGAGATGTTTTACGGATTTCAAAAAAGGGTTGTGGAACATAATATTATTATATTTGTGTATGAATCTTTTTTTGAGGGTATATAGTAAATTATTCTAATCATATATAGTTTTATTTTGGTGTATGTATCTTTTTTTTTTGGGTGTATAGTATTATTGTTTTAGTTATATATATTATTATTATTTTGTGTACGTATTTTTTAAAAAAAAAGTGAATGAAAAAATTTAAAATTTAAACATGACTTGAGGATGATCAAAAGTTCGAATAAAAAGTTGCATAAAAATTGATACAAGAATAAATTAACACAATTAAACATCTTTGTTTAGCTACTACCACCATATGAGGCATTTCGAGTTCGTGAATGACAGTTGCGCCTATCATGGCCTATTTGTTTGCACGTTGAGCACTTGCGAGTGAGTGTACTTGCAGGAACATCCATTTCATTTTGTATACGGGTGGTTTTATTTACGCCCACTTTTCGTAAATAATTTTTATTTTCTATCATAAGAAAGGGACTATCAGGCCAATACTTTTCACCGCCGAGTGGATTGAATTGTCCAAAGTAGGCTTTTTTGTAGTTACGCACAGTGAATTCTGGTGCCATATGCTCCCATGCTTGATACCCAATTTGGTCAAATCCCTTTATTGCATGAGAACACGGAATGTGGTATGATTGCCATTTACCACATTCACATTTTCCTTGTGATGCATTTACAATGTGCTTATTACCACCACGACCATGATGCATATGTGTCTGCACCTCAAATATGTTTTCCCTTTGTTGGTGATAGTTGATCAGTGTGTGACGTTGTGACTTTTTTCGATTATCCTCAAAAATCTTGAATGGTTTAGGCATCCATTGTTGCTTTTCCTGTACTAGCTGATTAACAAATTTTGATCTTGTAACAAATCGATTCACAATTTGATTGTAAGTGAGTCTTACCATTGCAGTAACTGGCAGACCCCTTGCTGATTTGAGAAGACCATTGAATGATTCAGAACTGTTTGTTGTCAGCATGCCCCATCTCTTACCTCCATCCCTGTGCAATGTCCATTTGTCAAGATCGTTCTTCATTAGCCACACATACGCTTCCGCATTAATCTCCTTGATCATTTCCATTTTTTCCAAAAACTTTTTCTCCTGACAGTGATTTGCAGCTGCCCATAACAGGTTGTTCAAAGTGACATTTTTGAATTTTTTTTGAAAATTGGCCTTCAAATGTCTTAAACAAAAACGATGGAACCCAAATGGAGCCTGCCAATTCGGAGAATTATACACGGATGAGAGTATTCTGTGATGCCTATCTGATATCAATGTGACCCCTCTACGACCCTTGACAACGTGCAAGTGCAAATGATCCAAAAATAAAGTCCATGTCTCTATGCTTTCATTTGCAACTATTACAAATGCCAAAGGTAATATAGAGCCGTTACCATCTGTTGTAATCACAATCAACAACTTGATATCATATTTTCCATAGACATGTGTTCCATCGATCGATATAACAGGACGATAATGCACAAACCCATCAATGCATGGTTTAAAAGCCCAAAACACATAGTTGAATACATCTTCAATGACATTGACACGCCGCTCTGTTTTCCATTATACTATTGTTCCAGGATTGAAGTGTTTCAAAGCTTCCATAAACCTCGGTAACTCGGCAAAAGAACCCTCCCAAGTACCATAGATTTTTTCAAATGCCCGCTTGCGACCAAGATAGGCTTTTCTTCTACTTATCGAAATACCATATGCTTTAAGAACGGCTGTTTGACAGTCTTTGATGGGAAACCTGAAAAGTAATAATAATATTAATTATCAAATAAAAATGAATATTTTCTTATTAAATAAGAATCATCTAAGGATAAAATAGTACCTTGGCGTTCTTTCTATATCAACACGGAGGATGTTAGCAATCATCTCAACATCCAAGTTGAAATGTCCTTCGCGACATGTACCCATATCACATGTATGTTCTTCAATGTATCTTCCAACTTTCCACATGTTAGTATGTTTATCAATAAAAGAAGTCAACCTAAATCGACATCCTTGTTCTACACGCCTGCAAACAAGTCGCCATGATTTTTTTGTCGATTTAATAACAAAGTACTCCCTTGCTATCTTCAAATGTAGAAGTTTAACTGCTCTTTGCAACTGCTTCTTTGAATTGAATAACATGCCTTTTTCAATATAAATAGCACATTTCATGAAATCTTCTGGTTCATGCCAGTACGTTGTGATGTATACTCATCATATGTATCACCAAAGATATCTGAACCATCCAGGAGATGATCAAGATAAGGAATTTCATGATTACGAAACGGGCTCATGGACATTGGTCTTGGCGATCGATTGAGAGTCAAAAAATCATCATCACTAGATGATGCCTCAAATGGAACATTATCTCCTGATTCCTCAGCATTAGGAAAATCATCACTATCACTAGCTGAAGGTGAGCCGTAATTAGAAAGATCGCGATCATCGATATTCACAAGATCAATGGGTTCATCTTGTGTAATATTTTCCCTATATATGTAAAAAAGTATAAATATTTCGCTCATGCAATTAACTTACTTAAATAAAAAAAATCAAGCGTTGGACATACTGATAATCATCTGCACCAAAAGTAGGCGAGACATAAAAATTTGAGGATGTCCCAACATTTTCCGTCATTTCAAAGTGTGAGGACTGACCAAAATAATTATCTAATCCATAACTTGGTGCAATATTCCTATCTTGCTGAGGTAAACCGCTACAAAATATATTGTAATAAGAAAAATAAATCATATAAACTAATAAATAATTGACAAAATCAACAAATAATAATTGAAATATAATTATTGAGCATTACCGGTCACTTTCATTGATAGTTTCGTTTAAATCAAAATCATATCGGCCGGTAAGAATATTTTGATAATGAGTCATGTTAGGAAAATCAGTAGATTGAGTTATTGGAAATCCATCAACGATATTACGATTTTCTAATTGGGGATTGACATCGACTGATAAAGGAGAACATTGTTGACTAATCTTAGGCTCCTTCCTAACATAGATTTCAAGTATTGTTAACTTGATTTGATCTATGTAGTCATTTGGAACCCTCAAAAAGTCGGTCAACGATTCGTCATTATAGATAATCCACTCTCCAAAATTAACTTGTCCTTGTGATAAAAATGAAGTAGGGTATTTTCCGACTATAATCAAATTATAATCAGTACTGTTTATACCCATTCTTTTATAAATTGATGAAATGAATTTATGATATCGAACATTAATTGGATATTTAGCATTGTGTTTGGGAGGACAATTATAATAAACGGTATTTCCGTCATGTATAATTTCGCCATCCCAATAAATTAAAACTTTAACTTTAGGCGTAGTAGACATTTTTTTTTTGAGATTGAATGAACAAATATAGAAGATTTTATGTTGTAGGTGATATCAATTATTTTAAACGTCCTTAAATAGAGATTGAAAGTTTTTTCAGAATAAAAAAATAAAAATACATAGTGTAATATTTTTTCCGTTTTATGACATGTCAAATCAACATAATTGTATGACAACACTGAAAAAGCTTCTTCAAAACGTGAAAAATATTCCTCTTATAAAGTGTAAGAAAAAGTTTCACTTTATAAAGTGTAATAAAAAGTTCCACTTTATAAAGTGTAAGATTTTCTTCCACTTTATAAAGTGTAAGAAAAAGTTCCACTTTATAAAGTGTAAGTTTTACTTACACTTTATAAAGTGTAAGAAAAATTTTCGTTATACATTAAAAATACACGTTATGACACTAACGGAAAACGTTTGAAAAATTGGATAAAGTGAAACTTTTTCTTCCAATAAGCTTATTTTAGTTACTTACTAAAATAGTGGCTTATTTTGGTCATTTTTATATTTTTGTGGTTTATTTAGGTTTCCGACTCACCATATAGTAGGTGGCCTCTGAATTGAACAGTTCGCAACTGGATATTCTAAACCAAATTTTGATACATAACATATTAAAATCTCATTGCATAATTTTGTGAGCACTTGACTCATAAATATCCACAAATAATAATAAAGACGATCTTACTTCCTAAAAAATCAAGAAGAAAAAGACATGTTGCTTAACATATTTTTCAAAAATGATAGTCTGACGGGCTGTATCCAAGATTACAGTTCACAACTTTAATTGAAAGAATGAATCATCATTACAGCAAAAATGATTTTTAACAGCAAATAATAGCTTAATTACCGTGATGTATTTTCAGAGGCAATTAGTTTTCTCTATAAATGTCTCTAAAGTCTATATCAACGTTAAATTTAATGATAATTAATTAATATCAGTTAAGGCACTAGCGCTCTTCGTTAATGTGCATATTTATTACCGATAAAAATAATTTTTGTTATGGTGTATTTTGGACATCTGTTAGTTTCAAAAAAAACTTCATCTCTTAATATGCTCAAAAAGAAGAAACGAAGAAATATGACAAATTCGTCAACTTGCGATAAAGAAGTGGGCTAATTGTCTTTATACTAATATTCTAATGTGAGTGCAATGACATACAAAATATTTGTACCTAAGATAAAACAATTAAAATAATATACTAACTGCCGCAAGCAAGAGAGCAATATGTTTGATTCTTTAAAAAATTTCACCATTGATTTCGTATTAACTATCACATATGTTATTGTAGTGTGCTATTAAGTATGACACAACTCATAAGCAATTTTTTCAAAAAGTATATGAAGAAGTCTGTAGAAAGGAACAAAAGAGGAGATTAATTTTTAAATATCCTTGCTAGAATTTTTAACAGAGTTCAAAAAAATATCTCCAAAATAGAAAATAGAAATTGCAATAGTTACATGAATCATTATGACTTACAATAAAAGATTAAGTTGCATGAAATAAGAGGAAGAAAACTTTAAGGAATTAAATACACTTTATCAGAAGGTTAATTACTGTATTTGAATTCGACTCCCCTGTAACAAAAAAATCTTCAATTATAGTGGTAGAAATGGATGTTTTGTTTATTAAAGACAAAGTCTTATGAATTCAACAAAATATTCATGTTATATATTTAATTTTTAATTTTATATTAATAATATAACTAAAAGAGTGAAATATCATACAACTAAAAGAATGAAATATAAAAAATATATATATAAACTATCATTTTTTTAGTTCCATACCTAAATTACTAAGAATGTAAATTTCATATATAAATTATCACTCAACTATTACTAGGAATGTAAATTTCATACATAAATTATCACTCATTAGTTGAGGAACACATCTCTTATTTTACTATACTCTTTTGATAATGCGTATAATATACTCTTTATTCAAAAATAAATCTTGCCACATGGTTCCATCTTGAAAAAAAAAAAATTATTAGTGTTACTTAATAATTAAAGATTGAAGTATCATTATCTAAAAGCAATGAAAAATTAAAAATCTATTTTATTAGAATTTTCTAAATCATCATTTAAACAAAAATCTATTATGAGATCACTGTAATCTTATAGACGTGATTTATATGATCAGTATAAGAAGTATATGATATAATTCTATTTAATTGATAAAAAGGAGATTAAGTAGAAAACAGATTGCTTCTTTTTATGTTAGTTATAAAAACACTAAAAAGGTTTTTCAAAAAGAATCATGAAAATAACATGTCTAAGGCCTCATTTGTTTTTACTTAATAAAGGTCTGAATCTTAATCTTTCAGATTCAGCTTATTAAGTACGTTTGATTTTTAGGTCTGAATCTGAATCATTCAAATTCAGCCAATTAAGTTCATTTGTTTTATTTTTTTAAAAGTATCTTAATGGGTCTGAAGAGGTATGAATGAATCAGATCTGTAAGAGATTCTTAACAATATTCAGACTCATTTAATAAGTTATCAAATAATAAATCATCGCTTTTCTGCTTTGAGTGTTCGTTTTTATCTCATAACTAAAAACTTTCTTTCTCTCTTTTCTCAATCAAATATCATTTTTCCCTCTTGAACTGGTAAATTTTCATAAATTCTTTCCAAGTTTTTTTTTATATTAATAATTTTCTTGTATTGACTCTGTCAAGAACACTGTTGGTGTATTGACGTTTATCAAGGTTTTTGAATGAAAAAAATTGTACTTCCAAATCATGATTATAGAAGCTTTTAAAACTTATTTTTATCAAAAGTGATATATTTTGATAAAATGAAATTTTTATGATATTTTATTAATTTAATGTTAATTTCACATGCACATTCAGATATTGAAAACAAACAACATTAATTATTTAGTGTTCAGATTTAGAGACAACATCTTAATATTCAGATTTGTATTCAGATCAAAACACCTGAATCTTAATGCAAATTTTAATATTCAGATTGCATTCAGATTCAGACCTCTTAATCTTAATGGAAACAAATGAGGCTTTAAAGTATGAGAAATAATGAATTTATCATACTTTTGACCCAAAAAATAAAATAAAACATTTTTCAATTAAACTATTAATAAGAATGGATTTTTAGACTTATATATTAATGTCAAAACTATTTATAGATTAAATTATTAATAAATGATATTTTTATTCAATTTTAAATAATTTAAAGTCGTTTTAAATGTTTTTTTCGAAAAAATTGGTAGGATGGTCTCTTTATATAAAGAATAAGTCTTATTAATTAAATTAATTATTTGTAATTTTTATTATATTAAATTCAAAACCTATAATTTAAAATTCATTTTAAAAAAAATAATTATATAAAGATAAATTTTAAAATTTGAATGATCTATTTTGAAATTTAAAATTAGAGTGATCTATTTTAAAATAAATTTTTTTAATAAATTTAAATTGTTTATTTGAATAAAATGTGAACATAAAATTTGAGTGACTAACTAAATAATACCATGTTAATATTTATTTTCCTGAAATTTTTTTTTTCTTGATCACAATTAGAATTTAAATAGTTTATTTTAAAACTTCTCTCATTGCATTCCAACATATGAAAAAATTCTAAACCTTGAGATTAACAAAAAAAATAATAATAAAACAAATAAAATTAAAATTAAGTAAAAACAAAACTAAAAACTTATAATTTATTTGCACACTCACCAAAATCTATATATACTGTCACATTCTTTTTTCACGCACGACATATATTTTTTTTTAATTTAAGTGGCGTTATTAAATAGAAATTATTTTAATTTTTCAGAGTCAATACTTGGAATTGAGTTATGTTGTTCCAAGTCACCTTTTTGTTTAATTCCTAATCAAAAGGAAAATGACTCTTTATATGGTATGCGAACTAGAAATTCGAATAAGAAATTCTTTTGACTGAGGGGAAGGTATCAGGCATTCCTCGAGTCTCATGGTTCTATCACGGTAGCTTTTATGAACTTATACTTATTTTTACTATCTTTTGGATATTTTTTATAGGCCATGATTTGCTCGTATTTTTATTTGTTGAACTTTTACTTTGTCTCAACCTAGATGCCTAAAATGGTTTTGACATTTAGAGGGATAACTGTCTTCTTCCCATCACACTTAATAATGTTGTCTCTGAGTCTCTAATTTAAATTAATGTAGTTAGTTATATTATTTGACAAGGTACGTCACCGTATCCTTGAGTTTATTTTTTTAATGTCTCAACAAAGATGTATAAATCACATTCTTAATTGAAACAAATATTTTTAACATGCCTAAAATTCATGTAGTATTAAAGATGCTTACTCCTATTTTTTGTGAATACTAGACAACTAATCTTTTATTTAATTGTTATATTAATTGATGATATTTTAAATTAAATAACACGTATAACAAAGTATTCAGCTAATTAGAGATAGAGTAAATTCCAGTTGAACAACATAACATATTTGTGTATATATTAGGTAATGACCTATTTATTATACGTAAATTAAATAAGCAATTGATATAAACATTAAGCTATGGCAATGCTATAAAAAACAATAGCTTAGGCACGATAAAATTAAACAACAACAAAAACTCTTAGATAATGATAGGATTTTATTCATCTTTTAGGTATTTGCACTAAGAAATAACACAAAAATAACTCAAGATGTCAATATTCATTTCAATCAAATTACGAATGTAACAAAATATAAGAAAAATATCACATAGTTACATCAAATTTCATAAATAAATTAAAGATTTAAGATAAAGTTATATCTCAAATGAAGAAAATAAGTATCGCAAAATCTTGATTGAAGCTTGATTAAAACACCCACGAATCTTTGTTTGTGTGGATGTGTATTGTTTTTTGTTTTCTTTGGTTATTGATGGTTGTGTACTTGGAGTATGTGATTGCATGTTGTGGAACTTTTTTTCAGAATGTTGTGCGTGTGTGTTGCTTTTTTCTGATTTTTTTGTGCGTTTGTTTTGCTTTGTTGCTGATTTTTCCTCTCTTTCTCGTTTTTTTTTGTTATGCAGATTGTTGTTGATATAGTAGTGTATGTACGTGTAGTATGTGGGTGCAGGGCCGACTCAACAAGATTAGAGGCCTAAAGTTAAACCTTAAAATGGACCCTAATATTTTTTTAAATTCTTTTCTTTTTCAAATAAATAAAAATAATCATGTATATATTTATTTTAAAAAAAAATTTCTAGCCTTTTTAGTTGTGAAGTCATTAATTACTGTTTCTAATTAATTTATTTTAATAATTCCTTTTCAATTGATAATACAGTTAATGCATTCAATCTCAGATTGTTGATCTTAGATAAATTTTTACCAATTTTAGTTTCAAAAAACTTCTTTCGGACGAGGCAATAGTTACATGTATTGTTAACATTATTTTATAATCAATATATGCACTAGAAACATAATCAAGTCTTTTAATTTGATTGAATGTTTCCATTAAATCATTATTTATCTTGTATTATTTTTGTTGATATTAACTATAACGAGAATATATATACTTACTAATTAAGAATATCAACAATAATAAAAGTTGAAGAAAAATTATAAAATAAAGGTAGAATAATAAAAAGCTGGCTTACAAATTTGATAAGTTGATATAAATATTGAAATAGTGTTGCATTCCTTCAATATAAAGATTTGTTTGTTGTACTTCTAAGATTTTGAAGAAGACACTCAAAAGCAAAAAAAAAATTAACTTGTAAGCAACAATAAATCTTTTTTTTAGGAGAGAATTCGATATTGAGACTAAAAATAATAACGTATAGGATAAAAAATGAGTATAAGGTAAATAATAATATAAGGTCAATTTTTTAGGAGATAAATAAGGAAACGTAATTTCCCACTTAAGTAAATTATTTTCAAAAAATGTTTTATTCCCTTAGAAAAGTGGGGAAAACTAACAATTTTTTTTTATACTTCTTACATGTTTTTTTTAAAAATTTAAAAATATATATAATTTGAAGTAAATGTATAAGTTTTTTTAAAAAAATTAGAGGGCCCAAAAAATATGAAGCCTCAAGCGTGATTTTAGTGGTCTAGTGGTTAAGACGATCCTGTGTGGGTGTATAGTGGTGTAGGGGTGAGGGACTTCCGGGGTAGTGGAGGAGTAAGTGGAGGAGTAAGTGGGGGTGAGGGTAGGTTGTGGGGGGTGATGTGGGGTTGTTGGTGAGAGTAGTTAAATATTATTTTGTTCTTTAAATTAAATATAATAAATAATATAAAAATATTAGCTAATAAAAATATAAGAATAAATGTATAACTACTTTAAATTATAACTAAGAAATGCTACCTTACTATTAAATCTAAAAAAATATTTTTTTTGGTAATTTTCCATTTCTTTTTTTAAACAATAAAACTTACCTTAAAGAGTGATTTCATTCTTGTTATTTTCAAATCTTTTAAAATAAATTTAATAAAATAAAATAAAAGTAAAAATATTCATTTAAATTTTTTAAGTATTTAAACTCTAAAAATGGTGTAAAATTTTGAGTTCGGTCAAAAAATTACGTGTCTACACTTTGCCCCTCTTTGACTGAAAACACGAATTGTTTGACACAGAAGTAGACAAAGCGACAAGTTTTGACCGAACTCTTATTTGAGAAGAGCAATTTGTGCGATCGAGTCTAGGTTTCGGATATCCTACATATCTCGGGTTATAAGGGAATCAGGTCACGTGTAGTTCAAGGAGATGAGGTGTTGAGTTGGAAGTTAAGTGAGGTTCCGTCGAGGCTCCAAGTCGCGAAATCTTATCCTAAGAAAAAAACATGAAATCTAATAGTCAAAAGGAAAATAAAAGTACAAGCTCCTATCTATGCAAGTTCTCTTGAGTCTTCATTTGATTCTTGACTTTCAGATATCACCTTGATTTTTTGGTAAGTATCTTGATCTAGAATTGAATTTAATGCTTAACTTGTCACTTAGAGTAAATTTTTGGCCCTCTTCGAAATAAAAATTTTAATATGTTCTTGAATGACTCCATGTTTTCTTGATTAGAAGCTAAATAGAAAAAGATGTGACGAAGTCAGGTTGCTACATGCATTGAAGAAGCTGATTCTGGCTATCATGTGATTGATCATTCGGAAAAGAGTCGAAACTTTGTTCTTGAATTTCAAATCCATGTTTCGCTGGAAGATATTTGAAAACCATCACAAACAAAAGAAATACACACAAAAAATATTGTCCCAGTTTTCTCCAAAAATTTTTTGTGAGTTATTAGCAAATGTAGATTAAAAATAAAATAAAATAAAAATAACCTCAGACTAGAAAGTGATTATCCTAGAAGAAAAATTATCGATCTTAGACTAGGAAGTGTTTATCCTAGGAGAAAGAAACCAAATCTCGTTATGTAGGATGGTCCTACTAATGTTATTGTCCAGGAGGGTTCTCCTAATCCAAATCACATTGTTTAGGAGGATCCTACTACACTAATCCTATTATTTAGGAGGGTCTTGCTACACTGATTTACATTGTTTAGGAGAGTCGTACTACTCTAATTCCCATTGTCCAGGGGGGTCTTGCTACACTAAGTTCCATGTTTAGGAGGGTCCTGCTACACTAATTCCATTGTTTATGAGGGTCTTGCTACTCTAATTCTCATTGTTTAGGAGAGTCATGCTACTCGAATTTCCATTGTTTAGGAGGGTCATGCTACTATAATTCTCATTGTTTAGGAGGGTCCTGCTATTCTAAATCTCATTGTTTATGAGGGTCCTGCTACTTTAATTTGATTGTTTATGAGGGTCTTGCTACTCTAAATTCTCATTGTTTAGAAGTGTCCTGCTACTCTAATTCTCTTTGTTTAGGAGAGTCGTGCTACTCTAATTCTCATTGTTTAGGAGGGTCCTACTATTCTAAATCTCATTGTTTATGAGGGTCTTTCTACTCTAATTTTCATTGTTTATGAGGGTCCTGCTACTCTAAATCTCATTGTTTATGAGGGTTCTGCTACACTAATTTTCATTGTTTATGAGGGTCTTGCTACTCTAATTTCTATTGTTGAGGAGGATATTGCTACTCTAATTCTCATGGTTTAGGAGGATCCTGCTACACTAATTTTCATTGTTTTATGAGGTTCCTGCTACTCTAATTCTTATTGTTTAGGAGTGTCCTACTATGCTTATTCTCATTGTTAAGGAGGGTTCTACTACGCTAATTTCCATTGTTTAGGAGAGTCTTGCTACGCGAATTCTCATTGTTTAGGAGGGTCATGCTACTCTAGTTTCCATTGTTTAGGAGGGTCCTACTACTCTAATTCCAATTGTTTAGGAAAGTCCTGCTACACTAATTTTCATTGTTTAGGACGGTCTTGCTACACTAATCTCATTGTTTAGGAAGGTCCTGCTACTTTACTTCCCATTGTTTAGGAAGGTCTTGCTAATCTTATTCTCATTGTTTATGAGAGTCCTGCTACATTAATTCACATTGTTTAGGAGGGTCTTGCTACACTAATTTTTATTGTTTAGAAGGGTCCTGCTACACTAATTCTCATTGCTTAAGAGGGTCCTGCTACGCTAATTCTAATTGTTTAGGAGGATTTTGTTACGCATATTCCCATTACTTATGAGGGTCCTGTTACATTAATTCTCATTACTTAGGAGGGTCATGCTATTTTACTTCTCATTGTTTAGGAGGTTCCTGCTACTCTAATTCTCATTATTTAGGAGAGTCTGCTTAATAGAATGATCTAATAAAATCACCACAATATTATTTTTTTGCCCCAGTTTACACTAGAAAATTATCATTTAAGATATTAGCATAAATGAGAAATGTTTATATCAAAATAAAAATGCAAAACGTGGATGCAATTAAGACGGTTGTCTTCCAAAATGAAAGATAATAGAGTTTTTGTTTCCTAAAATGCCTCTAGGGTGTTTGTTCCCTAGTAACGAGAGTGATTTTTTTATTTCAACAAATAAAAATATGTCTAGTTTTTAAATTGAGAAATTTCAATTTTTTTAATATATCATTTTTTTTAAAGAAATGATCCAATTTCTTTCTTTGAAGGATATAAAATATTATTTGTGAGTCTGAGATCATTGTACGACTGCCTACGTATCTTGTATAGCAAGAATCATGTCAAACGTAGTTTATAAAAATCAAATTTTTTTTTAATTTTTCCTACTAAAGACATATTTTGAGAAACAAATCAGTTCATTGACAGACAATGTTTTGACTTTAGTTGGTACCAACAATTAGTATGATGCATATGAATCACCTTCGACTACTTTTAGACAAATTTGAGGTGAACTCTGAGTAATCCCTATAGTTTCAAATGGTATCTCAAACATATTTAAATACTTACAAAATGAATTTATCTTGCATATAAATTAAGGGATGAAATTATTCATATCCTTATGTTTCAAGTGCTCTCACAACAAATAAACTCCAACTTTACACATAATAGAAGTGTTCTGATCTTAGGAATTTAAGAAGTCACTCACACTAAAAAAAAATGTTCAATACATGAGAATGTGATACCATGGGCTTGAACCTCATGCAGTATCCATTAATGTGAGAACACAAAAAATGAGATCCAGTAAACTTGTCATTGACTTGTAATGTAGGCTTAGGGGAAGACAATATATTCATTTGAGATAAAGTGACTATTTCCTTCTTAAAATTTGCACAATACTCTCAATACTTTTTCATTTTCGCATATAGCATTTGTTTTCATGAAAGCTTCTCCTCACTTACTTTTTTTTTTCTATTTCCTCTCCTTTTCGTTGGAGGTTTTGTTTTCCATTCTAGCTTTTCTTTGTCAGTTTTTTTAACATATTTGATCCTTTATTTTTTTTACCCAACTTAGATTGTTGCATTGTGTAGATAATTGATAGTGCACTTAAGGAGGTAAGATCAATGAATAGTACATTTACGCACTAAAAAGGATATGTGTTAAGATGTGGTTATTCTAATAAAAAGAGTTTATGCTCAATATGGAAGTTCTATGTATAACATGTCATTTAGAAGGCTTGAAAGACACAATCGAAACAAAGAAAACATAAAATATAATCATTTCCCAAAATTAAGTGTTGTTTAAAATTTTGCGTCAACCAACATTCAGGCCAAGTTATAGATCAAAAGTCATTCCATTGAATTTTATATCTAAAACTCACCACACAATGCACATGAAACAATGAGGTCAAATTGTTTTGTGACTTAACTTTAAGTAAGATAATTTCTCAAGTATTGCATAAATATATCAAGAGATACCAAAAGATTATATTGCCAAGTAATTTAGCACTTTCTTTATTTTTTGTACCAACCAAATCAAATATTTTAGATTAATTTTGTTTCTTGAAGAAAGTCATACCTGAAACAAATTTTTATTATTATTTTATATGTATTGTAAAATAAGGAAGAGAAACACTTTTATTTGAATTAATGATTTTTATTTTTAAAAAAATATCTCCATTTTTGTGACGAGGACTTTATAGATTCTTTCTTGGTTGGATCGAACCTCAAAATAAGGTTGCCCATGTATCTTATCAAAACAAAAATCATCTCAAACGTAATTTCGAAAGATTCTAAACACAAATTATTTTTAATAAGAATTAGTTCTCTTTTTTAAAATTATTATTAATATGGATCACCGAACCCGAGGAGGGTTGCCTATATATCTTATCGATTTGAAAATCAGATGGGTAATTCGTTCAGACTGGACAGTTAATTAATTTTTTTGAAAAGTTAGAAATTAGTTGAAAATGCAATAATTTGTTTTTAAAAAATTGTATAAATTTTTTTTGAAATGAATTTTATTTTATTTTTCTTGTGATTTTGTTCATAAATTATTTTTTTGGAATTTTTATTTTTAAGAAATTAAAAGTTTTTATAACAATTTTTTTTGTGTGTGTTTTCTCTCTCTATTATAAGTAAAAATTAAATGTCAACCTTTTTTATTTCACTAATCGCTATAAAATTTGATCAATATGAAGAGACCTTCCAAATAATATTATAAATAACACAAAAATTCATATGTTGGTAAAAAAGAGAATCTGCTATCTTATGTAGGTCCGTCATTTGTCGAGTTCCACTAAGTCAAATGCAAACCATGCAAATAAGCGGAGCTTACTAGGGATAATCATGTTTGTATATCAGGTTTAATAGGCTTAAACCTAAATAGATTAGTATCTAGACTGGTTAACCCAAGTGGATAACTCGGGTCAGGAAGGGACAATTTATCGGTAGCAGCGTTATTCCAACCTCATTCTGGTTCAACCCCGCCTAACATATGTAATTAATATTCTTCACTAGATGTCAAGACACTCTAGCTTTATCTCAAGAGAAAGTAGGATGCATAATTGCATTCATGTGAATGTGTGTTAAGTGTACTCAAATATTCATAAGGTTTGTGCGACATAAAACAATTTAATATAGCTCAACAATATAAAAAGCAATAAATGAGAAGCAAGTAGCACATTAGGTTATGATACACAATATATCCAAGATAAGTAATAAAATCAAGTAAAAGTCAATATAACAAAGTTTGAATTCTTGTTATTCCCCAGCGGAGTCGCCAGAGATGTCACATCACTTTTTCACGTACGGCGTAAGGGTTTTTTCAATTTAAGTGACGTTATTAAATAGAGATTATTTTAATTTTTTAGAGTCAACACTTGAAATTGAGTTATGATGTTTCAAGTCACCTTTTTGTTTAATCCCCAATCAAAAGGAAATGACTCTTTATATGGTCTGCAAACTAGAAATTCGGGTAAGGAATTCTTTTGACTGAGGGGAAAGTATTAGGCATCCCTCAAGTCTCGTGATTTTAGCACGGTCGCTTTTATTAACTTATAATTACTTCAACTATCTTTTGGATATATTTTTATAGGTCATGATTTGCTCGTATTTTTTATTTGTTGAACTTTTACTTGGTCTCACTCTAGATGTCCAACCGCATTCTTGATCTTGACTTTTCGATGCATAATTTTCTTCTTTCCATCACACTTAAAAATGTTGTCTATGAGTCTCTACTTTAAATTAATGAAGTTAATTATATTATTGGACAAGTACGTCACCATATCCTTGAATTTATTTTTTAATGTCTCAAAAAAAATGTGTAACAACATTCTTAATTGAAACAAATATTTTTAACATGTCTAAAATTCATCTAGTATTAAAGATGCTTACTCTTATTTTTGTAAATTCTAGACAACTAACCTTTTATTTCATTATTATATTAATCGATAATATTTTTAATTAAATAGCCCTCATAACAAAGAATTCAACTAATCTGAAATAGAGTATATTCCAGTTGAACAACATAACATGTTTGTGTGTTTATTGGGTAATGACCTATTTATTATACGTAAATTAAATAGGCAATTGATATAAATATCTAGCTGTGACAATGCTATAAAAACAATAGCTTAGGCACGATAAAATTAAACGACAACAAAAACTCTTACATAATGATAGGATTTTATTCATCTTTTAGATATTTGCACTAAGAAATAATATAAATATAACTCAAGATGTCAATATTCATTTCAACCAAATTACGAATGTAACAAATATAAGAAAATATATCATATAGTTATATCAAACTCCATGAAAAAATTAAAATTTTAAGACAAAGTTATAGCTCAAATGAAGAAAATAAACATCGCAAAACCTTGATCGAAACTCAATTAGAATACCCATAAATCTTTATTTGTGTGGACGTGTATTGTTTTTTCTTTTCTTTGGTTGCTGATTGTTGTGTATTTAGAATATGTGATTGTATGCTGTGAAACTTTTTTTCAGAATGTTGTGCGTGTATGTTGCTTTTTTTTTTCTGCGCGTTTGTTTTGCTTTGTTGCTTATTTTTCCTTTTTTCTCCTTTTTTTTTGTATGTTGTGCAAATTGTTGTTGATATAGTAATGTATGTACGTGTAGTATGTGGGTGTATAGTGGTGTAGGGGGTGAGGGAGTGTTGTGGGCGTGACGTGGAGGAGTAAGTGGGGGTGAGGGTAGGTTGTGGGCGTGATGTGGGGTCATGGGCGAGAGTATTTAAATATTTTTAAATAAATAAATAAATATAATAAATAGTATAAAAATATAACTAATAAAAATACAAGAATAAGTGTATTGCTATTCTAAATTATAATTAAGAAATACTACCTTATTATTAAATCTAAAAAAAATGGTTTTCTTTTTTGTAACTTTCCAAATTTTTTTTAAAACAATAAAACTTTCCCTAAAGAGTGATTTCATTCTTGTTATTTTCAAATCTTTTAAAGTAAATTTAATAAAATAAGATAAAATTTTAAAATATTTAATTTAAAATTTTAAAATATTTAAACTCTAAAAATGGTGTGAAATTTAAATTCTGTCAAAAATTACGTGTCTATATATACACAATAGAATAGGTGATAACGTCACATGTCATCACCACAAATAATAATAATAATAATAATAATAATGCTTATAATGAAAATCAATCATTTGTTATTTGTAATTATATTTAATTCGAACCTAAAATTTTGAAAGAAAAATAGTTACTTAAAATTAACGTGATACCATTTTAATTTTTTTTAAAATTTATATAAAGATAAAATTTAAAAAGTAAAAATTTGAATGATCTATTTTAAGATTATAAAATTTAAATTTTTTAAATTCTTATAAAACGTGAATATAAAAATTGAGGAACTAACTAAATATTACAATGCTTTTTTTCCCCGATAATTGATTCTTTTAATCATAATTAAAATTTAAATAGGCCGTTTTAATATTTTTTATTATATTCCCACTTGTGCACAAACTCTAAAAAGTGATTAATAAAAAGTTAATAAATAAATAAATTAAATAACGTAAAAATAAAAATAAATTATAATTTATTTACGAACTCACTGAATATAATTAGTGCAAAACAGTAATCACGTTTTTAATCCTTTTTAATAATAATTATAAGGTTAGTTTTTGTCTCATATGATGATCAAATAATTAATTTATCTTTGATTGTTAAAATCCTGATAGTAATGAAATACTTTTAGTATCGGTTAAACTTTTAAACTAATTAAAAGAGGATATAACTCACATACAATATATACAAGTTACCTAAAAAAAGTCAAATAAATTAAATACTTTATCAATAGTTGAGTTGTAATATATGTGTTTTGCAAGTTTTCAATTACTAATTAGATATGATTATTTTTTTAAAATAATAACATCTCTTATATATTTGAAATTAGTAAAATGTTAATGGTTAAAAATAAATTTTATTAAAGGTGTTATGTAACTCCCTATTACCCACCCTCAAAATAAAAAATATGACTTTACAATATAATACAATTTATGAAATTACCAACCACTCAATGCAATGAAACTTGTAAGTTCGTGTTTTTTGTTTTGGACAGCGCCAGACATATACAAGCGAGAAATTATGTATTCTATGGAGTTGATTTTGTAAGCTGAAAAGTATTGTTTAGAATGGTATTTGTGTTTTTCATATTATTGGGTATTTATGCATATTGACGATAATACAACTATTTATTTGAATATCGGGTGATCAAATACATGCATCGATTTGAAAATATATAATAAGTATTTCAGAGACAAGATTTATGAACATGGCTTATATCGACTAGTATTTTGTGTGTCTCGAGTTTCTTGAAATTTAAGTCAACTACGCCATAAGGATATTTTTATTTGTCACAATCCGAGCCTATATCATGGATGTGACCAACACTTGAGAACCATTGTTAGTCTCCAAGCGAACCCTCATCCTGACTGACTACAAGCGAAAGACTAAATCAAGTATATGCGGCTTAAGATAGAATTCAATCATGTAAACTCAAAGTACTCATTTCATGATATTTGGAAAATACTCAAAGCAATACTAATAGTTTGTAGAACATCTCAAGGGTAAATAATGAGAGACTCCTCAACTCTATCTATCTCGAAAGCCTATATTATTCAAGATGAATGTCAGGACAATACCCACGTTATCTCAAGATAACTAACTAAATATAAATGTGAAGTCATCTGAAATGCTGGAAGGTTCATCCAAACTATCTGAAGTGCAAAGTAATCTCAACGAAGCACATGTTCACATTCATCTGCATTAAATAAAGATACATAACGAATGACATCAGTATATTGAATGTATGAGTATGTAATAAAGGTGAATGAATAAATAACTGAACTGACAAAGTTGGAAGAATACTCACCTCAACTCAACTCAATACAAAGTAATAATAAGAGATGAAATATTTAAAGCTTCGTAACTATAAGATGCCAACTCAAGGATATATATATATATATATATATATATATATATATATATATATATATATATAATACAATAATAATACTCTTTACTCTTATTTGGGAGATTCTCTAATCGACAATCATAACAATGAGCTACGTGATGATACAACATCTCGCTCACGTTGTCAAAACTGTCTAATACCTTGTCGGGGTATAAAACACCTCAAAATAAGTGGATCCACTAAAGCTCTACTCGAAAGCAATAAAAAATCGTCTAAAAAATACGATTCTTTACACATGTTGGCTACATGGTTTATGAGAAATGTGAGTTGTCTAAACTCATCCCCATATCGGTGCTCAATACTATTCCCAATAAATATATACTCATGCTCAAATTTATAAAACATTACTGTATCTCAATTTGAGATAATTGCTCAAAATATCCTCTAATATCTGTGAACTCATTAACTCTTTTAGAAATAAAAATTTCTCCGTTTTAATGTAAAAAGTGATACATTTGGGAATACTTAGCTCTCGTATATTCTTACTCAAATCACTCTTTAAACTCTACTCAAAACTCCTCTTTACTTTCTCAAAAATTAATGTAAGACATAAATGTTTGGTTAAAAGGATTCTCAATACTAACTCAGTAATAACTCAATAGAAACTCAATAATAGGGATGCTGAAAAATAGACATAAACAATCAACTCAAGAATCTCAATTACAAGATATAGCAAGTCAAAAATCAAGAATAGAATT
Source organism: Solanum sitiens (assembly GCA_016801875.1). Lineage (NCBI taxonomy): Eukaryota > Viridiplantae > Streptophyta > Magnoliopsida > Solanales > Solanaceae > Solanum > Solanum sitiens. Next base: position 2,976 of record JABWTJ010000486.1, on the reverse strand, counting down.
CAGAACTCAACAACGAAACTCATCTCAAGAATTATAAAAACTAAGAATGTACCCCTATATTAGTTCTTACTTATAGAAGGTATACATGGAGCGTGAGAACGAACTTATTCTATCAATATGATAGCCTTACATATCCGAAAAACAAAATTCTTGACGAAATCGATGAAAACTTGGAGAACGCTTGACACCCTAGCTTTCTTCTCTTGGATCATTGCTCTACGACTTGAAAGCATTAATGAACTTAAAATGGCTGATTAACATTGTTTAAACTCTTAACTAGGTGTAAAATCGTTGTGGTTAGGATTTAGAAGGAGTGGGAAAATATTAAACTATCCCTCTTAAAAATTGATGAAGACCGTCTATGTGTCCATTTACAGTTCGTGATTTGTTCTACAGACCATAGATCTAGTGGAGTTTATATTGAATTTTACGACTTAAAATTCATTTTACTGGTCCAATCTACGGTCTGTAGAATT